>JAWDEX010000011.1:1431055-1490900 GCA_035221805.1 Trichilia hirta | reverse complement strand
TTTATTCTGTGGTTAGGGCATTAAAGACTTGGGAACATTATTTTGTAGGAAAAGAGTTTATCTTTTATGTCGACCATGAGGCATTAAAGTATTTACATAGTTAAAAGCGGTTGAGTAGCGAAATGCATGTTCAGTGGTGCACTTACCTTCAAAATTTTTTATATAAATTGGTACACAAGTCAGGGACAATTAATAAGGTTGTAGATGCATTAAGTCGGAGAGTAACTGTTATTACCACCCTTCGTGGTGATGTGACAGGATTTGAATGTGCAAAAGAGTTGTATCCAGAAGATGATGATTTTAAAGAAAGGTGGACTCGATTGCAAAGCAAATGTGCTATTGAAGATTATTATCTTTTTGATATATTCTTAATGAAAGGCAACTAACTTTGTATTTCAGGATCATCTGTTAGAGAGCTCATCTAAGATTTACATGAAAAAGGTCTAGCATGACACCTTGGACATGACAAAACTGTAGCAGTCGTGATCGAGAGGTATTATTGGCCTAAGGTGAAGCGAGATGTAAGGCGTTTGGTACAGCGATGTTATGTGTCAGACAGCCAAAAGGGCGACACAAATTACAGATCTCTATACGTTGCTTTCAATATCGTAAGATATATGGAAGAATTTGACGATGGACTTTATTCTCGGTTTGCCACGTACTCAACGTGGTGCTGACTCAGTTTTTGTTGTACTTGACAGGTTCTCTAAAATGGCGCATTTTATACTGTGTAAGAGAACATCAGATGCATGTCATATAGCACGGTTATTATTTACAGAGATTGCTTATATGGAGTTCCAAAAACTATTGCTTTTGATCGGGATACTCGATTTTTAAATACATTTTGAAAGAGCCTGTGGTACCAATTTAGATCAACTCTACAATATAGCAGTACAGCACATCCACATACTGATAGACAAATAGAGGTAGTAAACAAAACTCTTGAAAATATTCTTTGAAGTATTTGCAGGGACCGACCAAAGCAATGGGATATAGTCTTAGCTTAAGCTGAGTTCGCATACAACAGTGTTATTCATATATCAATCGATCGAGCACCATTCGACATAGTGTATCAAAAGATACCCAACCATGCACTCGACCTTCGAGCGATACCCAACACATCTATAAGGAGTGTATCAGCCCAGTACTTACAAATCAAGTGCAAACAGTGCAAGCTAGAGTACGACATACTATTACCCATGGCATACTACATACCAAACTCTAACAACTTACCTATGTAGTCATTGACCTCTAGATTATACTCTAATATCATAATTATCATACCCTAGGTCCCCCGAGTACAACAGATAAGAGGTAAGGCTAACACCTATCTCTTAAACTTCTGACTGACATGCATAATGAATAATTCAATATTTACAATATGTTATATACAGATTATTTATATCTATAGGATTGAAACTTATCAACCATTAATATTATACATCATAAAGATTATAGACATTAGAACTGCAAAATGGGACCTAATACCCAAACTATATATACATAAAAATCAACATTACATATAAATAAGTTTACATATCAACCAATTCACAAAATACATAATAGAGCTACCGAGCTCAACATAGATATATATGTATGAATAGAGTCACTTTTTTAATGATTGCATATAAATATTTGATTTCACTCAATTGCTTTCTGAGGACCTATTAAAAATTCTGAGTAACCCGAATAACCTGCGAAGCTGTGAAGGGGTAAATTCTAGGAAAGATTTATTAAGCAAGTAAAGAAATAAATAACAAGTATTAAAAAGTAAAAATCCAAAATCATTTTTTTAAGTACAAAAGTAAGATACCAAGCTTTATAATTTCTTTAAAAGTTTTAAGAGTAATAAAACATTTCAATATAATAACTACACGTTTTTCATAAAATTAACAGTATCAAAAATAAGTGTAGGTATATATAGGTGTCAAGTGTCAAATATCAAAAATTAAAAATCAATGTCTAGAAATTAGATATATCATAAATATAAACTATATGTATACCAATATCAAGTATCAAAAATTTGACATCAATTGTTTTTTCAAAAATTCAAATATGCTATACTATATACATATATATATATATGTCGGGTACAAATGTCAAACTACTTTTTGCCTTTTACTTCTCACTTGTACCGGTACATACTCATGCATAGATGTCAAAATGTGCCTTTTTTAAAGTACATGTACTCTCCCCTGATGACTCCTAGTTAGGGGTAAGGAAACAAGAAATGATAGCCAAAAAATATATTAAAACTTGGAAATCAAAGCAAACATAAAAATTTATCCAAAAATCCAAATCATATAGATTCATAAGCAAATGACAAAATTTGTTTTACAAAGGCGAAATATAAAAATTTATTACAAATAAATATAATAAAATACACAAACTATGCATTATTTGTCTAAAAGAGCAATAATAACAGTAATCTATTTTCGAGTTCCAGAAAAATAATAAGTTTTTATAGAACATTTTATAAAAAAATAAAACGGGCAACAATCCACTCACATTTAAAATATTTCATATATTTAAATATAATTTTTTCGAACATAAAGAAAACATGTCTCTTTCTACTCACTGTAAACATTTCTAATAAATTTTAAAAATATCTAAAATATATAAAATTTCACACATTTATTTAAAACAATAGTAAAAATAAAGTTATTTCCTAATGCATAAAATAATTTAAGTTTTTATAAAATATTTTATAAGAAATAAAATAGATAAGGTTTCACTCGTACGTAAAATATTTTTAAAGTTTTCATAAAATATTAAACATTGAAATAAGAAAATAAAGTATTTAATGATTCACTCATATTTACAAGGCGATGAATTATACTCCCTAAGACCTTTCCTGAGATCCTTGAATGAATTCACCAAAGTTTAACAACCTTTCTTAATGCCATAATATGTTATACAATGCAAAAAATGCATATGCATCTGATAATTACTGTTTTGAATTCTTTACGTATTAGTCGTTACGTAATTAAATCAATTTCTTAATCTCAACAGGTAAGAATATAGCCCCGATAAACACGATTATACTTAATATTTTTTATTATCCCTATTAATGATTATTATGCACTTATTATCATTTCTCTGGCCAATTATTCGAGTCATAACATTGGAATCCTATAGCTACCTCACAACTCATAAGCAATTACTCACAAATTGATAAAATCAATAATCTAAACTCGATTCGATATTAAATTAACTAATCTGTTAGGTTTACGCATAATTTGATCTAAATATTTACGACTGTAAACCAACACATTCACTCTAACTCATATTCATGAAATTCAAACCCATTTCATCATAATTAATCAATTTCATTGAATGTACTATGATCAAACTTATTTCTATTATGCCCAAAATTTCTAATTTTGTAATATCAACAATCTAAAGCCATATAAACATATTCTATACTCTAAAGAACATAATAAAACTCAATTTTCTATAATTAGAATTTAAACTAATGGTTGAATAGTAAAATCCAAATTCTAAATTTATCGAAATACAAAATAAATACTTAAAATAGGACACATTACCAGTTGCATGGTAGTATCCCTAAAAAGTTTTAATTATTTTTAATTTAGAAAAACCCTAATTTGAACCTCAAATCTTAAATTTAATTCGTTCTAATCATTACCCAAATCATAAAAATAATTCTTCCAACATGTAAAGGACATCGAATTATATTGATTTGTGCAAAAAATCAAAGTTTAATTGGTTAGAAATGAAGAAATTGTGAAAGAAAATGTCAAAATGGCATAAAGAGAGGAAAGGACGGGAGGCAAGGGCTGGAAAAGAAGATAAATAGTCCTTCCTACTTTAGACGTGTTTGTAAAAGGTTTGAATAGATAAAATTGCCTCTAAAGCCATGAAAAAGAAAATTTTAGCATAAGGTATTTTTGTTAAACTATTTTCTCTCTCATTTGATATCTGATTTTTCTCTAGTTAATTTTTGTTCAATTGTCTCTGAATCTTCTTTAAGTAGAAATAAATGAATTATCAATTGAATTTTCTGATTGACAAAAATTTAATTTGAAAGTTCAGATGTACAGTTGAGACCTTAAGGACACTTATCTAAAATTTAATCAATGTTATTTAAAACCTATCGAAACACCTATTAAACATTAATACGGGTTATTTAACCAATAATAACACGCAAACATGAAATTTTAAAAATGATAAAAATATCTTTCTAAAGTAAAATAATCAAAATACTCTTAAACTAAAAAGGCGGGGTATTACATGATCAATTAGAGTTTTTTAGTCGTACAGCTTGACATTCAATGATAATGCTTTTGGAAGATGGATCACTTCCTACTTTTGCAACAAACGAGACAAAATTGCAAGGTCTTGTAATCAGAGATTATTGTGTTGGCGATCTATGGATGCAGTAGTCTAGAAAAAGGTTTTCATAAGGGAAAAGGTGACAACTGAGACAAGATCTCTGACATTCTCTTTTTCCGAGAGGGATGATGAGGATGGCTTTGTTTCTACAGGTTGAGATGAAGACACCTAGAGAAGGTAGATTCAATAACTTATATCATCGACTGATAGACTCAATTCAACCCTCAGGTACTTTATTCTCCTCCTTTTTCTTGTTTACAGTCAATAATTATAAATCCTTAATCCTCATTCTCGTGGATACCTTGTCAATACGGATAGATTCAATTCAACCCTCAGGACTTCCTCCACTGTAATTGTTACAGCTCTTACTTTCCTAAATTGAGAAATAATTCCATGTACCTGTGTTCGAAATATTTTTACTTCTGTTTAAGATTGTGAATGTGAATTACATCTATAAAAGTAAGTACGGTGCAAGCTAGAAGATCTTGGTTTCTGCAGCCTTGGTGGGAAACATATCAAAATGCTACGGGATTTGCAGCTCCGGATGAATTCATATGATCTGGGATTTGCGTTGTATATGTATAGTTTGAAGGGTAAGACAGTCATTTCGTTATTTTTAATAAAATTTTCTTATTCCGTCAACTTTTAAAATTTTCCTTATTTTAATATTTTGTAGGAGAGTCATCTATTGGCCATAAATGACTCTTTAGATTTGTGAGGAATTTAAATATCTTTTAGAATTTTAATTTTATTTTTAATGCAAATTATTTTGGTATGTTTGTCCCTTGATGTAGTAAGTATTAACGTCGAACCACAAAAAATATTTTTATCTTGTATTATATATTATTAGTGATATCGGATATAAATTCTTTTATCTAAATATTTTTTTATAAATCAGTGTAATAGCTAATGTAAAATAATTATATTGTTATTAAATAATTTATATTTTTAATTGTCATGATTTTATTTTTATTTTCATAAAAATACAGAATATATAAAAATGATATAATTATGTTCCTCTATTAGCCAAAAAAAATCCACTTCTTAGTTGTATGCCCATGCCCTAAAGTTGTTGAGAAACTCAAAGCATAAAGACCTTGTAAACAATTAAACCAGCGAATGTGTAACTGCTAGTATAAGAAAATCAGAAAGAAAAAAAAAAATGACTAAAATTCAAAGCTTATGCCAGCGACAATGACAAAAAAAATAATCAAATACTATGTATATAACAGCTAGATCCTCCATTTGTAGAGGGAAGGGGACTCGTTTAGAGTTTGTTGTCCATCCCAAAAATATTTAAATAAAATAAATAATTTCTTTATTTATTATCTCAATTTTTGTAAAATTGATATAATTTATTTTCACTAATCCCTCTCACTAAATAATTACAGGGATAGATTCAGGCAAAACTTTCTTTTAAGCTTCGTTTTGATGAAATATTTTATCTTTTCGAGAAAAATGTTTGATGAATTTGAGTGATTTTCATTTGCAATAAATAGTCGTGCTAAAATTCTGTAATTTTCATTGAGGTCAATAAATTAATGGGAAAAAAAAATATACAAATTTTTATTTTAGAAGGTTAAAAAAGTCCAAGTACAATAAATATATCAAATCATTTATATGTCATCAAATAAAATTTTATTATATATACACTTAATTTAAAATTGTTTAACCATATTACATTAATAAAAAAAAAATTAAAACATATATAAAAGAAACTTAACCACACCATTAGGTAAAGAACTGCCCCTAATTCTGACAAACAAGGGAGTGCAAAGACCTCTCCTTAAATAAGCAACAAAGGATTGATAGATCAGCCACTCCCTTCCTCAGAGCCTCTTAAATTTAGATAAAAATTTGAATGTAAAATGAATTGCTTGCTATTTAGATTTATTTATAGGGTAGTTTTCTTCCATTCGGTTGTTTTATATTTTGGTGTTTCTGAGAATTATATCTGAAGTATTAAAAACTTATATTCAGAGAATTTTGTGTTATATGAGTTCAAATTTTACGGGAAATCAATCATTTGGAAGAAGAAAGCAAATCAAAAGAGCCCAAAGGGCCCTTTGCATTTTGAGAACTATGTTAAATTAATAACAGATCCTTTATGAATTTAGTGTTGTACATTCACGGTATTCTATTATATACCTTTGTAATTTTGTGTTTTATTCTTAGTGGTATTTTTAATGAAATGGTTCCTCTTAAAGAAAAATAAATAATAATTTCACATTAAAATTGGTGTATATTTTAGACTCTTTGAATAATTTTATTGTCAAAACACTTGTACTTTAAATTCACAATTATTTAGAATCCAATTGGTATAACTTTTTAAATACAATTTCTTGTAGTAGAACTTTTTTTAGGTGGTGTTTTCAAAAGAAAAATTTATATATATATATATATATATATATATATTGAATGTTTAATTGTCATGAGTAGATTTTAATAAAAAATTTTGTAATTATTTTAATGAACAAAATTTTTAAAATTATATTAAGAAAAAAAGAGAGTTAAATTTTTAAAATAAAACCAAAAGTATTTTATACAATTTAATCTTTTTAAAAAATTAAAAAATTTTATTACCAAAAATTTAAAATTTAATCTTTGAAAAACTTTTTCTAATAACAATCAAATAATATAAAAAGAAGATTTAAAACAAATTTACATTAAAAATATTTTTTTAATCTATAAGAAAATCAAATTAAATGATTACTTATCCTTTTAATTTCTTCAAACTTTAACAACCATGATGAGATAATTGAGATAATAAATAAAATGATTTTCTCTGAATATAAAATGATTTGGGATGATGTTTTATATTTTGGTGTTTCTGAGATAATTGGATGAAAAGAATTAACAGCAAAAATTATGTCATTGAGAGCATAGAATAGCATAATTATGATGGTCATAGCCACAAACTATCATCATTCATAGATGTAGGATGCAATATTATTAAAGGAGAAGAGAATGTAAAAGTATTTGATGGGCAAACAATAGATGGCTAGAAATCTCAATTCAAGGACAAAACTCCAAACAACAAAATGAGGACCACCACAAAAGAAAATTTTAATACAATCATGGAATTATAAAATTGTAAATATATAAAAGAATTTATTTTTTTATTTATTATTTAATATTAATTTAATTGATATCACTAAAATTCTCATAACCCGAATGTATACAATGATATTATTATTATTATCGTCATTCAATTTAATATTTTTTTTTTAATTTAAGTTAAAATTTACATTTCACAAATAGTAATTGCATTTCATTATCATAAATTTGTCCATATATTAATAAAATCTGTGGGGGAAATAAATGAATTTTTGTCCAACGAGTAAATTTGCTTCTTGGACAATACACTATTGTTGATATCATTATTATGGTGGAAGCTGATTTCAGCCGTTTGAATTTGATCGTTCCTATAGTGGGCCCACATGACTCTCACTAGTGGGCCTAATTTCCCCATTTGCAAATATGAGTAAGTAGGCCCACATAGTGGTTGGTTGAAATTGTAAATGTTATAACCGACTGTGGTCCAATTGGGCACAAATCATAGTGTAGCCCATGAGATGTAGTTGAATGAAGATTCAAATCAACTCATGAATTGGGTTGAAAATCATCAGATTCATTTAATTTTAACACATGTAGATTGTAGATTGATTTTCTGAAATAATAAATAAAAATATTTAATTTAAGAAAATATTACCCAAATAAAAAATTTTCAATT
Source organism: Trichilia hirta (assembly GCA_035221805.1). Classification (NCBI taxonomy): domain Eukaryota; kingdom Viridiplantae; phylum Streptophyta; class Magnoliopsida; order Sapindales; family Meliaceae; genus Trichilia; species Trichilia hirta. The sequence continues at coordinate 1,482,811 of JAWDEX010000011.1, read as the reverse complement.
GCTAAGAGGGCTATTGAAATTTAAATCTTTACTTCATTGTTTCATTTGTCTACAACGTGATGCATATTGTCATGGTATAAGAAAATGGTCACAAATTCATGCTTCAAGTTCATTGAAATTTGAACAATCACAAGATAAATTGTGTTAGCATATATTTTAAAGATACAATTATAGGAAAATGACAAATTTTTTATTGTTTTAAAAAATTACAGACAATTTTTTTCATAGCAAATACTCTTAAAATTTAAAAATTAAGAATATAATAATTATTATATTATAAAAATAATTAATAGAATAATACTGCAAAAAATATTATCATTAATTTCAAACTTCAAGATAGAAATCAAATTTTTAAAATTAAAATTACTTACATTATTTGAAACAAAAAAAATTACTGTTAAATGAACTAACACCGGCAAATTCAAAGCCACCAACAAAAATTTATGAAAGTCAGCTTTCAAAGCCGGAAGTAGAAAAATTGTCTACGCCAAAACTATGTCAATACCCAAATTACCAACTATCTTTAAATGGACAGTGATGGATTAATGATATCTCACCCATCAAAAGTCTAGATAGAAAAAAGGAAACCCTATCCTTGCAATTGTTTTAAATACAAATACATGAAAAATAGGGTCAACAAGAAGGTGAAAAACAGATTGAATCTTGACAAGTCGCAAATAAGTAAAAAAAAAATATCTATCTATCTATCTATCTATCTATCTATTTGTCTATATACATAAAGCATAAGATACACATTGTAATAAGAAGGAATATCCAAGTGGTAGAAGAAGTTGAAGTTTGTCCACTCATTGTAAACCAAAATTGGAACAATGAAACTTCCATTATGCACTTTGGATTTCCCATATCTTCTTCCCATTCCATCAAACTTAACTTTGTCCATATACATCTAAAATAATAATAGAATAATATCATATTACGTATATACAAAGTGTAAAACACTAATAATAAGTACCAAGAAGAATGTGAACCCGAAAAAATAACACTAATTTTGCATTAGTATAAAATCTGGTGAAAGGGATGGCCATTACAATATGAAGAAGAGGAAGGACAAAATCTGATCTTTCACATACAAATAAGCCCAAAAAATTGAATGTGAAAAACTAATTTCTCCTTTCCTTTCGCTTGGCTACACAACACACATACAAACGAACACCATATAAAAATGGATAATGAAGACACATTATCTATACATCAATAATAATGTAATGCTATAGTGTTCTGGACTCGTGGTTATGTAATGTCATCTTCTCATTATATAGCAAAATAGCAACATCATCATCATCTTCATTAAATGCTACAAAATTAAGCTCCTCCTCATTTCACCACCGTAGTTTCTAATAATTATCATAATTAATCACCATACTTAACATCATTAATGACATACCACCAATCAAAATTAAGATTCGAAAAAAAAAAAAAATCTCTTTCTTCTCTATTGAAAATTAGAACTTGGGAGTATAAATGGCAATATCCGGCCACCCATTACTACCACCACCCCAACAACTTGAATCACCATTGTTATTATTATTCCCTTGATTCTCTGTCCCGGATACCCCACTTGGGAATGAATCCAAATTCTGACCCGATCCAAAATTCTCCACAAAACCACCAATTTGGCCCATTTCCATACTTGACCTGTTTGGATTCATCCCATCCATAACACTTCCAAGCTCCCCACTAGAAGCCAGGAGTGAGCTAAAGCTCCCTGTGATATCCAACATGTTGTGATCTGGATCCACCCCCAACCCGTACAACCTTCTTGGGTCCGTATCCGAACCGGTACCAGCTCCCTGTGTACTAGTGGTGGCAGCAGCAGTTGTACCAGAGCATGAAGATTCTTGCCCTTTGCTGGTCGCCCCGTTGTTGTTCCGGGCAGGATCAGGATCAGGCTTCTGTCGTTTCTTGGTGCTGTTCTTCCGGGTACCGCCGCCGACAGGGATGTTCCTCAGGGCGCCGCCTTTGGTCCAGTATCTGCGGCAGCTCTTACAGAAGTGGCGAGGCTGAGAAAGATTGTAGTTATTGTAGTAGCAGAATTTTGTGTTGGTCGAATTACAGCGTGGACACTTTAGCTGCTCCATCTCTGGAAAATGGGGTTTCATTGGCTGAAATGTTGTCGGATCCTGCATTTTCTTACCCTCAAAAGATTGAATTTTGACACTGAATTTGTATATTTTCAACAATACTGCAAACTTTGTTTGCACTAATTTAGACCAAAATGGATTAAAATCTTAAATTTCCAGAATTCGGTGAATTGGACAAGCAAGGTTAGCTTCCTCAGAATTTTCCTGGAAAATTGAACTGTGACAAACTTGAGATAAGAGTGTAGTAAAGATCTGAATTTGAGTCTGTAAAGATTTGAGAAAGCTTTAATCCCAAGTAACTAAAAAATATAAAAAGAAACCAAAACGAGGACAAAAAAGTAAGATATATTTTTCAGATACAAAAATAAGGTTCCATGAAAGTAAAAAACATCACTAATAACATAAATGCAAACCCACAAAACTCCTCAATTCCATTCTCCTTCAACATCCCATAAACAATCAAAAAGCCTGAATTTTTCAACGCAAATTCACCAAAAAATCCAGACTTTCCAAGTGGGTTTCTGGTTTCAAGTGAGAAGAAGAAGAAGAAGAAGAAGATGATGATGATGATGATGATCTAATCTGTGTGCGTTGACGCCTGAGAGTGACGATTAAATTGAAGGCTTCAAATATAGAGGAAGAAATAAAAGCACTGCTGTTTGTTAATTTCTCTCTCTAAATTTTTTGGGTCGGCTAGCTTAGAGCTTACGTTGCATTCTTCCACTAATCTTATAATTAACCAAAAAGTTAATTACTTTTGATTAAATTAATCCATATTTAACAGTAATGATTCTCAAGTAATCATGCTCAGAAACTCCTTTTTTAAGCATAGCCAAACGTCAATACTATACCTTACAAAAAATTTTTATAGTTGAAAAGAGAGAACAAATGTCAACCATTATAGATTTATGGTGTTTTTCTTTCTTATTAATTTATTTGTGGGTATCATTAGCCATAAAGCAATCATTTATCCTCTTCTCGTAAAATTCTTTTAAAAAGGTGCAAAAATTCTTAAAATATTTGAAAAATAATCAAGAGCATTAATATATGATATTAAATTATTAGTAGAATAATCAATCAAGCATTATGTATATTATATTCTTCGACAATTATAAACTAACGGATACTTATTTTATTCGATACGAATATAGTATATATTTAATTATAAGTTGGTCGGCTTTTTTTAATATTTATTTATAAATGTATTAATGAAAGTATAATTGAGTCAAATAGTATAACTCTAAAAAATGTCTCCAATTCTATAGACTTTAAGAAAATTAACTTAGTTAATTAATTAATTAAAAATTACTAAGCACACTTTATCTTCTCCATTTACATTCTTTGTTGTTTTGTGATGAAGTATGTTTTGTCACGCATTAGTTCAAAATAAAAAGATAATTAAATGAATATTTGTCATGGAGATCCCTAAAGTTTTATGATTTTTAAATAATAATATAATTTATTTATCGGAATGACTGAATTTATGGGGATTTTATTACGAAAGACGGGGATGAGGGACCTGTATAACATGAAAAGATAAATGTATTATTATTGGAGACACCGTATTAAAAGAGGGACTTGTATGATAATCCTTGCATTTATCAGCTTGGCTTACAGCTCGAACCGCAGTCAAAGAAGCCGGTAATTAAGCTTCTCATAACAATAATTAAGCCAGTTAGCCAGCCGAAAACTGATAAGCCGAAGTAGTGGATCATGTGAACGGCTTAAAGCTTGCGTAAAAGGAAAGCAATGTATGACATCATTCGAATTTCACAACCAATCACATCCTTCCACAAGTTATTGCTGTTACCTCCAAGTGTCCGAACGTGTTCAGGAATTTTCACATTAAGCTACCGTCACACATCGCCAACGTCACAGGCAAAACGTGGCAGAACCTCATGAGTGGTATGAGCACTCCAAGGAAAAGTTACACTGACAGATGAGTTATGAAACAGCATGTTAAAGCCAAATATAATAGTCTAAGTGGGTCCCATTTTTCTGCAAGTTATTGGTCTGTTGTTTTTGTATATAAATTTTTTTGTATTTGTATTTAATAAATTTAACCAGTTATTCAAAATAGTTTCACAATGTATATGAAAAGTATTACGAGCATGGCATCAAGAAATAAATCGAATAAATGAATTATAAGACAAATAGATCGAATGAATTAATTAATAAGATAAATTATAATCATCAGTAAATATAAAACAAAAATAATATATCATATAAAACATATTAAATGAATCACATTAAACTTTAATAAAAATAAAGTATCCTAAACTTGAACTAATGTCGCCGTAAATTATTTTATATTAAAATTTGATACAACATGATCTTATATATTAATTAATATTCAATTTATTTCATCTTCGTTATCTTACTATGCCTAGATAATGACAAATATTTTTTTTTATAATTTTTTAAAATAACATTTCTCTCTTATTAAAAATTTTTAATAAAATATTTTTTTATACTTTTTTCAAATATTACTTATATTTTTATTAAAATATTTGTAGTAAATATTTTTTAAAATATAAAAAATAATAAAAAATTTATTCATTAAAGATAAAAATACATATTTTTTTTCAAATAAATCTAATTTTTATATCTATTTTTTATCATATAAATTTTAAATTAAAATACTTCAATTTTTTTAAATATTTTAAAATAAATTTATAATTTTAACATTTTAATTTATAATATTTTATACTAAAAAATTATTAATTAATTTTTAAAAATTCAAATTAAAATATTTTTATTTAATATTTATAAAAATTAAATTTATGAATTTATTTTTTTTTATAAAAATTGTAATGTGTACTTTTCAATCTTCATGCTTAGATTGTAATTATTTAAAAAAAAAAAGAGAAGAAAAAAGATGATGATAAAAGTTGAAACAATTGAGAATTATTTCCAAAAATAAATAAAGAAGGATGATATAATTTGCGCCTTTCGAAAAAAAGAAAAGAAAAGAAATATTTTATGTTTTCCTAAGTTATTTATTTATTTAAATTATTTATTTTTAAATTAAAAGATATCAGAAATTAATATTTTTTATTTTTTTATTTTTATAATTTAAATGTTAAATAAATAATAAAATATATGTAATTTGTGGATATATTTTATTGTATTTTTAAATTTTTAAATTTTAGGTTAAATATTTTTTTCATATTATTTGTTAAACTTACGGTGATAACCGTTGCTTTATCTTGTCATAATTGTAAACTAAACAGTAAATAATCGTATTTTATCAATATTAATTAATAATATATATCATACAAATTAAACAAAAAATAGAATATTAAAAATATTTAACGATAAATTAAATTAATATTAATCATTTTGATGATTAATTACTTATTCATCAAGTGTTGCCATCGCTAAATCTGGGCTCTGTTATTAACACTGCTGTTGTGGAATTGATTGATTGATTGATAGATGGATGAAGCGCTGATGGGAAAGTGCACGGAAAGGAATTATGGGAGTGGGCAGTGGGTCCCACTAACGGAAATGCCGGGCCGAGTTATAGCATTGATTGATGTGGACCATGATATTGATTTGTGATGATAAACAGTAAAGGAACGGTGCAGATTTATCATGGAGTCGGGAAATGTCTTTTCGATGTCGAAGGTGCGCGCAACACGGATCAAATGGCGTGCTTCTTCCTGCCCCTACTATACTGCATCTCTGCCTCTGCTGCATAATAACATTTAGGACCCTATACTTGTCAATTTCTACACACGAGGACAAAGAAGGAACTAAATACTAACCACGTGATGACAAATTTGCCCTTGCAATTTTGAGTATAAATAATAATAATATTATTTTATATTTAATTTTATTTACTAGGCATAAAAATGATACAATTTCAATAATTTCAATATTTTAGATATATTTATTTTTAATTTTATATTATTTTTTATTATATAAAATTTATATAAAATATCTGTAAGAATATAATATATTTAATTTAATAGCTTTTATATTTAATATTCATACATTACAACTAAAAATAATATGTTATTTAAAATAGTGTGTATGTGTATTAAATAAAAATAATGCTATAAAAATATTATGTTCGTGTTTTTAAGGTTCGATCTGGTAATTTATAATAATATAAGCAAATTACTTTTTTAGTGTTTATTTGTATTTGAGTTCAATTGGGTTTCTAAAACTTAAAAAGAATATTATTTTGTTCATTTTGTATCGTAGAGGGATTTATTCGTTATAAATAGATAAATTATGTTCTTATTATAAGAATATGAAGCTTATAGGGATCTATATGTTATTATTCCATGCATAAAGGCTCTTTTCCGACTCCTGATTGAGCGCTGCCACTGATTATCATTCTCTGATCACTGTGTTTTTTCTCTTGTTTTCAATATTTTGATTTTTCATGGGTAGGGGAGATCAAGAATTTAAACAAATTTAAAAAAAAATTTAAATAAAAACCATTTTAATAGAATTATTTAACAAAAAGATATTATGATTTATAAATTTTATTTTTTTTATCATAAGTATTATTATCAAAATTATTAAATATGTATATAACAAAAGTGTTTTAGAAAAATATACAGGAAAACTTGGTACACCCTCTCACATTTAACAATTTCTCGGATGGTGATGGAGAGTCTGGTTTCACAATTCACATGTACTCGAATTGGAATTCCAAGAGAAGACCAAATGTGAACAAACAGTTTTGGGATTCAATGATTTTATGTTTAGGGTTTGGTGTTGTGGGGTAGATGAAAAACAAGACGGAATTCATAAGAATGAGAAATTGCCAAATAGGTGACAAACAAAAACTCATACGCATACATCATATATAGAGAACATATTGAGTTTGTATTAAATCATTTGTTCTATCAAACTGTAATAAAAAATTTGTCTAGCCATTATTTTTTATCATTCAACATAATCAAAATAATAAGTGTTATTATACTCTAATAATTTAATATTAGAGATTTTAATGAATATTTTAAAGATTAAATCCATTGAGATCAATTATTTATCTTAATTTTTTCTATCCCATTCAATAATTTTTTTTTTATGTGGTGAAACTTTAACTACAGATGAAAATTTTACTATTTATAAGACAAAAAATATGTATGAATCTCATAAGCTTTATTGAAAATTTTCAATTTTTTATCAAAAAATAGATACTTAATTCAATAATTTATTATGTCCTTTGAAAGTTGAAGCACAACAAAATGAAGAAATGATTCTGAAGTTGAAATGCAACATGTTATTACAAATATGCAAATACGTATATATTCTCTTCCATTTGCAATGAACAAAACAAAATTTCAATTTTTCAGAACCCAAAATGGAATCAAATTAGATAAAGAGTAGATTCTTAATGTTCTTCTTCACTATTGTGTTAATGTTGACATTGATCCATTAATAATATTATTGTCCTCATCCTAATAATTATTCTTATAATATTATCAAAACTATTGCAAACCGTCAATTAATTCCCATACGAGTTCTATTCCTTTGAAAGTAAAATATTTACATAGCCAATTTATTCACATTGATTAATGGTTTGGGTTGGTTGGTATGTATTTACCAGCATGTATTCATTTAATTTGAGGCCTTCACTTAAACTGTAAGGCCTTGAACTACTTATAGCTTTGTTTTCGCTTCACAAGAATCAGATGCTGTAGCACGAACGAGATATCCAGCAACAAGAAGAAGAAGAAGAAGGATTGAAAAGAGAACCTCCTAATTTTCAAAAAAAAAAAAATTATACTTGTAGAATTTTTTAGAATTTTTTTAAAATTGTTTTATGTTAGTACAACTTTTTTAAAGTTAATTTTTAATTTTTTATATTTTTTATATAACATTTCAGTTGTATAGCGAAAGATTTTATAATTCTCAGTTAATTATAACAAAAATTAAATAATTATTACTTAATATAATAATAATATATCATTTTTTATTTACAAAATAGTAAGCCATATTAATTTTTTAATTTTTAAAATTATTATTAATTTATAAATTTAAATATTTTTAAATTAATTATATCAAAAAATCATTTAATTCTTAATTAATTATAATAAAATTGAATAATTAATATTTATTTAAACTAGCATATTGTTTTAAGTATCTCAAGAATGTTGAAATCAATTAAAAAAATAAATTTGTATTATAAATGCAACATTAATATTTTTCATCATCACAATTTTTTAGTTTTGTCTTAATTTTTCAAAATAATATTAATAAAAATGAAAAATATTAAGACAATTGATTTGAACGTTAAGTGAACGCAAGGATAAAAATTTTTTGAATAAAGTTGATACGTTCCAAGAATCAAAGCGAAAGCAAAATGATTCTTCTCGTTTCTTCTTTACCCTTATAAGAAATCGAGCAGGTTATCTTTTTTTTCTTTTTTAGGTTAAAATTTAGTAATTTAGGCTATAAATTTTATTAAATAAAGGAATTATATTATAAATATGATAAAATTCTATTTAATTAATATGTGAAGTCAAATGGTAATACTAATACAACTTGAAATCCTTAATATTACTGTTTTAAAATGAAGATAAAATTAATAGTTAATTATTGAGATTTGTTATTACTTTAGATAATTTATTAAATTTAACTTCATCACGACGATTTAGAATACTGTAAAGAATCAGAAAAAAATTGGACAAATTACATAGTTTATCACATAAAATGACCAATAACATGAAGAACATATTGCTAAATCCATAATTTTTGAAACAATTTTGAGAATTATAATGTTTGTAACAAAAGGGTAATCTTATTTTTCAAGTCAATACATAATATGTTATCATAAGAATTGATCAGATAGAAAAATCATGAAATAGCCTATAAAAATTGTCTGAGAATATCATATTAATGTTTAACCACGAAGGTAAGAACTTTGTTCTTTGATGAGATAGAATCACAAAAACATTTCAATAATCATTAAAAGAGCAATAAAAATGTTGAGAAAACGTTAAATTTCTACTTAAATTTGAAGGTAAGGATTCAAATAATAGTATTTAAGATTTGAGAGAGAATTTTATAACCTTGCAAGACGAGTGCAGAACAATTGTTTTGCTAGTAGTCGGCATTTTTACAAGCTTTGTGGCTCTTGGATGTGTTTGCATGTTATCTTCCAACAACTGCTGCACATAAGCACTTCCATTGTTGGCTACAAATTGGGAAACTTGTACTGATTTTGCCTGAAGCTGAACCAACTTCCATCCCATGGATTCAAACTATTACAGCTATAAGGAGTTCTCAATTTTGACTTAGTTTTTTAAGATTAACAAATCTATATAGAAAAGAATAAAAAAAAATTATGGCCGACCACATCCCATCACACACAAACACACATATATATATTCGCAGATTGTTAAGGTGGTGTCGACTGCCAAGGGACTAAAAGTGATTTAATACATAAAGTTGCATGCAAGAAGATTATGTATTTTGTTACATCTTACAAAATTTACATGCTACCAAGGACGTGAAGATAAATAGCGATATGTTGATGCATATTTCACTTGCTCCACCAGTGAAGAAAATCCTTCCCCCTGTTGATCTTCTTCTGAAACTGTATGATGCCGTAGAGCAACGCCTCAGCTGTTGGAGGACAGCCAGGAACGTAGATATCGACTGGGACAATTCTGTCGCAGCCACGGACAACTGAGTACGAGTAGTGATAATAACCACCTCCGTTTGCATAACTTCCCATTGAGATAACCAAAATGGCTCAGGCAGTTGGTCGTAAACCCTACAAAATTGCATGATATTACATTACTAATAGTTTTTTAACGGAGATATTTTATTAGTTATATCGTACCAGCAACCATAATAACATCACTCTGTCTAGGGCTTGGTCTGAAAATGAGACCGAACCTCTCAAGGTCATATCTTGCTGCTCCGGTGTGCATCATCTCCACAGCCCAGGAGGCAAGCCCAAAGGTCATGGGCCAGAGGGAACCACAACGGACCCAGTTCATGAGATCATCCACCTTCGCTATGTGATACTCCGCTGCCTTCGACAGGCCTACTGGGCCCGCAGTTACTGGAGGAGGAGACGAGTATGATGATGGAGAAGGGAGCGAAGAGGAGGAAGTATAGAGGGCTGCCAAGAGACCAAGAGATGTTCTCCGGGCTGAAAGGACAGCGACAGAGGTTTTCAAGTCCCAGAGTAGAGCAAGGCTCGACGCTGTTCTGGGTAAAACAGCCATTTGATCGTCCTTACTCTATGTTGTTGTTCTGGATTATTATATAGGGAGAAGAGTGAATAAGAGGCAAAAGTTTTTAAATACTGTGGAGAGAATCCTAGAGAAGACAATAGAAGAGAGGAGATGCTTAGTCTGTTTCCTCTGGCTTTTAAAGAAAATTAATTGGAGCTTACACTTGAAGGCCATTTCTGGGCGTTAAATTAATTTGCAAATAAGTGGTACGTTTTGTATGTTCAGAACAAAACTACAAACCAGAATACATAGAATTCTCCAGGCCAAAGAGAGCAAACTACTGGCAATAGCATTATCACAGAGACAGCAATGAAAAGAACAACGCTTCCTTATTATAATAAGCTTGAGCTCAGGAGCTCAGAAAGTAATGCTACTCTCAAGAAAACAAAGAGTAAGAACAACATTACAAGGGTACAAATGCATTTCTACATTTTTTTTTTTCCCAGGATCTACCGCAAAAAGAGAAAAAAATGGAAACCAGAAACAGCAGAGAGATGCATTTATCTTTAACCCTAGCGGCAACTATTCATCGTCCCAGCAAAACTTGAAGCCTAGCAAGTTTTTGAGTTAGAAGTCACTTGGCAAACCTGGTGACAAAGAATCAACCTAAAAAAAATATGGAAAAAGCTAAATTTATCTTCGAACTAAAGGGGAGTGTGATGTTCCAAACACAGAGAAAAGAATCAATGAAAAAATGATACAGTGCAAGTTTTCAACACCTCCTTCCCACCAAGATTTTTTAGTTTAAAAAGAGCTACATTTACGTTAAACCTAATGGCAAATATTGAACATCCTTTCAAGGTTTTTTTGGTTGTAGGAGAGCTACAATCACATTTCATCTTGACTTTGACCCAACACAATTTTAAAATGCGACCGCATCTTCTATTTTACCAGAAGATAAGCAAAACAGAAAAAAGGAAAAGGGAATTTTGGGGCTCAGGAAGACAAGGAAGTGGGAAAAAAAGGAGAATCAAGCTGCCCACCCGGGAACAAAATCATGTAGCTGCCTCATGGATTCTGTGACAGCCATTTCAGGACCTAAGTATTATAGCATGCGCTACAGATTTATGGGGCACTTGGTACACTTGGTAGCGTGAGAAATTAATGTAGCTCCAATTCACTGGTTGGTGGGGTAACAGGAAGAGGCTTTCTCCAACAGCAACCCAAAAAAAGCTAACCAACATTCTTCTTGCACCGTCTTTATGCATAGTACATATACAAGCTGTTTGCAGCAGCACAAGCGATTGAATTTTCGGTTGGGTGCCATGCTAGATGCAGTAATTTTGTCGTGAAATCAAAAGAATTTCCATTTGAATCAACTCCTGGGCTATCTGCACCTGTTGCAGATTTCCCAATGCAGAAATGAGTTATTTTTAGAATAATAAAGTGCATGGTTAAGAGATTTGAGATTTAAAAGATTTGTTACACAAGAAGTGATCAAAAGCTAGAAGGCAGAGCAAAAGTTTAGAGCAAAAAGAAAATTTACCTCGCCTGACAACACGTGTTATACTGCTAAGGGATCTGGATGGCCTTGAAAGGGTTTGAACTTGTCTCCTATAAGGGCAGATTGAAGTTTATATCCACCGACATTATTAAATAAATCATTAATCGTGCCATGGTTGTTGATAATCAAAATTACCTCATTGGATTTTTGCTCGCTTCCAAAGTTGTTGCCTCAGTGCTTCCTGAGGCACAACCGAACACACGGAAGAGATTGCTGGGACAACACGAAAAGATATTAAGCTGCATTCCAGCAGGAAGTTTTCAATGAAAATAAAACACTGAACTTGCTAAAATAAACAGACCTGTAAGAGCCTGTTGCTACCCGCAATCCATCACCACTTAAGCAGCACTCAAATTTGTCAAAGATTGAATCGTTTTCGTATAAATCACACAGCTGGATACAGACAATGAAAAATATCGTTCGTAAGGAAGTAATTATAAATAAGCAAGCCTGTTGGTTTGGTTTTCTCCAAGGATAAAAATCTCACCTTAGGTCTTAGGTATTCATGAACCTGGAAAGTTGCAACTGGACCCGAATCCATGTTAATATCCCATAACTGGCAATAAAGAAAGAGGCTTAAAGTTAAATCCAGGATAAAAGTTTTTAAGTTTCAAATGAAATGTGTAAGTGGTTCATCCTGAAATTGATGACAAAACTCGTATTAAAAGTCATACAAATGGAAGTTTAAAAGAATGAATATGATTACCCAAATATGCATCCCCAGATAAAATTTTGTTCTTTTTAAGTATCATAACTTGGTGGGAGCAAAACTTTGAAGACCTATAATCTCATTTCCGGAAAGCAGGAAATTTTATTACATATTCTTCATGTGACACACTTGAACTTTAGCACACTTTTTGACAATCCCCTCCACATATTTCGCATCATCATTGAATACAAAGAAATTGTGGGAATAGAATTATTTTAGTACTTTCACTAACTTAATGAACCCACACAACCATCACAGCATTCAGAAATTAGAAAGAGCTAAACTGCATGCAGTACTCCAAAAAGCATTCATATCTGACAGTTGTGCATTTGCAAACTTACTTGCCATTCTGAACAACAAATGATTAAACATAGACAAAAATTTCCCAACCTTAAGAGTCATGTAATCACGACTAAGAATATATCTTCCATCCTTTGCAAACTTAATATCTGAAATTGAGGCAATTATCTCTGTGAAAAATGATCTAGAACCAGGTGCCTCCTGTTCCTCAAAGCTGCGTGCAGAAAAAATAACCAGTTAGTGCACAAAGGGTATAAAAAGTAAATTCCTCTTATAATAAAACCAAAGTTTGCTTCTCTCTCTTTCATGCACACGACTATCAATATAAACCCCTTTTCTTTCTGTTCTCTCATCCTGTATACTATATGAAGTCATTAGAACAAAAGCAAATTAAAATACTTACAGCTTAGCATGAGAATCACACAAAGCTGATTGCCGCAAATCAATAAGGCGTATTGAGCCCTTTGAGCTGCTATATGCTAACGTATTACAGTGGCTAGGGTGGAATTCTGCTGATGTTATCACCTCTGTAAGAATAAATAACATATTGGTTAAAGGCTTTAGCAAGATATTGTTGAACAAAAAGCTGGAACTAAAACAAACAGCCATACAAGTAACCAAACAGATGAGAAAGTTGTTTTAAGACTGTTTTGATATCTTCATACACAGCCAATCCAATTATACGAAATCAAGGTTGGCTAGTAGAGTGAAAATCGGATTAATCAGGTTAGGCAAAAATCAACTAGCCTGATCAATTGAGTCTCCTGGACAACTCCCTTGTAATCATCATACAAAGAAAAGGCCCAAAGAAAGGTAGTAAATGTGATAACCAACACAGAGAGTGAACTTCAAGGCGAAACCAAGTGCCAGAGAGCATACTTCATCTGGCTCAGAATTAACTAAAACTTAAGAATGTGAACCACCGCCATAAAAGTTTCAGTATAAGCCCATATGCCAGGGTGTTAGACACCTTACCAGTTAAATCCTCCATGTTTGCAGGCTTCACATCAACAATATTGAAACTCTGATTGCTAATCTCCAAGTTCCAGAGATTAATGCGTAGATCGTCAGCCGATATAAATGTTTCCCCATCACTGTAATGCATGGGATCATTAAAAGTCATATATAACAATCTGAAAATGAGAGGGAAACGGAAATCACAAAGCACACAGTAAAATTAAATGTTTTCTGCCCTCAGTTTAAAGCCTAGAAAGCCCACTAATGATTATCCAAGAATGCTGATATAAAACATAAAGGCTGAAAAACTGTAAAGATAAGGTACCAGTTCAGTAAAAGAAATAAGAATTACCTATTGTTCGAAATAGAATTGATATGATAGTCATGAGCATGAGCATATACCCTTCGACATCTAGCCATTAGGCTTGTCTCAGTGCAAGTTACCTGCATGAAAATAAGCATTAGTGCAATATGAGATCAGACAAGTGGCTCAACAGATTAACAAAACAAATGATTATCAACAGTAACTGTTTTTGCCTCCTCCCTCCAACACCATCTTAAGAAGAAGAAGAAGAAGAAAAGGTACAAAGGACTCAAACATCCAAGCACAAGGAGCAAAAGGAGCACACTCTAGGTTGTCTGACTAGAGGAAATATAAATACACGTAGATATAAATGTTGGGCTAATGGCAACAAAAAACATATCCTTCACACCTTAAAACTCCTTGAGACTTCTCTTAAGGAGGCAAAGTAAATTTTCTACTGGTGACATATCTTTAAGGGTCTATTTTTTATAAAATCTTTTACAGTACTTTAAAACAGCAAAATGATCTCCCGAAGAAAATCTGGAAAACTGATAAGTTCTGGAATTTACACTTCAGTAATAAATAGTACCAGAGAATGCACATGAATAGATTGAGTACAACTACCGTAGGTAAACGTAGCGATGGAATGCCCCCTGATGGGAATGAGAATTCGTTGCTTGAATAACTAACTGATCTGTCCAGGCCGTTGGCAAGAGATGATTTAGGACTAACAACATTACTTGAACTAGCAACATTGCCATTTCCTACAGCTTTCAAAGGGTCCAAATTCATGTCAGAAATTTTCTTGACCTTCTTTTCTTGTACCTGTTCAGCTCTCAGAGAGATACAAACAAGTCAGCGGCTACATCCATAAAAAAACAAAGGTGTGCACTGCCAAAATAGTTTAGTAAGATTCATTGTGCTCATTTGATCTCAAATTCATTTTAAAATAAGCTGTAATATGTTTCAATGCCCATGTAAAGTAGATCACAGCTCATTGATATCCTTGCCTCCATCAACATCTAACGCCACAAATTAAAAGCACATTTCTTAGCGAGTTTGAGAAAATGAGCACCACATTATGCAATGCAAAAATTGACACATCAAATGCAAGAAATAACGAATATTAAACTATTGTATGCAGGACATATTATGAATCATAGAACATATAAATCTTATGCACTGATTGCTAACAGGTAGACCATCAATTCAAAGTGATCAAACTGGATCTTCAAGTAGATGATTAGACATATAGTCTTACATTGTTTACATTTTTTACAAAAAATAAATAAGGAGACATTATACAATACCACATTCAACTTACAACTAAAGATAGTGATCTTCTGCAACATCTGTAGAAAAATTATGAAAAGAAAAAGAAGAAAAGACAAGAGAAGAAAAAAAATGAAAACCTTCCTCTTGATTGAGATAAGCTTCCTTACCTTCCAAAACTTAATTGTTTTATCATTAGTAGATAGGAGAAAAAGTGCACCATTGGCCGTTTGGCACCATCTGATTTTGTTTATCTTTTCCTCTATTTCCAAACTCTTGAGATAGTCAAACTGAAATATGGCATGCACATGAAATCTGAGTACAACAATTCCAAGTCCAACGGGCAAAATGATGAAATATATGAAATTGGAGAACTGGTAGATAAGAATACCTCAGGTTCATGGCTCTGAAACTCTGTCTTGTAACGAAACTCAGGATGCCTCATTATTGGATAGTCCATTCTCTCCAGATCCCTTCTGGATCCTCCATGCTAAGATCACAGTGCATAAATATTTTATTATTGTGAAAAAAAACCAATAAGGTAATTTAATAAAATTAGCTAAAAAATTGAAGCATGAAAGGATAGAAAGAACATACATCCTTTGTATCTGTCCGCTCAAAAAGAACCACCCGGCCCCCACGGTCACCAGTAGCAAGATGATCACCAGTTCTATCAAATTCAATTGCTGAAATAATATCAACTGCAAAAGGAAAGGAAGTCAGAAAAATCCCATCACAGTCCTTCCAAAAAAAACAATGTACTGTAATTGTATTATGCAGGACATATATTCTAAAGTTCTAATATAATATTGTATTGCTCAGAGGAAGAAGGTCAACCATTACACTGCACTTAGCACTGCTAACCCTCCTAGCCTCTTTTTTTCCCCGCATATATATATATTCTCTATGTATAACATAGAATTTGTCTTAAAATAATGAATGCATGTATGGTGTGCATCCACCATATCTACAAAGTCCAAAAACATAAAAGATATTGACGATTCTGAAGAATATCTGATGCATGTTAGGATTGCCGAAAGATCGTCAATAGTTTACTACAGATAGAAGTGAAACCATAGTAACAACAATCTTCAACTGAAGTCGCTGGAAATAGCCATTGCCATAGCCTAATTGAACAGGCTTCCAATAAGCAAACAGAAGAAAATAACTACTCTCACATCAAGATTTTTGGCACTGGTTGTGAATGGTACAGGATTCTAAAAATGACCAATGGTCTATAGTTATACAAAAAGTTTAGGCCGACTACAATACCAAATAAAATGATAAAGATCAAGCATTCCATAGTAACATGATAGTATGATTTTTGGTAAACTCCACCCTTCTATGTCAAAGTAAAACCCATTCGACGACCAGCAAAAACTCTGTGGGTTGTACGGTACACCTAAGCAATCAGTCTCTTTATTTATCTGTACTTGAAGCTATAGCAGGATTGTGAAGGGATGTTTCCAGCTGGGGTTAGTTCTACAAATACACTCAACTGCCATTGTCTTTGGTAATGCAATTAGTGATATTTTACCCAAGGCAGAAAAACAAGACCACAGTAACAAGCCTGTTACTTGAATTGCAGAGATATCAATTTTTCTGACGACCGCTCTTCCAGTCTGTGACAAACTTTCAAGATAACATACAAGCTGAACAAAATACCATTCTCTCCATCACCAACTCCATTGTAAAGCACCTGCCTAAAACAATCATAGTTTTTAAGCTTACTTTAATCAAAAGAAGCTTCATAAAGCTTCAACACGCCAACTACTCAAAGTCAGCTAGATGATTACTTCCAGAGATTAAAGTCTTACAAAGCTATATACTTCAGTATATCCAAGATTATAAGTGTACTGCTTACTACCTGGTTTACAGTCATCTGGCATCATCTCATTGTCCATTCTCCTTCATCCCCTTTAGTAATTACCTCTTACAGGTGCACCATTGCCAGTGGTTTTAGTTTCATATTCATTTTAGACAATTGCCAGTGTTGTTATGCACCAGTGGTACCTCAACCATCCACAAGTCTATTCTTGTCTCTGTTACCTTTCCCTCAAATGTCATCCATGTTGCACTTTGGCTATTACAATCTGCTTGAATTACATGACTTAATTTTTTTTCTTGCAGAAGTTCAATATATGGAAGCCCTTGTTTACCATTTTGTGTGATTGTGGGATGCAACATTACCAATTATAGCAGAGACCAGAAGCCATCATTACCTTTACATATAAATTCACTAAATTAGGAACTAAACCAATGGAATTCCATTAAACAAGAGACTGTGCCAAATGTTATCACTATCAAAAGTAGAAACACACAGATCGCCACACTCATTTGACTTAAAATTCTGCAGCCTGCTTCATTTCCACATAAAGATTATTGTATGTCAAACAAAAACTACTAAAAAGTTAAGGCTTCACTAACCTGAATTGAGTTAAATAATTGAATTATCAAAAAAAAAACTTTGAACCTTAATAGAAGAACCTATAAACAAAGTTACCAATGTTAATGACCTTGGAGACAATGAAGTTCAGAAATCAGTTGGTAAAGCTATTTGTTATTACACAAGTGACCTGAAATAAATTCTAAAACCATTATACAAAGGGGAGTCCAGAAGAAGAAAATAACTACCTCCCATCTAGTTCTTATGGTAAATGCCCTTCCAATTGATCCAGGAGAAAATAAAAAAATGGCATTGGAAGCAAAGAAGTTTCTAACTCGGTAAAGTTATTACCGTCTTTCTTGGTGTATCCAGATAACAGGTAAAGTCATGCATGTACACAAAGCAAGCTCAAAAATTTGTAAAACCCATATCACAATTTCAATCAAACTCACAAAAATCATGACTAGATGCATTCAACACAAGCAGAATATCACGAATATTAAAAACAAATAAGATCCAAACCACTATTTACAACTTCCAACTAAAAATCCCATTTCTTAAACAAATAATAACAACAAAAGGGCAGGCACTTCACTACAACACTTCATTCTCTCAATCGAAAATAACATAAACACGACACAATCAAACGACAACAAAACCGACCCACAAATCTAACGACAATTACTCAATAACCCACGATCCATTTTAGATCCAATACCCAAAATCAAACACTAATTGCTCTAAACCTATTAGATCCAAAACCAAAATCTACACGTGCACTTTAATCTACATAAACCAACAAAATATACCTTCTTGGACTTCTTCACCCGCTGTTCGTTCGCCGAATACCTGTGAGAATTTCCACTCAAGAGGCTGCGGTGGGCCCGCCTCAGAAGCCGTCCCAGCCACCTCATCACCACCGTTCATTTCTTCCCTCCTTTTATCTATCTCTGTTCCCCGTTTGACCCCGCTAGTAATCTCAATCAAACGGCTCCTAACTCACCAAATCAAAGATCGCATCAGACTTTCATCGTATCTTCCAACACCAATCGGGCTTTCGATTCCCAATTCGAACATTCAACGCAGAAGCAAAACCAAAACAGAACAAAACAGAACCAAAGTTTATGTCTTTTGGGCTTGGTTTTGGTTTCCGCCGCTGGAAAAAATAAAATATTGTTTGGGGGTTTTTGTCTCTAGAAATTATTTTTATTTTATTTTTGGAAGGGAGAAAATTGGGGATTTGGGCAATTTTTATGTTTTTTTGGATGAAATTGTTTATTTGTTGTTGGGTTTATGTTTACTCGCTCTTTTTAGTAATTTGATCTGTCTGAATTATGGAACTTTCATAGTTTTCTTTTTTAATGTAATTGAATAGGGAATGTCAAAATGGCGTGTTCTGTATATAATCAATGTGACCAACGATTTTGATTGGCAGTGAGAATGTTTTAATAAAGTCATTAGATCTATCGGTTGCGTGTGATAACACGTGATGAGAGTCAAGAAAAAGGTTGATTTGATTACCTGTTGATCTATCCCTTCATCCTGATTCACCCAAAAAAAATATTTTTTTTTTCAATTTAATTTTCATAAAATCATATTTATTTTCATAAGTATATATTATAAATATTTTAAGTTGATAACAAAAAAAATTGTCATTAAATTATGGTGCAAATGAGATTTGATTACAAAATTATTAATTAATTTTTATATACATAATTTAATTTTAAGAAAAGATAATACTTTTTTTCAAAATGTAAAGAATCAATAATTTTATTGGTCAATTTTAAGAATAAATTCACAAAGAGCATATTCAATTTTTATTTTTTATTTTTATCATAAGCAACATTACTATAAATGTGATAGGAATCTAGTGGCCAATCTTTTTATTTTCGAATTTATATTCTTTTTCTTTTTCAATAACAAAAAAATAATAATAATATTTGATTCCTTAAATTTTTATATAGTTCACTTTATTTTTATTAAATAATTTCTTAGTTTTTATTAAAATAATTAAATTATCCTTGTAATATGTAATTTTAACACACACAAAAGGAAAAATAAAAATTGGAGACTTATTTAATTAAATAACTAATTTATGACTTGAATAATATTAAGAATAAAAACTATTTATGCAAACTTATGTGAGAATGTTTTATAATTATCACGTATTTGTTTTAATTTTTATAAATTTTCGCTAACGTCAATAAGAATATAGAATGTGTAATAACCACAAAACACAGTTACAAGAATCTGTATAAATAGTTTGAATAAGAAATTATATCTCCAATACTAAATTCTTTTATTTTTTATTTTTTATCTTTATTTGAACAATTAAAAGGTTTCAAGGATCTCAAATATAATTATTCTTTAAATAGAAAATCTCATTATTAAGCGTGGTTTAAGAAAATTCTACTTAATAATCATGTTTAATTAGTGAAAAATCAACTTAATAATCATTTTATGATTTTAATTATTGGAGCAATCTCACCTAATAACCCAACATCTTTAAAATTAAAAGGGTTGACAAAATGACACTAAAATATTGTTATCTTTCAAATCAACCCATAGAAAAAATAGATTATTAACACTAAAAATTAAGAATAAAATGCATCATCTCATTGAAAAAGTTGTAAATTAAATGGGAAATTTTGATAAATAAATTATAATGTTGTTAAGTTTCTTTTTATCATGTCTAAGCTACACGCTTTACAGTCAGCAAATTTAGCTTCTTCTTGTAGTCTTTTACTACGCCATCAAAGTATGAACCATTTCATGGGCTATGCGTCATTTCATTAGCCTCAAACATTGTAAAAATGACAAATATTCTTTATAATTATAAAAAGTTATAAATATTTTTTTTAATAAATATTTTTTAAAATTTAAAATTGATTACAAATATTATTTTATGATATTATTTCCTTAGTTAATTTATTTTCTTTAATAATATAATTACCATTATATCTCTACCATTCGAAATATATTTTTATAAAAATTAGAAGTATAATATTACTTACATCTTTAAAAAGACAAATTAACTTATAGAATGATACTGTATAATATTTGTTATCAATTTTAAATTTTAAGAGTATTTGTCATAAAAAAAATAAGAGTATTTATAATTTTTTAAAATTATAAAGGGTATTTATTATTTCCCCTCAAATACTCACGTCTACACAGTAAAATTAAAGTTGTAATGATAATTTTTTTTAATAAATTATATTTTATCAAACTTTTTAATTCACTAATTACTAAGTAAATGTAAACAGTCATTTGATATACATTAGTTATTTCAATAACATTGATTAAAAATTAAAATGTTGATATAAATTTTTATGTCAATAAACTTGAAGTGTAGTCCGATAGATTTTAAAAATAAATTTAAAAATATTCACTATACACTTTAAATAATACACTTTTAAAATCAGGTGAAAATACAACAGTTTTAAATGACTCTTAATTTAATTTCTTATTGAAAATAATTTTATTTTTAACATGTCGTTGTTAATATAAATAAAAATATTTTTTTATTCAATGAAAATAAAAATAGTTATAGTCATCGTGTTGATTGACAATAACTTCCCTTTCTTGCAAAAATATTAACAAAATAATATTTTATTTAACAAAGATTATAAGAGTTGATTGATGATAACACCTTGGGCCTAGACATCATTTATGTTGGCCAACTTCAAACATTGTTAAGATGGATGTACTTGGTAATATGTTGATTTAGTATTGGGCCTTACCATAAAACAAAACCCAACTTAACAATCAGTCCACATTGTATTTTTCTAATTTAGATTGGACGTAAACAAAGTATGTTATAAAAAGTCACATCATTAATATTATTTTTCAAATGAAATGAATCAATGACTTTTTAAGTATATTATGATTGTATTGAATTGATACAAAGATCTCTGATTAAGTACAAAATCTTGACAAAAGATTCTAAAATCATATTTAATGTGACTTAGAATTTCTAAAACCCTGTGATAAACTCTATTTAGCATTTTAAATGCAATTGAAGGGTTTGTAAAATTTGTAAGGATGTAAGTGGAGTGGGAAAAAGGTTGTATGCTTTACAAGAAGTACATTTATTTTTATAAAGGAAATGTGAGAAACTCTTTCTTAGGTTGGTTTCTTTCATCTATGCACCATTTTGATTTTCATATGATTGAGGTGGCCAATAAAATAAGGTATGTGGGTTTTATTTGTGTACTTTTGTTATTTTAATTTTACAAAGATTAAAATAATATACTGCAATTAATTTGTCTCATTGTTAACGTAGTGAAACCGATATAGAAAATAATTTTTAAAAAAATAATAATGTTAAAAATATAAATTTTTTGTATAATAATATTATATAATTATCATTATCTTGTATTTTTTAAAAAATAATTATAATTTATAAAATATAAATTATTCAAAATTAGAGTAACAATATAATTTATATATTAATTTATATTTCATAGTTTATATGCGAAGGTTGTATTCCAACATTATATATATGTTATCCAAAATCTTAATATATCAAATTTATGAATCCATTCTATTTATTATATATAGGAGTGAGAATTTAAATAATTATATCATATTAGTGTCATGTCAATAAATTTTGTAAACTAATTCGAATCTGGTTCATTATTTAATTATATCAAGAATCTTCAATTGAGATACGATTTGATTATTTATTATGTCATATGTTCTTTAAATAAAGGACACAATAGGTATAATTGAGTTGTTAACTTAATCCAATTTATTTAGTCTATTTAATTAATTAATAGCTGTCCAAATATCTTATACATATATTTTGGTACGTGCCCAATTGGAATGTACACACAAAAGAAGAGATTGATTGATTTTGGCCACTAGGGAAATTTTTGTGTGTGTCTAAACTTATGGTAGCTTGCAGATTGGATATCTATCATAAATTTTATTTTAGTGATAATTATATTTATGTATCCTAAATCTATGACCTAAAATATGACAAATTTCAGGCAGAATTTAAGTAACTATAGAGTAATATAAATAATGAATAAGAAAACTTAAAAGAGGTAATTTTTTAATTAATTTGGCTATCGTGACAGTTAATAATAAAGAGGAGGATTAAGATTCTGTATATATGCTTATTTTTGCTTATAATTTGATCATTATTAATCAAAAGTTAATATTATAGTAAAATAAATTCTAATCACGCATAAATACTCTTACATATACAAACTAATATAAAAATGTTATATTATTATCATTTATTTTATAATTTTATTAGAGTAAGTAAAAATTTTTTTGATTGGAAAAGATTAATTTATATGAATAAAATTTTTATAAAAAATTTTTATTCTTAATATTTCTAATAGAGTCTTATTATTACTTATCACAAAATTTTTAATTCAAAAAACATCTTAAATAAGGTTACATGCATCCTAATTCACCTATCATATTATTTAAATTTTATTTTGCAATGAAAAATTTGGAATATGTAATATTACTGCCTATATATTCCAATAATGTGGTACGTGAATTAATACATGTTTATTAAATTATAAATTTTTATAATTATTTATTACATCTTCTACCATCTAATAAACACATGTAATCTCATTTAAAATATATTTTCAAGATAAAAATTTTGGATGAGAAGCATTAGTCTTTTTAATGTGCGCGCGTGTGTGTGTGTGAATTTTATCTATGATTTGTACAAAATTTTTAGCAATTCAATGTTAAATTCCTAGATCACGACTACCCATATATTAATTAAATAGAAGTTTATCAACAGATTTCGGATTAGCTCGATTAGGAGTAAACATTTTTTATACGTATGCATCTTTGAAGATAAAGTTGGAGTGCATTAGAAATTAAACCAAAAAATTAAATAAAAGAAACTAATAAATTAGTTAATAGGAGTCATCTATAGAGATGGGGCTTATGGTGCATTCACTGTAATGTACAGCTATATCAAGTCTTTTATTATAATTTCAACTTCCTGTTATACATCCTCATCCTAAATTAGTAGATATTAGGTAATGTTTGTCCACACGAAATATATACATAGGTACCAAAATATATATTTATTTTTTATTTTAAAACAAATAAAGTAGAAATTAATGTTAAAGAAGATGCCAAGAAAACGGAAAATCTCGTGATGTTTGCATGTTTTCTTATATAAACTTTTGGAAAGAAGTCACGTTCAAAATCATATACATGACAATCGCTTTGTTTATAACCACATATTGTTCGGAATCCGCAAGCTAGCGCACCATTTTTCATGGAAACAAACTAGAAAGAAAAAGCAAAACCAAAAAAAGTGCTTTTGCTTATTGATATTTGTTATTGATTTCAAATTTTAAAAGATATTTATCAAAAAAATAAAAGAATATTTATAATTTCCTAAAAGCATAACTAGTATTTGTCATCCCCCATTATAGAAGCGTCTCAGAATCTATCTCTAGGTCTATAGTAGATGATCACAAGGTGCTTGGCCAATATTTCGGCATCGGCAGCACATTCTTATTCTTGAAACAGGAGAAGAATCAAATTCTATGGAGACCATAGAATATTTAAGAGAATACTAAAAATAAAAGCAGAAAGCAAGCTCTCTGCTAGCTACTAGTGATCATTACTCCACAATTTTGTGGAGAATGGTTACATTACATGTGCTGGCACTGTTTACTTTTGCTTTTATGGCAACATTTGGATTCAATCTAGCAGACAGAAAACTAATGAAGTTTCAATGTGTAAGACATTTCTCTGGGATTTGTATTTTCCTAGGAAACAAACAAAATTCTATCCACATCATTGAATTTTTTATTTTTATTGGGTCTATTTAGAATTATAAAAAAAACAAATTAATTATAATTTTCATCAGGCTTTTTTCCTATTTTAAATAAATTCTATAAACCATAAATAAAACTATTTATAATTTCATATATGTGGGTTAGCAAGTCCTTAATTTCCTCGTATAACCGAAGCCCCGTACAGTTTGTCCATCAACAAATTAAAAATGAAAATTAAGTTAATAACATTCTAATCCCTATTCATTTATAGTTTTTCAACTAAAAATAAAATATATTTATATATAACAAATAGGTCCTCAACTACCCTGACAATATTAAAAACCGAGTTCCCACCAATTCATCACAACTTTATCTCATATGTATCTTTAAGTTTAACACTGAAAGTATTTCAGTCATTTTAGTAAGAATTGCCGGTCTAAGGACCTATTTAATACAGAGTGATACATTATATATTTTTTAAATATATATAAAATTACACAGACTATAATGTTATTATCCCACAAACATTTCAGTAAGTTGCTAGGAATCTGCGTCACCCATCAATTGACACATGGAAATTAACTATTAAAACTAATAAAAATTAATAAAAAAATATAATAATTATTATTAAATTATTAATTATGGAGATATGAATCTGAATGGAATTTCATCATCATAGAAGCTTTAAGCAATAGGCAGCAACAAGGAAACGTGTTAGGAATCAACTCTGGATTACTCTCCGCATATTCTTTCAAAGTTGGCCAACTCCCATTTCAATTCCTCAAGAATATTCCTTAGTTGTTCTTCCCGCGTTTCAGGAATAAAATTCTATCTCAAAACATTAAGAAATCAGAAAACCAGATCATACTCTTTTACCCTTTGATCTCATGATCACATCCCCAGTCGTCAAATCAAACGGTTGAGAATGATTCGAGGCCCACACTATGTAAAATACGACAGTTTAACCAGACTTTTTTTGTACATGGTTTTGGTTTCTGCTTTTTAGCCCACCACAGAAATCTTTCGTGTAATATTCCTTTCGCATAACATCTTATTCTTCAGAATAATTACCACCTTTTTGTCCATATAAATACCTGCCTTCTTAAAACCCTGAGACTGCACCAAGAAGAAGTACTGAGCTCTTAGTCTCTTCTGAATATTTTCTCGAGAAAAATGGCTGGAATTGTTGCGATTTTCGATTTCGACAAGACGATTATCGACTGTGATAGTGATAACTTCGTTATTGATGAATTAGGTGCTACAGATTTGTTCAATCAACTCCTTTCAACCATGCCCTGGAATTCTCTCATGGTATGTTTCCATTGCTCTGTTTTTCATTTTTCTGCTTCAGGTTTTATTGGTTTTCATATCTATTGTAAACTCAAAATTCTTGAAAAAAATTACAGGACAGGATGATGAAGGAGCTTCATTCACAGGGAAAAACCATTGAAGACATTAAAGAAGTTCTGAAAAGGATTCCCATTCATCCAAGAGTAATCCCTGCGATCAAATCAGCCCATGCTTTAGGGTATGGAAATTTTCATACAAACTTTCCTGATTCTGTTTTAGGATTTAGACAAAGAAATTAAAACTAAATTGTATTTTTTTTTATTTTTTTTTCTTCCAGGTGTGAGTTGAGAATTGTGAGTGATGCAAATCTGTTCTTCATTGAAACAATTTTGGAAAATCTTGGACTGAGAAATTATTTCTCAGAAATCAATACAAATCCTGGATTTGTTGATGAACAAGAAGGTAGAGTTAGAATCTTCCCTTACCATGACTTCACAACTTGCTCCCATGGATGCAATCTCTGCCCTCCAAATATGTGCAAGGTTTGTACTTCATTCATATTAATTCTCATTAAAAAAAATTAATTGCAAATTTTATAACTAAGAAACTTCCTAATCATGACACAGAAAAGTCTAGATATTACACATAAAAGTTCTAGAGTTTTCTTTCTAATTTCTAGAAATTGTCACGTTCCTGCCATTTTTTTAATTATTTTCCGAATTTGACTTGATCAATTAAATAATCTTTTCTTATCCCACCTGAGGAATAAATTCTAAATTAAATTGAATTTTGAAAACAGGGTTTGATTATTGAGAGGATTCAAGCTTCTCTATCAAAAGATGGAAACAAGAAAATCATTTATCTTGGAGATGGAAGTGGAGATTATTGCCCAAGTTTGAAGCTTGAAGAAGAAGATTATGTGATGCCAAGGAAGGACTTCCCTGTTTGGCATTTAATCAGCAAAAATCCAATGCTGATTAAAGCTGAAATTCATGAATGGTGTGATGGAGATGAACTTGAGAAGGTTTTGCTTCAACTAATTAACAAAATTTCCACGGAAGAAGGCAATAAAAACAGCAATTCGGCTCAGTTGATTTCTGCTGATTGCAAATTACAGACTATTTCTGTTGTTTCCCATAGAGCTCTGCCTCAAGCTTTTTCTGTCCCTAGGTAATTTGCTGAAATATAGCGACACGAAATACTAACAATCATAGCACAAAATATGCAAAATTTCCTAAGGGATGCTTTTCTTTGTGCTCGATTTGATTTGAATCATCAAACACTTTCTAATAATTGTGGATTATTTTATGTAATAATTCAATATTAATACTCTGTTTTTGTCATGTTTGTCTCACCATTTTTATTTTTGCCAATTTTTCATAGTTTAAAGTATTTATTATGTTGAAAGCTTACTGTGATATCAACAAAATTCAAGTCTTGATCATCAATAACAATGAACGTTCGTTTTATTTACAATATCTTACAACATATGCAATAATAAATATAAAGACTTGGTGTCTTTACATTATTGCTCTCTTTCACTAAAGGTCGTTTTAGTGTTTATTTTGTTTCAAAACAATTAAAAATTTTGGATATATTTATATTAGAAAGTCAGATATTTCTTCCACTAAAAACCTGAGATTTTAGTGATGTATATTTAAATTTTTTAAAAATTATTTCTACATAAATATTATCCATTTTAAATATACAAACATCAAATTTATTTCTACAATTAAAAAATGTGAGATTTGAGTGACTTAAATACCCCAATATTGAATTTGTAATACGTAAATGTATGGCCACAAAACCATTTTGGTCATTTTCAATTATCATTTATGTTCTTCTTCTACTACTTTTATTTTTGTCTTGTCCTTTTCTCCTTTGATTTATTATTAATCCATCTTCATAATATTTGATTTATCACAAATTATAGTCTAGAATTTGATTTTATTTGTACCTGTCATATTTTTGTTTATCTCTGTGATTTTGGATTAGTTCTTTCTTATTTCTTTTAAGGTTTGAATTTCATTAAACTCAAAATTTAGCATTATTAACAAATAACACGTGGTCAAATTTCTCTTCTGAAAAAATTATATTTAATGATTTATCTGCATGGACGCGTACTCCGATTACCTAGACATAAAGAAACTAGACCATTTCGATGGTCTTATTCCCGTCGCTAATTAATTAATTGTCTTCAGATTAGGTCAAAATCAAACATAGAGAAAGTGAAAAAGAAAATCCATAGACATAATTAATTTAATGATAATTTATAATATAATCTCTAATGCTTAAAGTTGTTGATGTTACATAGACTTCAATAAATCAAACGCAGCCATCAAGAAAGACCGCCTTTTAATTGCTTAGTCTTCTTTTTCTGTGTGCTAACCACTGTATATTCGATTGGCCGAGCACAATGCTTTAAAATATGCCTCATAATCTGTAAACACTATCTTAAAACATTGGCATCAACTTGTTTTAGGCACAATTTTCTTGAAAAAAGTAAGTTCACAATCACATGACCTGGTAACTCCAACTTACACCACCCTAACTTCAATACGTTAATTGAATTTGAACAAAAAAAAAAAAAAAAAATGGTGGCAAATTGTACCACCATTTACGACGCCAATATTCAATAAAAAGTTTTGACTCTTTCACATCACTTGCAATTGCATTAGCAAAGGCATCGGTTGATGAATGATACTTCTTCATAACTTAATAATTTCATTTTCATCCCGAACTTCATAATACTTATCATCTACAAATGGCGCTTCAGCAGGGTTTGTTCCTGATATTTCAACATCATTTTTCTTATCCTAGGATCATTAATGATTTCATCAAGTCCTAAAATCAGGTATGTATGCCAAGCTTGTTTCCATCTTCTAGATGATATATTAGCTTGAACAGAATTCTTTGAATGAGAGAAATGACATGATGTTCTGCAATATTGGTTCTGGAAAAGCATATATCCTATCCAGCTTCTCCTCCATGCTAATCCCCACAATATCACGTTAATTGTCCCTATCCCTATCAATAAAACAAGATGACCAAATATAAATGAATAATACAAATTTCCCCTACCTTTAGATTATATCATGCCTCTAAAACTTCACCATAAAGAGAAATTTAAGTATAAAATATATTTGAAAAAAAAAAACACAAACGGGCATGGCATATCAGCTATGTTGTATTGAACAAAGCTGGCATGCGTATAGTAATGAAAAGAGAAAACAGAGAAATCATGGAGAAAGATAAAAAAATAAAGTACCCTTTTCCTGCATAGATCCAAAAGCTTCCACAATTGAGAGGTTCCGGCTCGTATGGTTAGGGTTTATATAAAAATGATTTTCTTTTTATTTATTTAGTTTTGGATATGTAGTACAGTCCTAATACATCCATCCAACAATACATAGCTTCCCGGGGTGGTCGAGTAGTCTAGTCTAGCGGCAACTATCTGAGCACAAGATTGAGGCAGTTCCAAACCAGGAACCCTTCTCTTTTCTTTTTAAACATAACATAATGATAATTTTTTTCAAGCATATTTGTATCTTGAAAAAAAAAAGGACGTATATTTGAAACTATCGTGTATTTTTGTATAAATTTAAGAATATAATCAATAAAGTCCCTATTCGGCCTTTCCTCAATACAACACGAAAATTTTTCTAATGGGTATTAAAATAGTTGTTTACGTATACTTGACAGCTAAAGCGAAAAAAATATCAGACACAATTTCAATTGACAAAGAAAAACTTCAACGCTATAAAAGAGAAATAATAATTTACTTGCATGGATATCCTTCCGTTGCCTAAGACTTAAAGAAACATAGACCATTTCAATGGTCATAGTCTTGATGCGAATTAATTAATCGTCTTCAAATTAGGTCAAATCAAACAAAGACAAAGTAGGAAAAAAAAATATTCCATAACTTTTCCTTTAGGACATAATTAATTTAATGATAATTTATAATCTATTCTCTGATGACTAAAGTTGTTGATGTTGCCGAGACCGCAATAAATCGAATGGAGCCATCAAGAAAGACTGCCATTTAATTAATTGCTGGCTGCTAACCAGTATCTATTAATTCAATTAGCCAAGCACCATGCTACAAAGAAAAATTTTTCAGAATAGCCTCCACGTATTTGAAGCTTCAAAGCATCTTCTTTTAGCTTTGAAAATTGGAATTGATTGACTTTCACAAACCTCCATTAAATTAATTACACTATACTTAATTAGCTAATTAAATCACTAATATAGGTAGAATGATCAGTATATTGATTATAGACTCAACATGGTTTAAATAATTTGGATGCATTGTTAATTAATTAGCGAGCTTGGATTAATGAACTTTATTTCATTGAAACACTTGATTAAGTGACAAATAATAGGATTATTAGTATTTGTTGGAATTATCTTAAAATATTTAAGATATTTAAGAGTTGTATAGCGCAATGGATTAATATTCAAACTGTTCTATAATGCGTTTGATATCAAATCCTAACAACTTTCTGCTTTGTAAAAGGATGTAATTGAATTTTTAGAGAGTCTCATTAAATTTCTCTAATTTTCTTCAAAAATAGAAAAAAAAAATTGCCCTAGAATAATAAGACTTCCAAATAATCCAGATAAGCAGAGTCCTTACCTGATCTAATTAATCATCACACTAAAAAGTTCTGAATTAAACATTAATATTTGTTGTAATTCAAAAACCACAGCTATTAATTCCCTTCATGCACAGCTATCAAATCTACAAATTCCCCAACCTCTGTAGGCAAACGAAAACCCTAACAAATATGGAAACCTATTTGGTGTGTGCTTATATATGACACCATCAATTCTCTGGTGATTTCATCTTCAAAAACAGGAGAAGATTCCTCCTTCTTTAACCTGAGAACTCTCTTTGCTCATCAGTTGTTCATCAGAAATGGCAGATTTAGTGGTGGTTTTTGACTTCGACAAGATGATCATCGACTGCGATAGCGATAACTGGGTTGTCGATGAGTTGAATTTCACTGATTTGTTCAATCAACTCCTCCCCACCGTGCCCTGGAATGCTCTCATGGTTAGTTTGATTTCCCACTTCAGTTCTTTTTTCTTCTTCCTTCAGGTTATATTCTTCAACAAAGAGACGAAATGTCATTAATTTTTTGTGGAAAAAAATCTGCAGGACAGAATGATGAATGAGCTTCATGCTCAAGGTATAACCACGGAAAATATCGTCGAAGTTCTTAAACGAGCTCCTATTCATCCTTGCGTGATTCCAGCCATTAAAGCAGCTCATGATTTAGGGTACGTACATAAATAAGTAAACCTGAAATAATCTCTCTTTTTTTTTTACTTCTCTTGATTTGAATAATGGTGATGACAACGGTGTTTTATTATTTTTTAGCTACGATTTGAAAATCGTGAGCGACGCGAATACTTTCTCCATCCAGACAATTTTGAAGCATCATGGAATCTGGGAATTTTTTTCAGAGATCTACACGAACTCGTGCTGTATCAATGAAGGGAGGCTAAAGATTTCCCCCTACCATGATCATGCAAAATCTCCTCATGGATGCAGGACTAGTATTTGCCCTCCAAATATGTGCAAGGCAATTCATATTTACTGCTTAATTTCTACATAGAGATAGAATTTTTAAAACAACAATGTCGAGATAAATGAGATGTCAAAAAATAGGATATCAAAATCCACTTCGCCGGATTAGAGAAAATCTTTATTGGCTATATATGTGAACAATAGTAAGCACAAACTCTTTTCTAAATTTTTAGTATGATTTTATAGTTCAGATCTGAACACATGGGAACATGTTGGTTTTCAATTGCTACATCAGATTTTGACATAATTATTCACATGCATGCTCTATTAACATTTCTAAGTTTTCTTTCGAATGATTAATTAATTGTAGTTTAATGTTAATTGACAGGGTAAAATGATTAAGAAAATTCAAGCTTCAATGTCTAAAGACAAGAAAATCATCTACCTTGGAGATGTAACTGGAGATTTCTGCCCTAGTTTGAAGCTCAAAGACACAGACTTTCTAATGCCAAGAAAAGATTTCCCAGTTTGGGATTTGATTTGCGAAAATGAAAATCTTATAAAGGCAGAAATTCATGAGTGGAGTGACGGAAAAGATCTGAAAAATGTGTTGCTGCTACTCATAAACTCATCAAATGCTTCAAATAATGAAGACGAAGACAACAGTGGCGGTTCCACCAAGAAAATTTCTGAGGACTGCAAGTTTCAGAAAATTCAAGTCACTGCTCATTAAGATTCTTGCATTCAGGAATATTGATTTAATTAATTTTCCTGGTCGATTAAATGTATTAGTTGATAATAGTATAGCAGATTTGTGTTACATTAACTAGCCCATGCAATGGAAAATTAATGTCAAAGTGTTTCTTGTTTGCTTTATTGAATTAATATCTTGTACTAATCTATATGGATCAATTTTTTATTATATTTTTATTTATTAATCGCTTTCAGGTAAAAGTTACGAATAGAAAAAGAAATCCTGATATGTTTTATTAGCCTCGGTAATTAATTTTCAACCAAAAAATATAAATATGAGATGGCTTCAATTGTTTTTATTTTAGGTGTTGCCTCTTAGAAAATTAAACAAATAGAGATTAAAAAATAAAAAAATAGTTTATATAAAACTTCTATGACAAAAAAAGAATATCTATATATTCATAACCCCAATATTTTTATTAGAGAAGTAAGTGACTAAAGGATATATATATTTTTTTAATTGCAAAAATGAGAACTAATTTGAGGTTAAACATCAAATATGGTTTAAAATTCAAAAGCACATTCTAATTTATATTTTTCTTTCAGCCTAATTATAAAATATTTTTTTACTTCGGCAATCCTATTCTTACATCCAATATTAGAAATCTAAAAAATTCACTTTCAATATCAAATTCTTTATCTAAAAATCACTTTCAATGAACATAATTATCAAATTAGTAAAATGAAAAATGCAAGTGATAGGAGGCAATAGAATTGCTATTTGAATGACTGTGGCTAGCTCATGATTGTATCAAGTCTTTGCATGTTATCGATATATTTGGAAAATATACAAAAAAATAAATTGGCATTTTATTTCTTTTGTTTTATATTTATTTTAGGAAATTACTTGTAGGGTTGGGACTCATGAGGAAAATGTATTGAAAATATTGTCTTGAGAAAGGTATCAACAGAAATAGACTACGCTCAAAATAGCTTTTGAATTATCTTGAAATTAAGGGTTATTAATTAACAGAATGATAACATCTAGGCCCCTAAATATTTATAATTTTGAAGATAAAATAAAATATTTTGTAGCAAATAGGTTCCTAACCCGATCAAAATAATTGAAAATTTGTTCATTCTTATTTTTTATATATTACAAAAAATAAATCAACTCCTTTTAACTCAGTACGATTAAAGTTTGAAATCTAATTTTTGTTGTATCGTTTAAAATTTTTATTAATTATGCTAACTAACACTTATATCTTTATTGTTAAATTTCTTAGTTGAATCAAAATTCAATATTATAAAGATAATTTCATTATTTATAAGAAGTTTTGGATTTATTTCGCAAACAAATAAATTATACTTTTATTTATGAAAATATACGAAAATTTGGGACTGAATTAGTATTACCACATTAATTTATAGATTTAACTAATTACTCTTTGCTTTCGTCACCTTTTGTCCATTTGTCCAAAGGATAAACCGGATGATTAATAATACTGGTGCATGAAATGAAAGTGCTTTCCCAAAGTAGTGGACTTTACAGAAACTGCAGCTTGCGTGCAACACCTTTTATCTTTTATTTATTTTTTATTTTTTCCCTCTATGTTTTGTCTTAATCAACGATTGAAGACTTGTAAGTCAAATTAATAGTTTATATATTAATTAACTTCTTAAGAGGTCTCAACGTCTGATGTAATTGATTTTCAACAACCCTCACAAATAAAGCGAATGTTCTTTAATTAATTTACTAATTGATTATGTTTACTGGAAACACATAGTCATTGACATTTACCATAGCCAATCAAGATGTAAGATTGATTATGACTGGATTTTTGCAAAAAAATTAATAATAAATCTTTGAATATACAGTTGATTTCAAATTAAAAATGAATTCTAGGGCTAATTTATGAGTAAAGCAATCTTTAAAAGAGAGATCTAGCGTTAACTAGCATCCAAAAATCGTTTGCAAAATGATATTATCTTCATCAGAGAGAGCCTTGTGTAAGGACCTTTTTTCTTAATAAAAGTATCCTAATCAATAATAATCGTTATTATAATTTATTGATTTTAAAATAAAGCCGTATATAACCACCTAATAAATATTATAAATATCCTGATCATTGCAACATTTTATATAAGATTTTCTTTATTTTTTTATTCACTCAACATTCTAAAATCTAACGAAAACCACCAGCTCCTATGATATCTCAGTTGCTAATCACAACAGTCTTACAAAAGCTAATCCATCACAAATAATGATCAAAATCCACTTTGAACAAAAAGGGTTTTTCAAATTTTGTCAAACAAATAATGTTGGGATACATTAATGAGGCAATTGTGTTATCGTCAACAATGTTTTGAAATCCAGTACTGATCGCACGTGAAGATTCCAGGTTTATTCCAACGTTATATTATAATAGATTTTCACGTCTTTTATTCTCTCTTTCTCTCTCTCCAACTATTGACTTTTAGCAATGTTTTTTCTTACACCCATGCTGCTTCTGTTTCTTTACTTTAGTTGTTCTGGTGTGTCTTGTCAAGAGAAATAGTCAAGGCTGTTTATTCGATAGTTAGACAGATGCATGAATGTAGAGACAAGAGATTTGTTGGATTCTGCATTTGAAATTATCAAAAATTCTTATTATGGCTGCCAACATTAGAAAGAAAGTATTTATATATTTTAGTATTTTTTAATATATTTATATTTTTAAATTTACTAAAATACTTAGTGTTATCCGTGAAGTACTCAAAATGCTATTTTAAATTAATAAATAATTATCCATTAATTTAAAAATTATCTCTAATACTTTTTTCTTTCAAATTTAAAGTTCCAGTACCCTCGCTCTCTGTGGCAAATTGGGGTTAGCAAATCAGATATAAAGAAAATGAAAAACTCTCTAGCATTGATTAAATTTGATAAGCATCTTTGAAATAAATGAATGAGTGTTTGTATTTCTCAATCTAATATTTATGTAGTGTTAACTAAGGGTAAAATACTATTATTATTATTATTTTTTATATTTTAAAAATTAATCGATATCTCTATGCTTTTCAATTCCGCTCTCATAAATTATAATTTTTAGTTTAATTTATAATATAGTTATACTAAAATATTTCTACACATCTCAATCTCAATGATATTTCCCGTTTTAGGTTCTTAGAATATAGTTTGAAAATTTATATACATGTTTTGAATAAAAGATTATAATTGAACAAAATACGGACGTAGATTTGCTCATATCAAATACATGCACGTGAAATCTTATCGTCACACTTTCTCTTTCACTTATATAATAATTTTAGGCTCATGAAACAATCAAAATATTATACATAAAAGTAATTAACTCTATCTTACAAACTTTAATCAGTAACATCTGCTTATCTAAAGTTTTACATTTAAGCATTTATGAATATAATTTGTTTATATGTGACAGATAAGTCCCCAACTCCATTAAAAATCGTGGAAGTACTCGTTGCTCTGGTAACGGATTATGATGTAGTAGTAGTATATATGGAATGATACCCCTTTCCTTAGCAGATATATTTTGAGTTTAAAATTCTAAATACAGAATCGTGAAGTCTCAAAATATTAAAATAAATAATATCTGTTAAGATGTTTATAATTATACAATGAAAGATTGTGTTGTGATTTTATCTTTCATATTACTTTCGTGATAGGGTATGATGCAAAATATATATACGATGGTACCCTTTCCCTCAGCATACATATTTTGAATTTGAAATCTTAAAACCTCAAATATAAAATTTTAAGATGTTAAAAATGCTAAAACAAATAATATACGTTGAGATATTTTTAATAATAATTGAATTTTAATTATTATAAAATTAAAATATGAGTATTCTTAAAATTAAGATATTATAATTTTAATTTTTTGTTGTACAAAATTTTTGAAAATTTAAAAGACTAAAATAGTAAAATTTTAAAAATATTATAAAAAGAAAATATGAAGAACATCTCGTTATTTTTTCCTAGCAACTTTACTAAAATACCTCAGTAAAATCAGAATTTATCAGACATTTTTCCAGCTATGCTTAGTTAGGTGAAAGATTACAATATCATCCTTTTACGATATAACTTAACATTAAGGACCCATTCATTTGACTATTATTTTTCACGAGGCTCAATGAAAACTTTCGATCTCTTTGATCGTTATCCATTCAACCTATCAGTCAGAAACGACATTGAAAGAGTGCAACAGAGATTCCCATGTTTGCCATTATTGCATTACCTTTGTCGTTTTTCTTCTTTCACCTTGGAACTATGTTTTGCGGGGTCCAACATGCTAAATAATTTGACTAATACTCTCCTTACTTTTCATGTTTTGAAAAAATACATCATCCATGCATGCACTTGCATTTTTCCTTTAACAGAATTCCGTACATATATTCATGCATTTGCAGATAAAGCATTTGTCTATATAGCTAGCTAGAACAGGCTGGCTTCTGATCCCTATTCAGCGTGCGATGTTAAGAAATATCTATTATTTGATGCTAGTTTAAACATTAAAATAAATAATTCATTTTTGCTGTCAATTTTGAGGTTAAAAGTTTACAATAATACAAGATATTTTATATAATTTATTATTTATTTTTATAAAATATAAAATATGTGACAATTATATAATATTATTATATTAATTTATAAAAAAAATTATATTTTAATTATTATTCAAAATTTACAAGCTGCAAAATCATTATTTTATATTTTATGTTTAAAATAATATTTGAGATTTTCACTTGCATCTTAAATTTATATTATAAATAATATAAAAATTGATATATTACTATCACATCACTTTACACTTAAAATATAAATTGCGACCTTTAATATTATCAGATCAAATATATTCAAATTATTTGTTAATTAATAATGAATTATTTAATTAAGCACATTTCGAATGTTGTTATCCTAACATACAATCCGAAGTCAACTTCCTGAAATGTTTACCAAATTTACACTGAATTTCAGTCAACTAGCTTTCAATGGTGTTAAAAATGATCTCCCATAGAATTTTTACAGTGCATAAGCATTGAAATATATAATATGTGTTGAAATAAATATGGGGCACTTAATTATTTTTAATAACAACAAATTTTATATACATCAATGATTCAACTAATATATTGTTTCTGTTACGTATAGTCCCCCTTTCTGTAAAACCAGAACCAAAAAATTTATAAATAAAGAATTGTTAAAGCAACTCGTTTTAATAATTCCTGATATAAAGAGTTTTTGTTCCACATTTTAACAAAATTCGAACATGAGAGAATGTTAGTTTACAAGATAATAAACACGTTTGTACAACACAAACAACAAGAACATAAACTGATTCATTACAATTTACAACATTATAGTTGTTAATCACGGTCGATTTCATATTACAAACCTAATTCCTTTGTCCTCTCCAAGACGCCATTGCTAAATCAGTAAGCTTTGCAAGATTCAACTTCACCACTGTGTCTGCAAACATCCTGGTATCCTCTTCAGAATTTCCCTCAGGAATATCGACAACATAAGATTCCAAAACTATGCAGTATGCTTCTCCCTCTTTGTCAACAAACTCATTCATTGATGTTATAGAACGATAATTTTGCAGCCTGTGATCACCCCCAAGAATTTTAAAGCTCAAAATATGCTTCTCATCATCAAGAATCTCCAATCTTTCTATACTTGCTGAGGCTGGAAGCCCGGAAACAGTCCTAACATCTCTTACACTACCAAGCACTTCCCCGTCGCCAGCTTTCATCGTGCAGCTCTTTATGAATTGCTTGTACCTTTTAGGGTTAGCAAAATCGCGAACATGAGGCCAAACAAAGCTTAGAGGAGAGTGAATTCTTTGTTTGATGATGGATGTGCATGTGTTTGGAGATGGGAAAAAAGTGTGGTAGGTTTTAATGATGGACTCAAGCTTTGTTTGTTCTTCGATTGTGAGAGAATTTGATGAAAGGATTTGGTTAGAGTTTATGTGTGAAGTCGTTGCCATTAATGGGCGTGAATTTTTGGCTTTGTTTGAAGAACTTGGTTGCATATGAAGGAGCTAGAAGAAGGAGAATGGGAAAAGAATGGAGGAGATTACAACTTATCAGGGATTTATTCTTCTTTTTGTTTGAGCACTTGAGCGTTATAGATGATAAAATATATATAAGAAAAATTAAATTTGAAATTTTTTTTTTCATTATTCTTTAAAAGGTAATGTCTATCTTGTAGTCTAAGGAAGCGTGTGGACTAAGCTAAATATGGAATTAATTACCAAGTGCCTTTCGTTTTAGGGTAATTGCTGGTTCAAGCATATTTAGGATAATGTTGGTTTCCTAAAAGCTCTTTTAAATACTTTAATTTTTCACAGCTTTTGAACTGTTTACTCCATTAGACCCTCACTCACTCTTAATAATTAATATTTATTTCATTCCTGAGGGGATGAGTTGATAAAGTAAGAGAATTCCAATTGTCAAAGTTACAAAATTACAAAGCAATGTCTAAGAATACTTGTAAAGCTGAAGGTCTATACTCGATGATTAATAATTTTATTTCATAGCACTTGTGCATTAAAACTTAGGATATTTCAAATATATTTTAAAAATATTTTTGGTTTATTTTAAAAATTTTATATGTATATATAATTGAAACAAACTATCATAACTTGCCTTAACTTCAAGAATATAAATTCCTATGTTTCTTTTCCAGTTAACATGAACGAATAATGTCTTTAGGAACTTTCAAAACCGTATTCTGTTTAGTGGAAATAGAGGAATATAGAAACCTTATTAATTGCAAATTGAAATAAATAAATATAATTCAAGAAGCCATCCATCGTTTTGCAACTAAGGGTCATACATAAAAACTAAAAAATTAGCATATATATAGATAAAATGTTAATAAAGATCATATTTACGTACTTAAAAACTCAAAAATTAATATATATTATAATAAATTTTAATAAATATATGCATATAATGATTATGACTCCAAAATTTAATATTTTAAAAGATAAAAAAGTAAAAAATGTTTCATAATCATACAATATAATCTTTGTAAGTACTCAGTAGTTTGACTCTTAAATTTTAAATTATTTATTTTTATATAATATAAAAATATATTAAATATAGTGTATGTATTACAAAAAATTAAAAATGATATTGAGTTTAATTTAAGTACAAATAAAAAATAATTAATTTTATATCATATTTTCAGAAAGAGTTTAATTAAAAAATACAAGTTATCAAATAAAGTATTAATTAATATTATAAATTTTTAATTTTTTTGATATTTAATCATATATTTATTTATATATTTATTTGGCCTTAAAAATTTTTTAAGAACTTATTATCTTATATATTTAACCAGATTATTAATTTAGTACACTGACTGGAATTAAAAAATTTTAAAATTTAAACAAATTTATTTATTTCTTGAAATTTAATTGTATTTTTATTTAATGGTCACATTTATAAAGGATTGTAAAACTATGAACTTAAAATTAATAAAATTGAATCATACAAAGAATTGTTCTTTATTATATACCTTTATTAAATTTAATAGTATTTATAATATTTTAAATCAATAGAAATGTGCTTGAAATACTAAATATTTGTTCGCCCTCATCACCGAAGATTCAGAACATATATACTAAAATTTCACTAGATTCTAATGCGGAATGGAAACATTAAGTTTATGTTGACTTACCAGAAGAGTCCAGCTTATTAGGTAAGCTGCTGAGTGTTTCCTTTATCTGACACTTCTCCAGAGCCTGCAAACATACATAACATATGTCTAACAGTAATTGATCTCATAACCTTTCAAGAAACAATTTTCTGCTCACATTCCATATTTCGTCATCTGAGTAGAGGCCCATCCCTGAAAAAATTTGGTTCCTGAGGGATGATACCGAGTTCATTCTCAAATCTTTTAGTCCAATATAGCAAATGTCGAGTCCACCCATCAGAATCGAGCCACTTGTTGGTTCAACCAAACGAAATAATGCACTTATAAGTGTTGTTTTGCCACTTCAAGTTCTTTCCACAACTCCTACTCTAGTTCCTTCACTGAATGTGCAAGAGATCCCTTTAGTACTAATGGTACATTTGGACGGTTTCTAATCTGTAAGCAAACCAGAAGAAAGAACAATTATTGAAAAACTTATTCCATTTATCATATGAGTTTCATAAAGCAGCTTACCTTTAGCTCTTGTAGCTCTATCCTGCCCTTAAAAGGCCATGAAATTGGTGGTCTATTGTCTTCCACAATTGCTGGAGGCTCTGGTGGGATATGCATGAACTGTTTGATCCTTTTTGATAAGTAGCAAAACCATCAGCTCACAAAAACTTGTGTTGCAGTTAGTGAAAGAGCATAGGAAATTGAAAGTCCAAAAGTCATGCAAAATAGAAAGTCAAGAAAATCAGAATCATCCAAGAAAACTGAATACAGTTTGTAATTAAGTCATTTTACCTGGAGCTACATAGCCTTTAGGATTCAAAACAAGAAGAAGAGAATCATTGAAAAGCGTCAAATTTTCAATTGATTCTACTCGTAGAATTAGCATTTCCACGACACCATTAGAATGGAACAACAATGTAGCATCTATATCGACAAAATTTCAGGTAGCTTTGCAAGAATTTATCCACCATGTTAAATGCTCTTAGTTTGAAAACACCTAGTGATGTTTCAGCTGTATAATTCATAACCGGAGCTTTTGTTGTTCCATTGATTCTGATTAATTCTCTTGCAGTAGCGATAAAATATCCCTTCAGGAGTTAAAAGGTGAAACAGGATCTATTACCTGTTTTATCAAGTGAAAAGGAAGAGAAACAGAAGAAAACAAGAACTGAAAACTTGATTTAGCTACCTGAACATATTATACATCTACCATGGCAAGAATGGCTACAATTAGCACTTTCCATGCGACAAAAGTCGTGATTCCAATTATTACTAGGAGTTCAATGCCAGCCGAAGCTCCAGTGAGAATAGAATGAGGTATGTTGAAACCCAGAACACTCAAATCTGATGAAGCCTGCAAGTAAGATAGTTATGTCAGCATAAATTCCACTTGATGAGTCACTAGAATGACAGTTTTCTTCTCCAAAGCAGACATTACACATTCCTGAAATAGTTTAACACGAGTAAATAACAAAAAAAAATGAGACTGTTGTATTATAACGTTGGTTTTCATGCCTGTAGAAACTTACCATGAATAGAATTGCAGCTGTATGTGCATCTACCTCACTGAAAGGATCATGAAGGACATAAATATCAGCATCATTATAGAGAGCTCGAGCAAGTTGAATTCTCTGTTTCTGTCCTCCGCTCTTATTAAGCCCTCCGTGACCTATCATCTTATTAGCATGTAAAAGTGTTTGAAAAAAAAAACAAACTACCACTTACGTTCGTTAATTTCCCTTCACTCTTTAAAGGAAGAAATTTATAAATAAAAAAGTCATGAAACCTGCTGAACACATTAAGAAATACTATTAAAGTAGAGATTCAGAAAGATTTGAAAGCTACTCTTT
This sequence comes from Trichilia hirta, assembly GCA_035221805.1. Lineage (NCBI taxonomy): Eukaryota > Viridiplantae > Streptophyta > Magnoliopsida > Sapindales > Meliaceae > Trichilia > Trichilia hirta. The sequence continues at coordinate 1,441,241 of JAWDEX010000011.1, read as the reverse complement.
TTGTCAACAAACTATGGAAAATTCAATGATTGGGGGTATGTCATTTTTCTTCTGCAATTATGATATAATCCGTGTTTTTGTATCTATAAATATAATTAGATCGTATTTAAGCATCAAACAAAATATACATATCAGTAAAGACATAATAAAATTTGTCTGAAAAAAATAATACCTATGTAATTTATTGGCAAAAATAATGGACTGTACATCAACGTCAAAGAACAGTTTTGTTAAAAGAATTGCAATCACTTTGTGTTATTATTCTACTTTTATGAAAACAATGTAGATCTTTCTATAATATATATTATTTTTTTCCTTTGAATCTCTCATTTTCTCTTATTTTCTTTTCAATCAATCAGGAATTAAACTTAATACTACATTTATAATTGTTTGGCAAATGAAAACTGATTAATTTTGGTCTGATAATAGTGATGATAAATGCATATTGATTTTGAAGAAATTTTGATGACAGGAAAAGGATATTTTGAACTCTGATATAATTAATAAATAGTCTGAATTTAACATAGGCTAAAAATTTTATTATATTCATCTATAACATAATACAAATATGATTCGTCAATTGAAATTGACACCACTAGAACAAAGCATGTGTGAATTAAAGTTATGACGAATTCACTTGAACTTTAATTTTTTGATACCATTTCTAATTGTTTTTAGACTTTTATAAGTTTTTATAGGAGGATAATTATAATAAAAGGATCAAGCATTACAATAAAAGAGATAAAAGTTTTAAAAAAAATTAAAAAAGTGTAAAGATGTACTATATAATAGAATGTGCCTTACCATCACTTAGCCAATTAAACATAATGATCCTTGTCTCGTTAATCATGATTTGTCTAACTAGTAAAGCATTATCTTTAAATTGTGTTAATTAATAATTATAATTTAGATATTAAATATTTAATTAATATTTTCATTTTTTCTCATGCTCTCATCCGTAGGGTCTATACATGACAATCATTTCAGACATTCAAGACACATTTTAGAATCTCTAAATATGTCTCTCGAACCTATAAGATTTATCAAACACTTTTGTTCTACATAATAACATTCATACATTTAAAATATTATCACAAATTATTTCACAAAACATATAATATAAATATCTCTCTCAAGCCTATAAGACTTATTAAACACTTATACTCTATATTATTACATTTATACATTTAAAATATTATCACAAATTATTTCATAAAATATATAATATAAATATGTCTCTCTAAGATATTTATAAATTACTTTTCTAATATAATATAAAAGTAGTTTATAAGTAATACAATAGTTTATCAAATATGGCTAGTGGACAAATTAACTATACAATGAGTTGAAACGAGAAGGATGCCAATGAACTATAAACCTCTAATCGATCACTACCACTAACAAGCTCTCTATCTTGATTTTGATCTCCTAAAACTGAAAGTAAGAGGGATGAGTATATGAGAGTATACTCTGTAAGTGGATATAAAATATATATAAATATATAAAGTATTTTATTTAAAATAAAGCATGTTAGAAAAATATTTAAAAATTTTATAAAAATAATTTATTCAATAAAAATCAAACTAATATCAAAAAATTATTGGACCAACCTTTTTCTCAGTGTTTACTCTGGCTAAGAGTAAATCTAAACCATTAGTAAGTTTTTTATGCAATTAAAATAATAAAATTTAATTTTTTATTATAAAATAAATAAATGCATGATTTGTTACAAAAATTAGGCCTATTGCTAATATTGGCCTAAAGTAGTTTATGAAATTACATATGATTGTCTTCTATATTTTTGTCTAGCGGACCACTCCATCACAAATGAGGTCATCACCTCTCTTATACTGGTTTCGTCAATGCACCACTTACCTGAATAACCACTGTCTCGTTCTATCCTAGACTATTTAACTCTATAATTATAATTTTGACCCTTTTGGCTATGGTCTCCTCAGCCTCAATATTATAAACCAAATCAAATTTTATAATCTAATAATCAAAATTATAATGTATATATCATCAAAGTTTACATGATAATATCATATAAAAATATCACAATTGGCCTCCAACTTTATAAAGAAATTATTACTAATATAATAAAATTATTATAAGAAAAATCACAAATATCATAAAGGAATAAAATTACAAAATACACAAATAAACTACAAACAAGCGAAACTTTCTCCTAATCTCCATCATAATAATATATTTATCACTTTTCAAGATATCTCAAATTTTATAAATGAAACAATTTTACCATCTTAGTGTATAAAATATTTTTAAATCTTTATAACAAAATTTTTATAAAATTAAGAAAATAAAATGATTCTACTCACATAATGAAGAGTGTATATATTCCCTCTAGTCCTTGCGACTCATAGTCTTGCCTTTTAGTTTCTCGATACCTAAATCATATATACAACAACAATTTCATAAATTTTATATATTAAATAGAATTCAGTATAAGTTATAAGTTCTAAATATGCTTAATATACTAGAATGTCCTCATCGAATATAATCTATTAAATTATATATGTTTTAGACTATTTATTTAATTTTTAACAATTAAAATCTCATGACTTATCGTGTATTCTCACAAGTCTTATTTTAATATGAATCTAACGATTATATGATAAGCTCTTAAACAATCTAAATTCAGATGAATAATGATTGTAAACAGTACTCGTCTAAACAGTACTCGTCTACTTAATTCTTATCAAAATTATAGTTTAAGTTATTATAACACCTATTTTTTAAACTAATGGCATTTTCATCATTTTACCCATTAAGAGTATTTTTGTTATTCTATAAAATTTTTGTTTATGTGCCTATTTTTTTTCTTTTTATCGATTTATTAATTTTATATTAGCTTAGTTAGTGATCTGAAAGGATTTGAGAAAGATTTAGTGCGATTAAAATTTTTTGGCTATAAGGTCTTTTTTGTGTACCTGATTTTTAAATATAAACTTCTCTTAATTGGATAATCTAATTTGAAATCTATTTATTTCAAATAAAAATATACAGATTCAGTATTTTATAAAATCAAATTTTAGATAAATCAAAGTTCGGATGAGAGAGAAACGAAATCGCAAAATGAAAATTAAAAAATCAGAATATCATAGAATGCCCCATTATAGCAAGAAAATTCTCGCTGTAGTAAAGAAAAAGTTTGCTACAGCAAGAATTCTCACTACAACAAAAAACTAGCCCGCTGTAGTGAGGGAATTCTCATTACGGTAAGATAGTTGCCTGCTTTAGCGAGAGATTTCTTGCTGCAGCAAGAAAGGAGCTCGCTATAACGAGTCTGGCTTTTTCCTATACACCTGATTTTTAAATATAAATTTTTATTGATCAAGAAGTCTAATTGACGAGCTATTTTTTTTTTTAATAAAATCTAACAAAATAACAATTCTATTAAAATAAATTTCAATCAATTCTAAATTAAATTGAAAGAGAAATAAAGTTAGCAAGTAAGAGGTCCGAAATTAATCCCTTAAACCTTTAAAAATAAAATTTTCATTTTTATCCCCTTCTTATTTCCTCTTCATTCTTTAAGCATAAGGGCAATTTTGACTTTTCACCCTATTATAAATGATTCTAACATCCATAATAATTCTTTTTCTTCTTCTTCTTCTTCTTTTTTCTCTCGTGGTTATTTCTTTTGTCCTTTCTCTTTAAGCGAACTGATTTCTCTCACCAACAACTCAAATTTCTCATTTAAATCAATTTGTTTTTATTATTTTAGAGCTTCCTAATCTAGTAATTTTAAGTGTTAACTATTATTTTTAAATTTATAAGAGAAATAAAAGCTAGAGTTTTAGGGTAAAATTGAGACTTTTTGAATTTGGTCAACAATCGGATAGGAATTTGATTTTCTCAAGTTAAAAATGATCTTCTAATAAGTTTTTTAACTAGTTTTAAGTTTGAATTGTGTTTTAAATTAAAGTTAGAGTTTAAGTTATTATGTTTAAAAAATTTATAGAGTTTAGGCTTAAATTAGTTTAAGTTTAGTATCTGAGGTATTTTACAATTTATAATTTCATTTACTATTCTTTAAAATTGAGAATTTAATGGGTTTACTAATATTTACATCATATAGGCTCGAAGAATCTGTACAATAAAGTTGCAAGATGCGAGAATTAAAGGGAGTGAATATCCTTCCCATTAAGTTGAATGGATCTTTTTTTATTTTTTTTTTTATTTTCAAATTAAAATCTTGTTTTAAATGTTTAAATATTAGAACTATTTTATAAATATATGATTTGAGATTATATGGGAGGTGTTGAATTTATTGTTACAGTGAAAGTTAGGATAGTCTCTTTATTTGTGGGTTATAAATTGATGATTTTGTTATATTAATATTGATTTGTTTGAAAGGCCGGAGACCAATTTTGATATTTATATATTAATATTATTATGTGAACTTTAGTAATTTGTATTTTATAATATTGAATATATTGTTTTCATGCCTAATGAATTTATGTTAATTTTTGGTCAAAGAACCACTGTTATGAATTTAATTTGATGTATGATATATTTTTATAATACTATTACTTTCATGATATCTTGGTAATTTTTACGATATATAATTTATGATTCATTTATGTGTATGGCCGGAAGCCAATGATGATACTTTGATCTTTATGTTTTCTTATAAATTAGGTATCTTGCATAATTTGATGTTAGACTTATTGTTTTGACTTATGATTAAGATTATGATAATTTTATAGTTAAAGAGCCTAAATATTATTTATTTGATCTAATACATGATATGAGCCAAGGAGGTCTTGGTCGTAAGAGCCTAAACTGTAGCTACAGAGTTAAGTAGCCTAGGGATGGATTTATTAAAAGGATGCTTGGATAAGTGGGTGAGTCAAATAGGCCGATATAAGGGAGAAATATTTTATTGTGATAGAGTCGCCCACTAGATGAAAATATAAAGGACAGTCATATGAGAATTTACAAATTACTTTAAGCCAACATTGGTGGTGGGCACGTTTTTATAAAATAAACATGTTATTTTCATCTACATATCTACATTATTTTTGTAAAATGGGCTTTGTATAATGTTATTATTATATTGACTAAATTTTTATTAAACTCACAATTTATTTTTAAATACATGAAAAACTCACTGACAGCTCGAGTTTGCTCCTAATTAGAGTAATTGTCAAAATGATAACTTGCCCAATAATTTTATTGACTACTTGAAAAGTTTTATTTAATAATTTAATTTTAAACTTATTTGCTTATTTTATAAATATTTTATTATAATAACTTAAATATTTTTAAATATTTTATCTTCTATGGTTTTCTTCTTATGTATATTGTAAAAAATGTTCATTATATGTATTATATATTTTTTGTCTGCTCACAGAGTATGCTCCCGTATACTCACCCACTCATTCTTTAGTTTTAAGAGATTAAGTGCAAGATAGAGAGCACGTTAGCCGTGGTGTTCAAAAGTGATTTTAGAGCTAGCGAGATCTATTTAGCTTATGACTAGTACTTAGAGAAAATTGTTTGCTGAGAATGTTTTATGTAAAAGATTTTATGATATGAACTAATATGTTTGGATTATATGATTTGTATGTTTGTAAACTATTTATATAATATTATTTTGAAATCACTTTTATCAAATTGTATGGTTGGAATCATTTTATACTCGTTTACTTTTAGTATATAATTTCTAAAGTCTCAAAAAAATCTGTATGAGTTATGTTCATAATATGATTGAGAGACTGTTTTTAAGTATATGCTTATGATTATTCAGAGAATAGGTACTTACTTAGTCTTATAGGTCTAAGAAATATATTTAGAGTTTAGAGTATGTCTCGAGGATCTGTGATAATTGTCACATGTGAACCCTACGAGTAAGGGCTTGACAGCTATTTTAACCTTTAATTCAATATTTTCTAGCTAAACTTTAATTTTAAAATTCTCCAAATAAATAGCTAATTTTAAGTTTTAACTTTAATTAAACTACAAAACAAACTCAAAATGGGTTAAAAATCTATTTAATAGGTTGTTTTTAACTTGAAAAAGTTGAATTATTACTCAAATACAAAAAGTTTCAAATTTGACATAAACCCTAACTTCTCTTTTTCACTTGAATCTTTGGTTAAATATAAAAATATTACTTATTACACATAAAAGATGTTAAATAGTATGATTTTATTGTAAAATGTAAAAATTTAATCTGCTAGATAATAAAGAAATTGAAAAAAAAAAAATAGATAAGCATTGTACATTAATTTCCTCAAAACTATAAGAAACCAATGGATAAAGAAGAATAAAATAAATGCCTTTGCCCAATTGATTTCATATAAATGAGAATAAATTGAGAAAAGGCTAATTTAACTTTAAAAATATAAAAGAAATGGAGAAAAAGCATTTAAATTAGGTAAAATAATTTTTTTCACAAGTTAGATATTTTTTTTTACAGTTAGAATGTGATTTTTTGTCAAAAGTTATCGACATCTTTATTTGAATAATGACACTTTTAATTAAAGTATTGATACTTTTAGTTCAAATATTGTACAATTGATCTAGATACTGAATTCTTCTTAAGATGACCTTTTTTAGTAAAGGTATTGATACTTTTAGCCTAAGTGTTAACACTTTTAGTTTGGGTATCGAAATCTTTAATTTAGATATCGATACTTTCCTAAAATACTTATTTTTTAACTCGAGTAAAGGTGTCAACAATTTTTGCTCTTCAGATGTAAATGTATCGATGCTTTGGCCCTATTATGGCCTTTATTATGATATTTTTTTAATTCTCAATTTTAACCCTTTTAATAAATTATTTAAGTCTAGTAATAACTATAAAAGTTATAAATAATTATCTTATCTTTCAAAAAAGTCAAGAATCACTTAAGTTAAATTTTTGTAAAAGAGGTTATAACTTAAAAGTTGAAGAGTGTTCAAAATCACGTTGTTATTAGATATGCTTCAAAAATATACCATTTTGAATTAAAAAATGGCTTTATCAAGGAAAGTGGTCAACACAAGAGTTGTAGATAATTGTTTTAGTTTCTAACGCATTAAAAATCATCTAAATTAGAGTTTTATAACTCAAAATATAATTAAAATACTATAAACTACTCAAAAATAGAGTTGTTCATATTTTTCGTAGGAAAGTATTGACATTTTTCTTAAAGGTACCAATACCTTTTAGTCTAGATATTAGCACTTTTGAGCATGATGTCAATACTTAAAAAATATTATTAAGACATTTTGAAAATTATCACTCTAATCTTTAAAAAATATTATTTAAGTCTATAGTCTACTGTTAACACCATTTTTTCTTTTGTTCAAATTTTGATTTTGATTCTTTTTTCTATACAATCATATTTTTGTTCTCTTTTATTAAAAATAAATGGATAATTAATTTGATTTCTCAATTAATAAAAATTTGACTCAAAAACTCGCCTACGCAAAAAAGTTTTTCACTAAAACTTTTATAAATTTAACTATTTTCATTTAAAACCTCTCAAACTATCTAATCTATATTAATAGAATTTTATTTAATTAATAATACCATTCGAATATGAAATTTTTAAAACAATAAAAATGCCCTAGTTAATAAAATGATAAAAATATCTTTGCACTTAAATATTAAGTATCACATTGTTAAATCTAATAAATTGATTAATTAATATCTTACATTTCAACTCATACTTAAAATAGATTCGTGCAAATTTTAATACGAGGGATATGAATTTTATACAAATTTTATTATTATAAATTGATGTAATATTATTATATATTATTATCACATGTATTATATATTTTATTGTTTTCATAAAAGTTTTGTTTACTTTTAAAAAATATAAAATATATAATAATATATTATATTATTATATCAATTTATATAAATAAATCTGTATAAAACTTTGTATTCTAACATTAATCTAAATTTAAATGTTAAAATAATGGCCACAAACAAAGAAAATATATACTTGCATTGGAGAAACAATTAACTAAATGGGAAAATTTTTTCTTGAATCAATAAATAAATATTATTGCTTTATATATCTTATATAAATAAAAAGAAGAAATTGATTATGAAAATGATAAAATTGTATTATAAACAAAAAAAATTAAAAATTACGATAGAAAATTAAAAAATATATAATATACAGTAGAGCTGAATATAATGTAGCATTACTCCGAATATATATACATAAAATAATTTAATCAATATGTTAAGGGACCTTTATTTAATTTCTTTTGATTTCTTAGTTATCAGACCACAAAAATTAAAAAATAATATTAAAAAAATGAAATCGTCGCATAGCTACATCTTACTTCGAGGAATAGGAAAATACACGAAAATAGATTTAAAGAAATAAAAATATTAAATTAATTGTTTTAAAAGATATTTTTGTAATTTTATTATTGTCAATTGGCCAAATGGGTATATCATCATCTTATTAATTTAATATTATAGAAAAAATATATAAATTTAGTAATTAACACCTTGTTAAGTAAAGAAATTAATAAAAATAAATGCTGCATTAAAATCCAATTAATAAGATGCATTTGTATGTGAATCCTTTAAAATTAAAATATAAAAATATTTTTTTATTAAACAAAAATAGTTCCACTAACATAATATTAGAGTTAAAATTTTTCTTATTCAAATCTCAATACTCTTGTATCAATGAACAGACAGGTATTCATGTTCTCATTTGAATTTATTGAATGATTTAATTACTCTCTTTGATGTTTAAATTAATTTATAAATGAATTTTACTAACAAGTACTCTTAAAGTACTCTTTTTATATTTAATATAATAATTAATAATAAATTTTAATAAATTAAAAAATATAACCTATTGAATATAAAAATTTTGTAATCCTAAGAGCATTCATTAGCAAAATTCTTTATAAATTTTTTCTATTAACATTTTTGCTCATTTATCAATGTATAGTATTTATTTCTTACTTCTATTTTTGTTGGTGGTTGGAATTTTTTTTTCTTTTTTAGTTGAATATAATTTTCACAGTTTAATTTCTTGTACATTAATTAGTTAAAAACCCTGGCGGACAATATGGGCTACATTTGACCCAGGCCCAAAATTCCCTATTATGGGCTTTATATACTTACTTACTACCCACAATGAAAAAATTTCTTTTGTCTTTGTATGTTTTTTTATTATATTGTTTTGACGGTCTTTTCATATTATCATATTTGGGAATTCTTTTATATTCCTTCAATTTTATTTTTTCAATGCAAAATATTCTTTTATTGTAAATTAAATGTTAAATTAAATTAATATCAATCCTACAAGATAATTCAACCTAATAATTAAACATAAATATGTGTGCATCAAAACGCTCAAAATTAGTACACTATAATAATTATCACTTATACTACTACTACTATTATAGGCTCAAGATAAAGAAGTTAGTAAATTATTATGTAACTGTTATGATAAGAAGTGATTCAAGCTTAAATCTAAACGTATTACGGTTATCCTTTGTGTGGGACTACAATTCTTTTTGTTGTCTCTTGATTTCTTCACGCTCATCTCACCGTGTTTCTGTGTTTCTTCTTATTTTTGTATAATTGACTATCTACTCTTTTTCTATCCTTTTATTTTTCATTAAGAGATAGCGAGCATCATTTTTGCTTAGAGCCTTCTTGGATACTACTTAGAAGGAACTGCACTCTCTTGTTGTCTCTCTAAATCCACTGCAAGGTTGACTTACAGGACGAGTTCTTACCCGATTTTCTCGTTTTGGTCCTTACTTCTCAATACGGAATTCCTTTATAAGGTTATTTTTTTCTTCTGTCAGTTCCTTGTGAATTTACCATATCCTCCTAAACCCTTTCTGATTCATTATGTAAAGATCTGACTTTACCTTTTTAAAATATTCTACGTACTCGTTGCTGATGTTTTACCGACCCTTCATTTTCCGATTCCAGCTATTGTTAACTAGCCAATCTGACCTAGCTCCAATCGTTTTCGTATTTCATTCTTTGACTTAATTATTAAAGCGAGCTAATTTTTTTATTTTAAAAGCAAAAAATTTAAATGAACAAATAAATATATTTTTCAAAAAATAGTTTGAGCGTTCTATCACGTTAAAAGGTATCATGCCCTATAAGTTATAAGTATTTATTGCACCCCTCTAGTTTAATATAGAAGAATGATGAAAGAACTTGCCAGAT
>JAWDEX010000011.1:1381052-1424564 GCA_035221805.1 Trichilia hirta | reverse complement strand
CAATCTATCTATGTATCTATAATTTTTCTCAATATATCTTATTTTCCTGACAATGCTTTCAACAATAAATTTATAAATGGCTTTGAATGCAGTTTGTATTTTTTTTTCTTCTTTTGCAGTTATTGCCCTAATTAATCCTTGTGGGATATAGGGCTTGATAGTTGATTGTCTATGTCTTAATGAAGGAAGGTATGGTCCATGGAGCCAAGTTCAGCATTATTCTGTACGATCTTGGCCAAACATGGACCAAGAAAAACAATGGAAAGATAATATATAAAAATCGTTAGATATTATGCAAGCATCTCTCCACTATTTGATTTGGTAAACCATCGGGAACCGATTTGTCTCACGTATATATGAGTTTATCGCTATATATATTCAAGTAAACCACTCTCAAAACATTTTCAAAATGTTAAAAAAAAATTGTATATATGCAATCACGGGTTACAAATAAGAGGGATTTATTTTTGAGTTTAAAATTTTTAACATTGTAACCTTACAAGCTATATAGTAAATTATAAATTCGTAAATTTAATGCTTACAGCTTGACAATACACACACACGCATTATGTCCCAAGTTTGTTTTTTTTTTTATTTCAATTTTTTCTGTTTAATTTTAGGATTGTAACCTTACAAACTATATAGTAAATCATAAATTCGTAAATTTAACGCTACAACTTAATAATTTTATTTATTATTAAATTTCATAAATTAACGGATGCAAATTTATGTCTAAACTTAAGTTAAGGTGGGTGTGGGTATATATATATATTCGACACATATTATATTGTAGTGAGATCTTAGTCATATGATTATCATGGGCTACACTCACTTTTAATATTGTTTGTTAATGTATTGATTGATTAATGATAAACAGAAAGTTCGCAAAGCAAGCCGAAGTTTTTACAGAAGATTAGATTCCATTAAGGTAGATCCTTTATGTCTGCTTGCATGTAGATTCCTAATGTTTTATTCCATATAATATGCGTTCTCGCTTGATTTTAGCAAGTGCTCGAAGGTTTTAACTTCTCCAGGAAGTTTCATGTCCCAAAAACAGTGCTTTTGGGTGAGTGAAAGTGCTTTTGACAATACAAAAAGAAATCCTATAGGCTTCCATTATTGCCACTTAATGTTCTGCTACACAGACGGAAGGTGGCTTGAAATTACTATATGAAAATCATTGAAGATATGCTTTTGTAATCTGATTTTTTGATTTTCAGCTGTTACAGTGATTTATGGAGTGCTGATTTTATTCTGTGAATTTAATATCAACATGGATATCAAAGATGTTTGATAAATCTACATAAGCTATTAGCTGGTTTTTCTGTGTGCTTGCTATTGCTTTCAGCTCATTCTGAAGGAAAAGTTTACTCAGAAAGAGAATTTTTTTCGTAGCTGCAGCTTCCTCTGTTAGGCTGCTTTGTTGTTAGTGGCAACTGCTTAAGTTATGGGGCCATGGTATGCAAATCTCTTGTTTCCCTTTCGCGCTATCTACCTTCTCTGGAAGCATCATTCTCTGAGTTTCAAATCCAAGAGTTCATCTGAAAGCAAACAGAACCAATCAAAACTAGGCCAAGCCAAAGTAATTAGCAAGTTAACATTCTCTTGGATTAACTCATTACTGCGGTTAGGTTACTCAAAACCATTGGTTCTTGAAGACGTTCCTGAGCTTTTACCTGAAGATGAAGCTCAATTAGCATACACAAAATTCTTGCGCAAGTGGGATTTTCTTCGTAGGGATGTGAATTCAGGAAATAAGAAAAACTTGCTTCTCCGAGTCTTATTCAAAGTTTACTGGGGAGAAATGATATTAGTAGGAGTTTGTGCACTTCTCAGGACAGTTTCTATTGTAGTTTCTCCTCTATTGCTCTATGCATTTGTACAATATTCCGACAATGAGCACAAGAAAAAGCTTAAAGGTCTCTTCCTTGTTGGATTGCTCTCGATCATTAAACTTGTTGAATCTTTCTCCCAGAGGCATTGGTTCTTCAATTCAAGGAGGTCTGGAATGAGAATGAGATCTGCTTTGATAATGGCAATCTATGAAAAATTACTAAAGCTTTCGAGCATTGCAAGGAGAAGACACTCAACTGGGAAGATTGTAAACTATATCGCGGTTGATGCATACATAATGGCAGAATCATTGTATTGGTTTCACACGGAATGGAGTCTTTTTGTGCAATTTATGCTTGATATTGGGATTCTCTTCAAGGTTGTAGGTCTAAGTGCGCTCCCTGCCATTGTTCCAATTCTAGTCCTTGGGATTCTCAACGTTCCATTCGCAAATATGTACAACAGATGTCAGTCCCATCACAAGGTTGCACAAGATGAACGATTAAGAACTACAATGGAGGTTTTGAGTAATATGAAAATCATTAAGCTGCAATCATGGGAAGAAAGATTCAAAAATGTGATTGGTTTGCTTAGGGAAAACGAATACAAATGCCTGGCTGAATCACAGTTCAAGAGGTCCTCCATGTCTGTTATGTATTGGATATCCCCGGCTATCGTCTCCGCTATGGTATTTGCTGGATGTTTGCTTATCAAAAGTGCTTCCTTGAATGCTGCAACTATTTTCACCGTTCTTGCAATATTGAGAAGCATGTCAGAGCCAATGAGATGGATTCCTGAGGCATTGACTATGCTGATTCAAGTAAATATCTCTCTAGATCATCTCAACGATTTTTTGCTTGAGGATGAGCTCAGTAACGGGGAATCAAGCACATCATTAAAGAATTTGGAGCAGCATCCAGACAAATGTGTTGAAATACAAGGAGGCACTTTCAGTTGGGAACCAGAATCAGATGTTCTAGCATTGAGGGACATCAACCTGGAAGTAAATTTGGGGCAGAAAATTGCAGTCTGTGGACCAGTTGGTGCTGGGAAATCAACTCTCCTAGGTGCTATCCTTGGAGAAGTACCCAAAATCTCAGGATCAGTGAGTATCAAAAAATCTGCACTAGCATAATTTGATGTTGATATGATACAGCATTGTTTTCATCTTTGTTTTTTTTCTCTGTTTGCATAGATAGGCAGGTGCAATGGGAACCGTTGCATATGTTTCTCAAACTCCTTGGATTCAAAGTGGTACTATCCGAGATAACATACTCTATGGAAAGCCAATGGAAAAGAGCAAATATGAGATGGTTGTAAAATCCTGTGTTTTACATAAAGATATTGATAGTTTCAACCATGGAGACCTTACAGAGATTGGTCAGAGAGGATTAAATTTAAGTGGCGGACAAAAAAAGAGAATTCAGCTTGCCAGGGCAGTCTACAATGATGCTGATATTTATTTACTTGATGATCCTTTCAGCGCAGTGGATGCACAAACAGCTGTAATTCTTTTCAACGTAAGAACAAATAATTGCTATCTGAAGAAGCAAAAATACCGACATAGAGACATTCAAATTAGTTTGATTATTATAGATATTCATGTTGAATCATTTTATTGCAGGATTGTTTAATGACTGCTCTCAAAGATAAAACTGTCATTCTAGTGACTCATCACGTCGAGTTTCTCACAGGAGCTGATAAAATTCTGGTAACATTTTATGCCAAGTCTTTCTTCTGCAACTTAACGTTGTTTGTTTAATCATCAATGCGTAAAAAACTTCTTGTTTCAACCTTTTCAGGTTTTGGAAGGTGGAGAGATTACCCAATTAGGACGTTATTCGGACCTGCTGGTTCCCGGGACAGCATTTGAGCAACTTGTGAATGCACACAAGACTGCAGTCAAAGAATTGGTTACTTCAGATGATGGAAACAAAGACGAAACTCGGGACATCCATGAATCCTGCTCCGCAGAGGAAAACGAAGAGAACGAAATTTCGGGTGGCAATTTTCCTGCGAGCCAGCTAACAAAAGAAGAAAAAAGAGAAATCGGAAATGTTGGATGGAAACCAATTTTGGATTATCTCAATGTCTCTGAGGGAACACTTCTTTTCAGTTTGAGCACACTATCTTACATTGCTTTTGGTGCTCTTCAGGCTGCTTCTAGTTATTGGCTAGCAATAGCTATCCGAATCCCTAATGTTACCAGTGCAATCTTGGTTGCAGTATATGCAGGAATTTCCGCCTTTAGTATACCTCGTCTATTTTAGAAGTTTGTTTTCAGACTATTTCGGTTTAAAAGCTTCAAAAGCTTTCTTTTCCAGTATCAATAATTCAGTGTTCAAAGCACCCATGCTCTTCTTCGACTGCACTCCAGTTGGGAGGATATTTACTCGGGTAAGAAAATACTGCCTGGAAATGTACCTATTATTGATATAACAGAATTTCTCATTCTCACCCGCAAATTTTGCTCGGACGTTCTTATCCTACAGTTTTCATCTGATATGAGCACGCTGGATCTCGATCTTCCTACGGCGATTTCATTATCTGCTGCTGCAACGATTGATGTATTCATAATAATAGCAGTAATGGCCTCAGTCACATGGCCGGTGCTCATTGTTGCCATTCCTACTGTTATACTTGCAAAATACATTCAGGTAAAATATTTCTTTGTATCGAATATTTCTTTCTTTTTTTTTTTAATTTTGCTTGATTGATAACAAATGAACTTGAAGTTCATTTCACGTTGCAGGAGTATTATCTATCATCTGCAAGAGAGTTAATAAGGATTAATGGAACAACCAAAGCACCAATTTTGAACTTTGCGGCTGAGACATTACAAGGTGTAGTCTCTATCAGAGCTTTCAAGATGACGGAAATCTTCTTCCAAAACCACCTCAAATTTGTCGACACAGATGCAAAACTTCTCTTCCATTCCATTGCTGCGACAGAATGGTTAATTTTACGAATAGAAACACTTCAGAATCTGATTATAGTCACTGCTGCTCTTCTCATAGTCTTGCTTCCCGGAAAACATTTGCCAGGTGACTTGCGAATCAATATTAGTCCAAACTCAACATAAGTAATTATTCTCTAACAGAATTATTTCCACTATATTTTGAAGGATTCGTGGGACTTTCACTTTCTTATGCTCTCACATTGAGTAGCATTCAAGTAATTATGACTCGTTGGCACTGCAATCTGTCGAACAACATTGTTTCTGTTGAGAGAATCAGACAATTTATGAACATACCACCAGAACCTCCAGCAATCATAGAAGAAATGAGACCACCTGCCTCATGGCCTTATCATGGAAGAATAGAATTGGAGGATTTAAAGGTACAATTTCTTTTGTAGCTTCTGAGCAGGTCCAAAACGACATTATTTCTTGATATTCATCAAATTAACCAGATCTAACTTGCTAAATTCACAGCATTATGCAGAGGTAATGAAGATTTAGTTTATTTCTTTATTTTGAGCAATCTTAGACTAAACTTCTAAAGACACTTTTCCTTCTGTTCGTTAAAGGTAAGATATCGTCCAAATTCTCCAATTGTTCTGAAAGGAATAACTTGTACATTCAAGGAAGGAACAAGAGTTGGAGTAGTGGGAAGAACAGGAAGTGGGAAGACAACATTGATAAGTGCTTTGTTTCGTTTAGTGGAGCCTGAAAGTGGGAAAATTCTCATAGATGGACTTGATATTTGCTCTATAGGATTGAAAGATTTAAGAACAAAGCTAAGCATCATTCCTCAGGAACCAACTCTTTTTCGAGGCAGTGTCAGAACTAATCTGGATCCTCTAGGAATTTATTCGGATAACGAAATATGGGAGGTAAGCAAAGGCATTGAAATCCCTTTTATCTTAGCATTTTTAGCATAGAATAAAATCATTACTCCTCCATAAAATCATTTCCAGGCACTGGAGAAATGCCAACTCAAGGCTACAATCAGAAATCTTCCGTTGCTTCTGGATTCATCTGGTAATTATTCCAAGATCCATCACCCAACTCTACATTCCAAAAAACTTTGACTCATTTCAAATTTCCTCCAAATTTTCTTGAGCAGTTAGTGATGAAGGTGAAAACTGGAGTGTTGGGCAGCGCCAGCTTTTCTGCATGGGAAGAATCCTTCTCAGAAGGAACAAAATCCTGGTACTAGATGAAGCAACCGCATCAATTGATTCTGCTACAGATTCCTTTCTGCAAAGAGCAATCAGAGAAGAATTTCGAGGTTGTACTGTGATCACAATTGCTCATAGAGTGCCAACAATTATAGATAGTGACATGGTTATGGTCCTCTCTTATGGTAACATTTTTCATTATTTAATGCTGCAAATTCCTGCATAAGGTTGAATGCATGATTCCAGACCAAAAAAATTTGAAATTCTTTGTATGTTCTGTTTGTTTACAGGAGAACTGATAGAATATGATGTTCCATCAAAGCTGATGGAGAGAAACTCTGCATTTTCTAAGCTGGTAGCTGAATACAAGTCCAATTACAGGAGAAATTCCCTGGCAGTCTGATTAATGTTATATTTGGGCAATATCCTTATTCTGTTCTGTTGTCTTGCATACATGCCACATTTTGTGGCACTTGTAATACCAGGCCTAAGCACATAGGAGTTCACAACTGGGCCTCAGGCCCATTTCAGCAAATAAAACTCAATAGTTTTCCTCTGTTGATGAGGAATCTTGAGGCTAGCACTAAATCATACCGTTCATATAAATATAAGAAGACAATTCTAACTGTGAAATGGTGCTTAAAAGTAAAACCTTTACAAGAAAGTGAGCAGATTGCAGCGATCAATCAGACCCATTATTTTAGACTAATTTCATGCAAATTGAAATGAAAACCCATGTGCCAATCTGCACTCAGGGTCCCTGGAAATTATTAAAAACCCTCCTCTGAAACTTAGAAAAGTTGTCCATTACAATGGTTGAGTTAAAAACTTCAGAGAAGAATTTTCTCGAACACTTTACAATTGTTATCTTACTTTAGAAAAAACATAGACATGCATTCGGGTGCACTTCCAGGTCTGTATTTGCAGAAAAATGGACGCTATTTCATGGCCCCCCGTTTCATTTTGACTACAGAAACATCTTTTTGTGTTATCATATTAATATTAATAGTAGAACATGTGCAATGGAAAGTCAATTCTTCCTTTTGGCCCACCCACATGGAGTTTTCATTATTGAGCTTCAGGTCAGTTGCTTCATGAACAGACAGAACAGAAGAACCTTTTCTATTTTCCTTTTTTTTTTCATTCTTTTTATTCATTTTGTGCGGTTGAATCTGGGTGTTTTGTTTCATTTAATTTTAGGTTTAAATGATATTTTGTTGTATCATGCTTTCATGTTTTCTTCTTCCATTGATACTTGGTGATTGTTTTTTTCCTCTCTCTGTTTATTTGTTTCATTCTCTACCAGCTACACTAGATTCCCCTATACATGTATCTAATGCCAGCTAAAGGGTATTTTTCTATTTGTTTGACCAAGAAGCACTTTAACTAAAAGTGCTTTTATTACTATCATATATTTTTTATTAAAAAATTGACCCTCCATTTTGAGGGGTTTATATATATATATATATGAGAGAAGTCCATCAATGTTAATAATGATAGTGAATTAAACTAATATCATAGAAAAAAATATTAATCAAATTGTCCAATGGGAGAAATCAATTTTGTTTATGATAATCATATAATCATGTGGTCCACAATCTATTGTGGCTATTAAGATAAGAAAATATGTAATAGGCATGTAGGGCGTGTTGCTCTAATGAAAGGAAAATGACCTTTGAAAGTGAATTCATATGCCTTCACTATTTTGCAATAATAGAAAATTTCTTAGGCTTCTATTAATATTTTGGTCTTATAGTTTGAATGTTGTTATTGGGAAATAAAATTATTAGATATTAAATATGAATAAAAAATTTTAATTTTATTAAAAATTAATATTATCGAATATTTTTTAATTTTATTTTTAAATTAAGAACCTTTATAACTATTTTAAAATAATATAATAATTATCAAATAATAATATAAAATAGATAAAATTTCTCTCTTTAAGATATTGTATATTAAATCTGTTTTTGATAGATAAGCTTAGGATTTGCAATTGATAAGATCATTTAGGTTTTTGGAATCCTTTTCTATAAGATAGAATTAAAACATGCATGTGTTTGTGTTTTAACTTTTCATTATTAATCCTATGCTAAAACAATGATTAAGTGAAGTTCATTGAGATTAAGTAAGCAAATCATATTACTTGTAGGCTAAGTAGTTGGCAAAGCAGATAATTAGAAATGCCACAAAAGGGTCCACCCAAAAACATTGTAATTGGGAAAAATCCAAAATCAAAATTATTTTAAAATATCATGACAATCCAATAATCACATATTATTTACTAATTCAAATTTTTTTACATAAGAAAATATAAGTTGATGATCAAATAAATAAATATACGCATGCAAAAATTTTAAAATAAATAAATAAAAATCAAAGCTTAAATAAATTTGGGTTCTAATGTAATCTTGTATTTACCCTTTTCCTTTCTTTTAATTCAAATTAGAAAAACAAAATACCATTAAAATACAAAAATAATTTAGTTTCACCTACCCTATTCAATGAAAATGCCACCTCACCAATAGTGAATACCCCATCTTAGCTACCTTGATACAAAACAAACAATAAAGTTACATATGCAACATTCATTGATTAAATCTACATATATATGTTTTAAATTTAAAAAATTTTATTCATGTTTACTGATTTTGAGTTGAATTGTAGCATCATTTTCAAAACAATACTAAATTTAGAATGTTTGATTGTCTATAAGTTTGTCCAATGTTTTGGTTACTTAAAAAAGTTGAATTCCTATTAAATGGTGCAAACATTAATTGAAAATTAATCAAAGTTTAGTTATGAAATGGAATCATATTATATGATAAAATGAAAAAGAAATTTAAGATAGAATTTCAAGTCACGTTAAAAGAAAATTAAGTATATTATGAGTAATAATATAATGTACATATCAACATTGAATATTATTAAATGTAAAAATTTTTGATAATATCATATAAAAAATCATAGATATGTTATTAATTTAACATTAAAATTTTTATTTAAAATAATAAAATAAATGATTATTACTTTTTTTAAAAAATATTATTTACTTCATAAATATTATGTGATCAATAATTATATCTATTTAAAATGATAAAAGGTACAAAAATGGACATTAAAATTCCCAAAATTTTGTCAAAATGATATTTTAATTCCACCAAGTCAATGAACACCCATTTTTACCCTAATTCATTATTTTTTTTTATATTTTTCAATGTAATTAATTTAATTTTTGTCACTATTATTAAATTTTAAATTTGTGATTTTTGTGATAGTAAAGTTAATTTTTGTAAGAGAGTATTGAAAATTTTCTTAAAAAAAAAATTTCAGCAAACAAGAATGAAAATAAATATTTTTTAATTTCAACCTACAAAAATTTTCTTTTAATTAAATTTTTAAATATCTAAATACCCTTTCCTTTTGTAAAACAGGTTACCTCTCATGATATGATTAATGAAAAAGTGTAAACAAAAAACGCGACATAGTATGCCCCATTGAAAGCAACCATGCAATAATAACAACAAATACTAGTTTTAAAAACAAAAACATGTTTTCAAGTACCTCTTAATAGCATAAGACATTATTGTTCTGCTAGCTTCCACCAATTGGCAACTATGGAGCTGAGCTGAGCCGTAGACACACATTTACAGACAAAGAAGGCCCAGCGACAATTACTGAGGTTATGGAACAAAAATACAAACAAAAACAAGTCCTTATCCAAATATGTTATTCATCAAAATCAAGTAATGAGTAATCAACCCATTAAATCAAAGATTGGTATTTCTCACATTGACTCTAAAACAATACCAATTTTTAAATTAAAATATTTTATAAAAAAAGAAAGGAAAAGAAAAAGTTAAAATATATTGAAAATATTTAATATAAAATTTAGAAATTTGATGAATATATATTATTAATTCATGTGATGTATTGTAATGCCCATAATTCAAAAATTGTTTGTTATACATTATATGTTTCCTCAAATTATTTTGTAGTAGTTTCAATTCTTTTTTTTATCATTCTATAAATTTTAGTTGTTATTTTATAATTTTTTACTATAATTCTTATATATTACTCATAAATTAGAAAATAATTAAAAATTATAATAAGAAGTTAAAATTTTCTTTTCATTATTGCCCTAATGATTTTAATAGAGCATATTGGCCCACAGAATTACAAGTAGTTTGATAAAATTCATGGGAAATGATAGTGAAATCATTTGTTGCAAAAAATCTCAAAATTATTTATTAATTAAAAGTGAGAGGTTAATAATAATTGTATCTAAAAACCAAGGAAACGAACTCTTAACTTTACAAATACAAACTATGCAATTCCCGATATAAAAGAGAATCTTTTTGGCATTGAGTAAGATCAGCTGGAGAGATTATAATTACTCGATTTTTTACATTTTTTATTGACCATTAAATCTAAACACCTTTAATAGGTGAGAATGAATTTTACATGTGCATTAATTATAGTACATTAATTTATATTGTGATATTAAATCTTAATTATTGAAAATATTTAAATTTAGCAAATAATAAACAATGCAAAATATAGTGAATATGATGTTTTTAAATATCGTATTAATTAAGATTTTATTTTTCCAAATCAATACTAGAATCAAATTTATCTTATAATATAAAATTTTAATAAAAAAATTAACTTGATTTATTATAAAAAAAAAAAATTGTCAACCTTGGGCATGTGTTGTATGCATTATTAGAACTTTGAATGAATCAAATTTTGGTCATATCACTCGAGTAAATGAGGGGAATTGTCTCCTTATCAAGATGTATTAATCAACATTTTTTTATTTTTAATCGAGAAAAAAACAAAAAACCACTTTGGACGTGCATGGCATGTATTATAATATTCTTGATAAAATAGAATTATTCAAGACTTTGATGATCTAATTAATTAAATTAAATTGAATTAAGAAGGAGACAATCAACCCCATAGAAGTATGTGCATATCAAAATTTGATAATAAATTACTTTATTATTTTGTTTATTTATTTATTTTAATCCACCGCACACTGTTTATGATCAAAACCCATCTTAGATTTTATTATCAATTCACACTTCCCATGTTCCCAATACAACAAAAATATGAAAATAAATTTTATTTTTCTCTTTTTTTATTCAAGATTTCATCATTTAATTTAAATTTTTATGATTAGATTGAATAATTTTTTAATCTCCCCCAATTTTGATTTTGTATATATAATGTTTATTTTTTACTATTATTCATATTTTCTGGCAAAATAAGTAAAAAAAGATCCAATTAATCATCGTTACCATAAATTTTATTTTATTTTTTGTTCATGCATCTATCAATTATTACTTGTTTAAGATATATAATAAACGACAAATCGTGATTCGAGGCATGCATTATGCATATAGGTAAAAATTAATATTTATTGAAAACGACAAATCATGCTTTGCAGCATGCATACACGTAAATTTTATATTAATATAATATAAATTGAATATCTATCTATAAATAATGACTTATTATTAAATTGAATATCTCCATTAGATAATCAAAACTTCTATTTTTTTCATCACCAATTCATCCCTCACATTATTAGTGACGACAATTTTATTTATAAATTTTAATATTTATTATTATTCATATATTATGTTCTTTTTGCATGTATAAATAAATATAGTATGCATACAGATAATTTATATATTATTCGTTTTAAAAATAGATTGAATACAGATATATGAAAATATTAACAAATATTTAAAAATAAATAAATATTAGTAAATATGTTATCCATTTTTGAAGATTATTGTTGTTGATTTTTTTTTTTTTTTTTAATGGACCATAGGGCATTTGGAAACACTAAAATTCTATATTATGATCTTGATTTTATAAATTACATTCTGAAATTTTGTATTATTATTGTTGATATAAACTCAGGGACCTATTTATTGACTTACGAAAGTATATCATAATTTGTTAGTTTCTCTAAATGTAGGGACGAATATGTGATAATCCATTAAAATTATTGAACCAAAGAAAATTTATTAAAAAATAGATCTTGTCTTAACGCGTAATTATCAAATATTTAGGAGGTTCGAAAGAAGTGAGACACGATCCGTGGCACGTGGCACAAACCCAATTTATTAACACAAGAGGGTGATGCTAACGTGTTCATCTGGCTGAACGGAAATCGTTAATTCCTTGGAAGAAGTGCAGACGGGGGACATGATGAATTAAATATCTGTAAGTAACAGCGCTCTAACTTGACGGAGATGGTAATGACGGCGTGTGGGTCCGCTTTCAAGTTGCTCTGAAGGATGCTAACATGAGCGGTTGGGGTGAAGAGTTCACACTCATGCATTCATGGCGACGTTCAAAAAAAATTGAATTAAGGTTCGGATGAGGGTTTAGAGAGAGGGGCATTGGTTTTGGATATATTTACGGTTTTGGGATTCACCGCTTTTCCGTGTAAACTGTCATACAGGCTCTTTTACGGTGTCGTGAAGGATTGGTCACGGTAAATGATTACACGTGTCAAACGGACAGTGAATGCATAAATCACTCTGATTAGCGTGTATTTGGTTTTGGTATTGATATCTTATGAATTGAGAATGGTGTGTCCAATTATTGACAAAATTGATTTTATTTATTGAAAATATAATAATATAATTTTAATGTGATATATCACGTAAATAGGACAAAAGACAAATATGGTGTATAGTTTTATAAAATAACAAATACTTCTATTCTATTTTTTGTAATAATATTTTTTAAAGTTTATAAGTTATCATAAATCTCTCTTTAAAATATTATTATTGTATTCTTTTTATAATCAAATTACCATTATATCCTAATAATTAATCATACAATTATTATTATACTTTGATGAAGTGAATATACATGAAAAATGATAAAATATTTTAATAAAACTATAAAATTACTTAATTGTTTTAGGAATGGGATGAAATTTAGAAGAATAATTAATTCAACTTTTAAATTTAGGAGAATTTTTGTTATAAAATATAAAGTAGAGAATAATTGTCATTTAAAAAAATCATAAAGAATATTTACCATTCATGTGAATATAAGTAATTAAAAATGAATTTTGCTAATGCGTAGTTAAAATTTTTATATTTATTATCTATAATAATTTTTGATATTTAATATAATAATTAATAATAAATTTTAATATATTAAAAAATATAATTTATTAAACATAAAAATCTTAACAAATATTATAACGGTATTCGTTAGTAAAATTCATTAAAAAATTTTATGCTACATAAATTTTAAGAAAATTAAATTGATTTTAAAATTTTAAATTTGATAAAAAATAATTCAAAATTAAAATGCATTTCTTGTTCATGTTATTTTCTAATAAAAAAATACTCTTCAAACATATAAGAGAATTCAAATTTAAGTTTTAAGATAAGGTTTCAAACTTTTAAATTAAATTAAATGAGGCCCTTTATCTTAGTATACGCTTTAATTTTATTTTTTGGCCTCTTCCTTTTTTATATTTTTTTCCTTCTTGTGATTCAAATTAAAGTCCCGATAAATAAATTTAATAAAATAAAAAAGCAGGGGACCATAAAATATTGGGACCACAAACGATCCCCAAATTAATTTTTAACCATCTCTGATTTGACTGTCACCGATGAATCTGAAAGCCACCTGTGATTGTGCGCCGCCTAAATTTTATCAAACAAAACGACAACGAAAAGTGCAGGGAAGCGAAACCCAACCTTTTTCCTTTGCGATCGCGCCAGCACTTATTCAAATGCAATTGAAACGACACCGTCACGTGGCATTTGCGATAATAAAGGTAAAAGAAAGGGTTGGGTTTGAACAAAAAGATCTCCTCAGTCCTCTGCATCGTAGTTTCGAAAGTTGGGAGAATTGTATTGAATCGTAAAATTAGTAATCGTACGTTCTATCATCAGTTTAGATATTATTATTAAATTATTTTAATAAGTTAAAAATGAAAAATAATGTAAATAATAATAGTTCCCACTCTTGACGTTTTCCTCTCTCTCCTCTTTCTTCATCTGCTTCGTGAACCAACAATACTAACTGAAAAAAAAAAAATCTCCATGCCAATTTAATTTCGCTACTGTTCCCTCCATTTCTTACAAAACAATGTTAACAGAAGGAAAAAACACTTTCTTCTTATCTCCGAACACAACAACAAAAAGTTTTCAGCAAGGTTACTGTTACAAATTTCCCTCATTTTCAATGATACATTTATGTATAGGCGTATATATACAGACTCTGTGTTCACATGTATTGATTTGTCGTCAGTTATTTCACTGTGTCTGTGAGGTGATAATGGAAACAAAGTGAGCTGAGGGAAATGTTTCTGTTTTGTGTGTTTCGTGCTAGGTTGGAGAGAACGAAAGAGTGTTTTTGTTGTTTGTGGAAACAGAGTTGGTGATTTGAGAAACAGAGGTTTATGTTACTTGTTCATGGATTTCTGGGTTTTTGTTTGATTCTGTGGCCCTGGGTTTTAGTTGAGCATAGAGTTCAAGCGTACGAAGAATAGCATAGCTGTTGAATAATAAATAATTATGTATTTTTATTATAATTATGTTCTTGAAGATTCTTCTCTTTTGTTTGTTCTCATTTGATTGTTGAGAAAATTTTTCAAGGAAAATTATATTTGGTGTGATTTGGATCTTATCTGTAGGTTCTTTTTGTTTTTATATTTTTGGTTTTTAAATAATGTTCGTAACTGGATAAACCTCATTTTATTTCTTTTTTCCTGGGTTATGTGGAAATGAGATATTAATTTCTGGCGTTTTCCAGGCAACCAAACAAATTTTATACTGCGAAGTTTTACTTTCATCGGTATGATATTGAACCGGATTTGGTTTCTATATTTTTGCAGGGCTAAAACTGCTTCTGGGTTCTAAGCAAAGGCTTGATTTTGAGGCGTTTTACTAGTTTAAGATTCAACAGTCTAATCCAGCAACACCAAAAAGAGCTGCAGCATTTGTATAGTAAATATGCTTTTCTCTTTTGCCATTGAATGATTTGATGAGTCATTGGTTGGACACTGAGAAATCAGAAACCTAATATGGGCATATATTCTCTTAGATTCTGCTAAGATCTTTTGCTCTTTACCTATGTCTGTGTTGTTGGATCTCATTTTCACCGTTAGTGTAACTATTTCTTTCACTTCTTTTGACTTCCTGGTTTGAAGGATCAAAAGCTATATAATAGAGTAACATATACATATAGTGAGGAAATTCACTTTTGGCTTTGTGTGTTCGTTAATTTTTTTTTTTTTTTATTTGGTGGAATATTCATCAGAATTCAGCAAAAAGACTTTATTCTCTTGCTTTCTGAGCCAAAAGGGTAACTAGATCTTCAAGATTATAACACCTGTTTGGGAAACACACTTGGAAGATTTCATTTCTGAATCTTGAAAGATGAGCCGTTGAAGATTATTTTTGTCATTTTATTTTGGTTC
This sequence comes from Trichilia hirta, assembly GCA_035221805.1. Lineage (NCBI taxonomy): Eukaryota > Viridiplantae > Streptophyta > Magnoliopsida > Sapindales > Meliaceae > Trichilia > Trichilia hirta. The sequence continues at coordinate 1,409,140 of JAWDEX010000011.1, read as the reverse complement.
TTGAGGGATTCTTGCGAATCAGTTAAAAGGGGTCTTGTCATTTCCGAAAACCATTTTTGTCTACAATTACTGGAATGCAATAATTAAGCTTGTCTGTGGAAGAAACCAACATGGTGGGGGCACGTCAATAATGCAAGATAGGTTCATTTTCTGTCTAAAAAACATGTTTTTTAGTCTTTTCAATCATAATGGAATGATGGCTACTGAGAATTGAATCAGTTGAGCGAAGGAAAAGTTTCACTAAACTCTGTCATGGCAATGAGTCGAGAAGTGCAGCAGCGAGAGAAAGGTAATTTGGATGCAGCTGAGAAGGTGCTTGTTGCCGTTAAGGCATCAAAGGAGATTCCTAAAACTGCTCTTGTGTGGGCTTTGACTCATGTTGTTCAACCTGGGGATTGCATTACACTGCTTGTGGTTGTCCTGTCACGTGGTTCGGGTACGTATTTTTGTTGCCTCTTGCTGATTTTTGTTGCTTTACTTATTGAGTTTTGATGAAAAGCAACGACGACTTTCATTTTGATGTTTTGATTGTGGTATTTTAACATTGATAACGCATTTTTGCTACCACTGTATTACATTTGATCCTATTTTAAAGGGTTTAAGCAATATTTCTAAGTTAAAATGATTTTTCTGGTGTAAAAGTTTGGCGAACATTTAACTGTCTAATTCTGCAGCCAGTCAATTTTTGTTGCAGTTGCATTACTGAAAAAGATATCCTATAATTGGTGGTGAGTGATTTTGTTACTAAAAATTGTTTGTTTGCTGCAATTCTTCAGGTAGAAGATTTTGGGGTTTCCCACGATTTGCCGGTGACTGTGCCAATCGAAAGTCTCATTCAGGAACAAGTTCGGAGCAGAAGTGTGATCTCACAGATTCTTGCTCACAGATGATTCTTCAGCTTCATGATGTTTATGATCCAAACAAGGTATGCTCCTTGATATGCTTTCTTTTATGTTTCATGATATACCTGATTCCAGACTGCTGATTCTTTTATAAAATAATAATTCGTTTTGTAGATTAATTTCAAGATTAAAATTGTTTCTGGATCACCCTGTGGAGCAGTGGCTGCAGAGGCCAAGAAGGCCCAAGCCAGCTGGGTTGTGTTAGACAAGTAATGTGCCAATTTTCTTTTTCTATTATTAAACACGTTTGGGAATTCAAATATCACATTAGACTAATTATTTTTGGCTTTTATTTACAGACAACTCAAACATGAGGAAAAGTGCTGCATGGAGGAGCTGCAATGCAACATAGTGGTTATGAAGCATTCGCAGCCGAAAGTTCTTCGCTTGAATTTGGTTGGATCCACAAAAGAAACTGAAGCTGCCAATCCCTTACCTTCTGATCCAGATGAATCATCTGAAAAGGATCCAAAGAATAAGGATGGTTCTTTGAATTCCATCAGGGGGCCAGTTGTCACTCCAACCAGCAGTCCGGAGCTAGGGACGCCATTTACTGCTACTGAAGCAGGAACATCATCAGTGTCAAGCTCGGATCCTGGAACTTCACCATTTTTTAACTCAGAAACTAATGGAGATATGAAGAAAGGGGAGTCGTTAGTTATTAGGGAAGAACAGAATCTTGAAGACTCTAGTTCAGACGCAGACAGTGAAAATTTATCTTTGTCATCTGGCAGTATGAGGTTCCAACCATGGATGACAGAATTTCTTAGAACTCATCATCAATCCTCACACCATATGGAAGAAGAATGCTCTAGAAGAACCAATAATAAGACTCAAGCATCAACTACTAAAGCTTTGCTAAACAAATTCTCAAGACTTGATCGAGATGGTGGAGTGGGAATGACAAACTATAGGACTGATCTAGAATTCAGTGGAAATGTTAGAGAAGCAATTTCACTATCCAGAAATGTGCCTCCTGGACCACCACCACTGTGTTCAATATGTCAACATAAGGCGCCAGTATTCGGCAAGCCTCCAAGATGGTTCAGCTATGCTGAGTTAGAACTTGCTACTGGTAGATTTTCGCAGGCTAATTTTTTGGCAGAAGGTGGGTTTGGATCTGTTCACGGGGGGGTACTGCCAGATGGCCAGGCAGTTGCCGTCAAGCAACACAAGTTAGCCAGTTCTCAAGGGGACCTTGAGTTTTGCTCAGAAGTGGAAGTTCTGAGCTGTGCTCAGCACAGAAATGTTGTCATGTTAATTGGATTCTGTATTGAGGACCGAAAAAGGTTACTGGTTTATGAATATATATGCAATGGGTCTCTCGATTCTCATCTTTATGGTAATTTCACACTCAAGTGGATTCTGTTATGGATCAGGAGGGGCTACTGTTTTATGACTAATTTACCAAAACTTATAATTGCTATTGTCATATGCAAATGTGCCTTGGCAATTCATAATATCATTTATTTCCAGACTACTAGTGAATGAAGAATAATGTGGGTTATTTTTTCAGGTCGTCATCAAGAGCCATTAGAATGGTCTGCACGGCAAAAAATTGCCGTGGGAGCAGCTCGAGGTCTGCGATATCTTCATGAAGAATGCAGAGTGGGCTGCATTGTGCACCGTGACATGCGACCAAATAACATTCTCCTAACCCATGATTTTGAACCACTGGTATGGCTTTTGCAATTTCGTTTTTGTTTGTTGGACAAATTCAAATATCCAAGTTAGTTCTGCATTTCTTGATCATAGCATCTCTGAGATCAATCAGGCTATCCTTCTTATAATAGGTTGGGGATTTTGGCCTGGCAAGGTGGCAGCCTGATGGTGACACAGGCGTGGAAACAAGAGTAATTGGAACTTTTGGGTAAATCTTGTATTTCAGCTTTTTCTCTTTAACTTCTACCTTCTCCCATGTAATTATATACTTAAATAAGTTTCTGTTTGCTATAGGTATTTGGCACCAGAATATGCTCAAAGTGGCCAGATCACAGAAAAAGCTGATGTCTATTCATTTGGGGTGGTTTTGATTGAGCTGGTGACTGGACGAAAAGCTGTGGACCTAGATCGACCCAAGGGCCAGCAGTGTCTCACTGAATGGGTATGCTCTTGGGAATTTTACTTATTAGCCGTTTGATCCATTCAGTGTAATTTAAAGTGATCTAGACATACGTGTAAACATTTTGCTAGATGCAGCAAACAATGTATTGTTTATCTGGTTGTTCTTGACTTGTTCATGCATTGTGATCTTGAATAGGCACGTCCTCTCTTGGAAGAATATGCTATAGATGGGCTTATTGATCCAAGGTTGGAGAATCACTATTCGGAACATGAAGTCAATTGCATGCTTCAAGCAGCATCTTTATGCATACGAAGAGATCCTCATTCCAGGCCCCGAATGTCACAGGTAAAATGAAACTGTAAAATTTATTTGACACATCAGCTTGCAATAAAGTTTAGCCCCTTGCGTTTGCTTACTATTTTGTGCATTTTTTGATGAAAGGTGCTTCGTATACTGGAAGGTGACATGGTCATGGACGCAAATCACACATCAACACCTGGATATGATGTTGGCAGCCGGAGTGGTCGGATCTGGGCAGATCAGCATCAGCATCATCAACAATATCATCAACAACTACCTTACAGCAGTCCATTGTTGAACGATGCTTTGGAGGGTTTCAGCAGTAAACTCTCTCTTAATTCACTAAAGCCAGCCCTCTGGGAATGGGATAATGCCAGAAGGACTTCCTGTGTTGATTTGTAAAGAGCTTCTTATCTTATCCCTCACAATCAAAATCCATCCTATTCAGCTGAATACATATTCCCTCCCTTTTATATTTCCTTGAGTTTTATATTCCCAGGGTTTTAAGTTCTTTCTTATTTATGCCTCTTTCCCATCTAGATTTTGGTGATGTGTATAGTGTTACGGAAAGTAGAGGGTAAGTAAGGTTTTGTAATTCATCTATGCTTACCTGCTAAATGAATGAAATGCATTCTTCTCAGGATTATGTCTTTCTTTCTCACTGTGAAAAAAACTTTCAATTGTGGGGGCCAAATTGTAGAAAGTAGATAAAAGATAACCTCAGATTTGTCTTACCTTGCAAAGCATGCGAGATCAAGCAGCAAACATTATGTAATGATGAGGTGACTAATCTTGTGCTTGCTGTAATTTTTTTGAATTTCAAGTTATAAGAGAGAAAATCAAAAGCACACAGACATTCATCCTGGATCTGCAAGTCTTGTAATTATTGCAGAGCCTGGAGAGATTTCAGAAGACTCGTGATCAAGAAATATTGTCATTTATTGTTGTTATCTGTAGCGCCTTTGGAAAGTTAGCATCACAGGAACACTGTCTTACTCATTTCTCATCCACAGGCCAAGGAAATTAGATTTTTGTCTTGATTTGTCCATCTCAATCATTATAGAGATCCAAATCCTGAAATTGAAAGTTTGATTCAAAGGGATTTTGTTTTTGTTTCTTTCATTTTCCCTCTATTTCTATTATTTGAAAAAGTTGTCATAACATATTAGAAAACACGATATATTTTTATTGAATGCTCCTATTGAAATGACGTACCTACATGGCTTTCATCTTCATTTAGATAAATGAATCAAATAAATTATTACATTTCACGCTGCTTAATCAAATCTAGCAAAAGCTTCCTACAAACCTTTTAATGATTTGTAAATTTCAATACATAAGCATACAACTTAAACTACTGAAAGAGTTAGGAGGGAAAAACAAAACCATTCTTCCAGTTTGAGTATATCAGTTCTCTACAATTTTAGATTTGTGTATTCCACCTCATTCTTCAGCTCTTGAGTGGGACAGAATTACAAAGCTCATATGAATCAAAAGAGCTCCATCAACTGCAATCAACTTGGCTAAAAAAGTTCTAGGAGACTGAAAATGTCTGCTTTGCTACTCTCTCTCTTAGAACTTCCGCATTTTGGACCTCGCATACCTAGAGAGAAACAATATGTAATGCATAATAAAAAACTGTCTACATCTAGATAGCAACAATGCAAGATCAAAAACGGAGTCCATGTTTAGAGAATGTATTTCGAACTAGAGAAAAGTGTTCAGAAGAAATACTCTATGTGCATGCCGCCTCGATCAGATGATGGTAACTGGCTACCCTGAAGCTCCTCCAGGACTTTAGTAGCTTGTTCAATCTCCTGTGGAAAAGAAAAGGAAAAAAGAAGTTACAGACTCAATGACATCATGCATATCAGTTAAACCGAATGCAGCTTTACTTCTTCTGACTTTGCTTCTTGGGCTTTGGTTGAGGTGGCGTTCAAATGTTACAATTCAAGCATTCTGTTGCTGAGAGAAAAGGGTTAGCTTCACATAGAGGAAGGCATTCCATCCTTTTTCAAACTTTGTTTACAAACAATATAATTTATATTACAACTTGTTTGTTAAATAAATGGACTGCAATCTGAAATGTTCACGAACAGCTCCATTTACAAGCATCTCTACAGACTAGTCAAGATACATCATGTTAACCCCACTCAGGGTCATCATGGCACCATAACCATTATAATACAAAAGTCAATATCTAAATTTCCAGCATTTTCAAATACCTCAAAATCAGCAAATGCAACTGGCATTCCACCTTTAGCACGCATTTTGAGCATGTTGAATCCAGGATATCTGGAACCAAGAGAAATGATGGAGTTATAAATGGATATAATCAGAAAATAAAACAGAAAACCAATCACAATATCCACGAATGAACAACTTCTAGCCAAAGCTAATATTAAAGTAGAGGTTTTAAATAGCAACTTACACTGACAAAGCTTGCCTTAGTTCATCTTCAGTGCAATTTGGACCTAGGTTTGCTATAAACAAAGTTGAGCATGGTTGAACACCACCTTTAGATGTCTTTTCTGACTGCTCCGCAGCAGCAATTTAAAAATTAGAGTCAAAACAGATTTTCTCCGAGATGTCAATAGGTAAATGGTACGGTAATCTTTAGGTGGAACTCTGTCAAGCAATACCCTCTCCAGAAGTGGTAAGATACAATATCAGGAGATACTACCATTATATTGAGTAGAGAACTCTCAATTCATTGGTTGTACCAAATACATTGTCACTCAAATTGAACAAAACTAAAATAGATTGACCAACCTATCTAAAGTATAAAGCAGTAAGGTACGCTTTAACAATTTTCTTCTAATAAACTGAAACATATGGCAATCAAGAAAGAATAGAAAATAAAAAAAAAAACATGGTATTGGTTTTTATCTTCAAACAAGTACAGATATCAATGCCACATACAATTAACATTATCCACAAATCATTAAGTGAAAAAAATTTCTCCTCCAGACCATCCCCTGCCTTTTTTAGATAAGAAAATAGCTTTCACTTACATTTACAGAAGCCAAGGCATTTCCAGGATCAGCTGCTTTCTCACTGCTCATTACCAGACAAGAAGACAAAGTTAGAAATGCACTAAAATAGCCAAGAGGAACCTAATAAATCTCTCTAAACTCTGAATTCTCAGCACAGCAAAGTTCAAAAAATCTGTCCCATAAATTCAAAATTGTACTTTCTAAGTGCATCTAACCTGTTTGTAGTCACTAAATCACCCTTGTTGGCAGAATCAATATTGTTCCTAGGAGATGCTTCATCAGTGTCAGTGTCTCCTGAAAGACAGAAAATTGCCAACATGAGCAGGTATTTAAGGAACAATGTGCCTCGTATATTGAATGCTCATACGTTAAGTGGCAGATTACCATCGGCACTTGATGTTTCTTGGGCATTAGTGGCTGCTTTAGTTCTTTTATCAATAACAACATATGCACCGCTCCCTGGGGAAGAAAGAAAATCAGCCAAATCTCTAAAAGGGTATTTAAGACCCAATCAAAAAATCAAACCATAATTTCTAACAGTGGTTTGCGCACACTTGGGGAAAGTTCCGAAATTGCAGCCGAATACCTGGCTTTCGTTTTTTTCTCGAGTTTGATCTAGCGAGTTCAATATGCAGGACTGATCCATTTTGCGGATCAAATTTCACCCCCTAAACATAATAATCAGAGGTACAAAGTCAGATGCCCCATCAATTTCCAAAACTTTCTAATAATTACTCCTTTCAGTTCAAAGCTTCCTTGATCAGAAAACAAAATTTCATCCTTCAATGTGATTCCAAATAAAGAAGTAGCCAGCTATGAAAACAAGTACCCTAACCATTGTATTTAATTTGATGAGAGCAGAAGCACAACTACAAACAACATACTTTTACTAAATAATTAAGTTCTCACATTCAATTCATGCAGTGCTGCAAAAGCTGATTGATGATTGAAAAATGTGGCAAATGCAACAACCTGCAACCAAGAAATCGAAGCTTCCGTCTATTAATCTTACAAATACTAAAAATGTTTGGAAAAATCTGAATTACATCAGCTAAGACACAGTTTGGTTCAACAATTAAATTTCATTTTTTGCTTTTTTAAATAACCAAAATTTAAAATTTGTTCAGTTATTTAAAGTTCAATAGAGTGCCTAATCAACATAGATAGAAAATTTTCCCTGGTTACAATCAAATGGCATTGAAATTTCTTAAAAATTCTTCTGTTTTTCTCCTAATAAACGAAAGTGAAAATTTTCCCGGGAAAAGAATAAAGGAATGGAGTTACCTGGTTCCCGCGACCAGTGTACTTCAGTTGGCAAGATTCGAAGCCGTGTTTCCGGCGAAAGAGGTTATGAATCTCGCGTGGTTTTACGTCGTCGGGAAGTCCCGACACGAACAACGTGTTTATTCCGTTTTCCAGAGCGGGAGGAATAGGAGCAGGCGGAGGCGGAGGCGGAAGATGCTGCTGAGGAGGAGGTGGAGGAGGAGGAGGAATATAGTATGAATCGTACGGCGGATGAGCCATTACGATGAACGGCTATGATTGATTGATTGTTCAAAAGCGTGTGGAACACACTGTTGCTTGTGAAGCAGCCGGCAACAGCAGCGGTGTCGGCAGAAGTAGGGGAGTGTTTAGCGGTTTCAAGTAACTAACAATTTCCTAATTCTTACAATGTAAACCATTGTACCTTGGAGTACAATAATTTCAGCATAAGGTACAAATATCATTAGCATGAAGTGAGTATTATATATATATATTTGCACTATAAATTATATTTTTTATATAATAATTTGTAACTTAATTTAAGTGAAACTTTTTTATTATTAAATTAACTTTGTAACTTAATTTAAGTGAAACTTTTTTATTATTAAATTAACTAACACTCATATTAATTAAAATTTTTATGTATTTTTTTGTATTATAAATTTATATTCTATTGTAAAATTATCAAAAGCCTTGAATCATGCAACACATGTAGGCAACAAACCCATCATCAAATTAATTGAAAATGGATCAATTATTTCATTTAATTATAAATTTAAAAATATTGCTCAAGTGAGATTAATTGAGAGATATTATTATCCATAAAAGAAAAATAATGAGATTAGGGTCCACCATTGGAATTCACTAGAGATTAATTAAAATAAATTAATTTGTCCAATTCATTTCTTTGGATACCTTTGATAATATGATATGAGTTGTCCCCTTGTTACCCAATCTTGTAATTGGGGATGAAATAGTCAAAGTTATTTCTTATTTCTTTATTACGTTAATTTTATAATTTTTTTAAAAACTAAATATTTCAAATAAACAAAATAAAATATTTGACATAAATCTAAATAAATATCTCAAGAAGATACCTACATTTTAGTTTACCAAAACAATGATCAAATAAAAATATAATCTAAAATTTTGATGAAATTTTTGAGAAATGCAAATGAATATAAATGAAAAATAAGTCATTCAAATTTCAATCTCTCAATATTTTCCCCTACATCTACCTTTCAAAACCCCACCAAATAGTCCATATTGACTTTCTTAGTGAATCAAACAAACAACAAACCAACCAAATTAACATCAATTAAAACCCTAAATTAAAAGAAAAAATAAATTAAACATAAAACATGATCGATAATCTAAGAACTAAGAAGAAGATCAAGAAGCAGCGGTAGTATCTGTAGTAGTCATCAACCCAGTCGATTCTTCATCCAAAAACAAATCCTCCGTCTTCCTCAACGCTGCATGCATCACAACCACCACCGCTCCTATCAGCAGAGCCACCAAGATGTTCTCCGTCGCATCCGTCAGAAACAAAAACAACAACGTCAGTACCGATAGCATGATCAGCACAAACCTATCGTCGATCGTACGGCCGAAAACCATCACCGGCTCATCACGTAAGAAGTAGAGAAAGAGCCATGCACCCATCATGATGATGAACACGATCAGAGATATGGGATGCCATAGAAGACTGAGGAAAAGAACCAGGAGGACGATGATCGTGTAGTTCATGCGGAAGTAAACAACGTTCGTTTTGATCCTCGTTACTGCTTCCCGGAAGTTCGCCGGAAATTTGATGCAATGAATGTCGAATATGACTTTCCATGGATGGCGGGAGCCGAGGCCGGCTTTGATACGTTCTTTCGCACGTGTGATGTATTCAAGGTTCGACGAGGGACCAGACGGCGAGGTGTAGGTGGGAATTGTGCCGTAGCTGGTCATCTTTCTTGAAAAATGGTGAGGCGTAAAGGGAGGGCTGATGGGGTGTGGTCAAGAGAATAAATGAGGGGAGTGGGGGAATTTATAATTTTCATGTGAGGACCATATTGCTTTTAGTACTATGGGATTCATCATTTATTGATTATTATTGCTTTCATAATTTTTTGTAAAAACTTTATTTAAATTTTCAAAATTCAATTAAAAAATATTTCTTTTTCTTTTTATTTATTGATTTTTTTCTTATTTTAAATATTTTCAGTATTTTATTATAAAAAATGATTTTACAATTGCATAAATCACAAAATTTAAAATTTAATAATATCAATAAAAATTAAATTATTTACATCAAAAAATATTTAAAATTGACAAATGGAGATAAAAATGAGTATTTCTTTTATTTAGTAGTGTTAAAATATTTTTTTAACCGAAGTTTAGAGGTCTGAATTTTTTTTTAAATTTTTTTTTAAATAATGGTGTATGAGTTTAAGATTAGGGTTAATTTGGATTAAGGGTCTAATAAACTATGGAAAGTTTGATTTGTTTATCGATTATTTTAGCTAAAATAAAATCTAATTGGTTATTTTTTTAACTAAATGAATTGTTTAAATCCATGAAACTAAATAAAACTGTTTATGTTAATTTAACATAAGAATATAATTGTTTGTAAATTTAAATATTTTAAACGTGACACACATAAGATGTAAAGTGAAACATTTAAAATTTAATTGATACTATGTGACATTTTTCATGTTATTATACATATTCAAATTAGAATTAAGGTTGTAAACTTTAGACTTATAAGACCAATAATATAAAAAAATAATGCATTTTAGCATCAATTATTAATTTAAGTGAAACACATTAATTAATAAATGGTCACAAAATTAATTTAATTATGAATAGACTATTACTATTACTCGAAATGAATATACACAAATTTTAATGGAAAATTAAATGTTAAAAAAATATGTCATAAAATAGAATTACGAAGTATTGTATGACTCAATCATTCGACAATATGAGTTTAGATTTAGCTAAGATGATCATCAAAACTTCTAAAACAATCACGATCGTTGGATTGTCACACTAAATATGTCAATCGACGGTTGACAGTGGTGAATCTCATGAAGCGCATACGTACCCCGACAATTTCAACTTACAATCAAACGATGAATGAGTTGGACTACTCTGTGGCCGGATATACACTAAACCGCCTGGGGACGTCAATGATAAGGCAACGTCAGCTTACGACAGAAGCCAGCCACATTGGCCACGTGGCATGTTCCAATGCACTGGAAAGTTGTACAAACTTTTCTTTCACATCAAACAATTCCGTGTGCATTTCTCGTAAATCTTCTGCCATGTGTTGACATCCTAATGGGTTTACAAATTTATATTGTGTTGGCCAGTGAGATATTTCCACGTGGAAACACTCAAAATGATTGTGCATTTTTTTATTGTAGATGCTAATTTCTTCAAGCGAGGTCAAATTAGAAAGTGTTGTACTCCGTAAAGTCCTCTTGCTAAGTATCCCCACAATATGTGAAAGTGCTTCCAAAGCTTTTGCAGGAAATATTAGTGGATGATGCTGTTGTCACTTTTACAATGTATATATGCGGGGGTGAGTTTGATTCATTTATGTATTTTTAAAATTAAATTTTTTTTTTTAAATATATAAAACAAATTTTAAAACCACTCTCAATTTGTTGTGAACAAGTTTTACTTCTCGATTTTTTTATATTAATTAAAATAATTAGTATGATGTATGTTTTGTTATAAAAAATTTTAGTGTTTTTCATCGTAGGAAGTCTTTAAATATTTTATTTTTTTAATAAAATAATAAAATTTGTAATACATTCATAAATTTAGATATTCGTGAGTCTTGTATTATTTAAATTAAAATTTTTGATATTACCACTTACATCACATTCATTCTCTATTATTATATTATATTACTTATATTTAAATTTTATTAGGTAACTAAATTTTAAAATAATGGAGAGACATGAAGGAATGGGATAGAGTTATAAATTAAGAAAATTTTTCAAAAATATTTTAGTAAGAGGACAAGGACTTTATGATTGATGTAATACTCTTATTACCAAAGAACCAAAAGCTTGGACAAGAAAGCATAAGGATCCAAAAAATTTTTAGAATTTGAAAATTTAATTGGAATTACATTGGTGTCCATTTACAAAATAATTGCAATGGATGTCTTTAATTGTTGTCACATTCTCTAATACATCATGTTGTGATTGTAGCACGTGTGGTAATGCTTTAATTATTTTATCCACCAACCTAAATGAATGCATAATCAAGCAAATTAGTTTAAAAAGCTTTTAAGTAAAGATTAACACATAAAATTAATATGAAACATTCAAGTGATCAATCTATGAGTTGGGTATTTTTTATTATTGATATATGTCATGAGAAATATGCTTGTTTGATAGTTGAACCGTTTAATCTTTAAATTTAAGTTTGAAGGTAAGAATTTAATCATAAATCTTAAACGATATATGTACATTAAATAAAAATTTAAAAAGATCAAGACAAAGACAAAGAATAAGAAATACATCAAAAAAATTAATGTATTGAATAGAAATTATTATTTTTTTTAACAAAAAGAATATTTCAGACAGAACACTTAAGACTATAGATATGTTTGGCACTACTATGATTGTAAGAAACTTTTACAATACAATAGGAAAAAGTACTTAATAATTTTTTTATTTAAGACTATTTGCATATTATAGTCATAATAATTATATAAAACTATCCCATTGGCTTATACAAAAAATTTATATTTCTAACATTATAATCATAATAATGTTAGAAATATAAATTTTTTGTATAAGCCAATGGGATAGAATTATATAATTACCACATGATCTATATATTTTCACGATTACAAGTGAAAATAATAAAAAAAAAAAGAAAAATAATTAACAATCGAAGTTTACACATTAATTTATATATAAAGAGTATGTATAAATTTTGTATGTTTAACGTTATTATTATTATATTTATATTTATACTTAACATTTTATTTTATAATATGTCTTTGATGTTATAAATCATGATCTATATACCTTATGAAAAATGTTTTACATAATAGAAAAGAATTTATTATTTATAAATTTCCTTTTGGTCGGCTTTTGATATTATCCAAAACCTAAGCATGCTACAAGTGTGACATATTTACTATTTTAATACGCAATTGTTAATTTTCATTCAAAATTTGTTTTGAGAAGAAGTATGATTCGAGTTTAAGAACCTTCGACTCCAAGTGAAATCTTGTTGTAGCAAGACTTGAAAGATTGAAAACATGAAAAAAAAAAAAGAAACAGAACAATTTCACAAGTTTTAATTTCCGATTGCTTCTCACAACACATTGCTTTCCAAGTTTCCATATTGCTAAATAGCAGCTTTCCTTTATATATGAATTTGAAATGACAAATTGTGTTCATATATGCAAAAACAAAACAAAATTCCCATACCCTTTGTATTGTTTTGAACTTTAATTGAAGATCATACAATAATGGAGGAGGGAAAGCTTCAATTTCTCCATGGAACTCTTGAAGCCACCATTTTTGATTCAACACCATTCACACCTTCATTTCCATTCAATGTAAGTATAGCAAGTGATCGCGTATAATGTATCACTCTTTCTCTCTTGTGAAATTTCGATTCATAAGTCTTTATTTTATAAAATATTGTTAAAAGACAAAAATTTACTAACACTTCCTGTACAAAGAATGGTATAAATTTTTGTCATGTAGCAATTTTCTGTTTAAATTTTAAAAAAATACTGATGTCTGTACCTGAGAATTCTTCTGACAATTTGGGTTGTTGGATACTATAAATATGTTTTTACAGTGTGTTTTTGCAAATGGAAAGCCAACCTATGTAACAATCAAGATAAACAACAAGAAGGTAGCAAAAACAAGTCATGAACGACGCCGAATTTGGAATCAAACATTTCAGATTCTCTGTGCTCATTCGTCTGATACAACAATCACAATCACCGTGAAAACGAAGTGTTCAATCCTGGGAAAAGTTCACATCCAAGCTGATCAGATTCTGAATGGATCAAGTTTGATCAGCGGATTCTTTCCTCTTGAGATGGAAAATGGGAACCCAAATCCAGAACTGAAGCTCAGGTTCATGTTGTGGTTCAAACCAGCAGCTTTTGAACCTACCTGGGGGAAAATAATTGACAGTGGAGAATTCCAGGGTCTGAGAAATGCTATATTTCCTGAGAGATCAAATTGTCATGTTAAACTTTATCATGACGCTCATCACAGTTCGACATTTCAGCCTCCATTTGATCGTTGTGGGTTTCCAGGAAAGCTCTGGGAAGATGTCTACAAAGCCATTGAAGGTGCAAAGCATTTGATTTACATTGCTGGATGGTCCCTTAATCCCAAGATGGTCCTGGTAAACAAAAATTCTTCCCTCCTTCCTCCTCTTCAAGTTTTATTCGGTATTGCTACTTGCAAAATAAACCAGCAAAATTTTGAAAAACACTGACTTTGCTCAAAACCTGACATTGATCCGGGAAGGTCCGAGATTCTCAAACAGACATTCCCCATGCCAGAGGAGTTCAGATTGGAGAATTGCTGAAACGAAAAGCTGAAGAAGGAGTAGCTGTAAGAATCATGCTTTGGGATGATGAAACATCTATACCTCTCATCAAGAACAAAGGTGTCATGAGAACACATGATGAAGATGCATTTGCATACTTCAAGCACACCAAAATTATCTGCAAGCTATGCCCAAGATTACATTACAAGTTTCCAACTCTCTTTGCTCATCACCAAAAAACCTTGACTGTAGACTCCAGAGCTCCAGGTTCCATCTTTGACAGAGAAATTCTCAGCTTTGTTGGGGGATTAGATCTCTGTGACGGACGCTATGACACAGAAAAACATTCATTGTTTCACACACTGAATTCAGAATCACATTGTTTTGATTTCTATCAGACAAATATTCCAGGGGCCAGTCTTCACAAAGGAGGACCAAGAGAACCTTGGCATGATGTGCATGCTTGTATTACTGGTGAAGCTGCTTGTGATGTGCTTGCAAATTTTGAACAAAGATGGACAAAACAATGCGATCCTTCCGTTTTAGTCCCCATCAGAAGCATACCAAATCTTGTAGAGAGAATATCTGTTCATGATTCAGGAAATTATTCCAGGAACTGGAGAGTGCAAGTTTTCAGATCAATCGATCATGTTTCAGCTACCCAGTTGGGGAAAAATTTTACCGTGGAGAGAAGCATACATGAAGCATATGTGGAAGCAATAAGGAAAGCTGAGAGATTTATATACATTGAGAATCAATACTTCATTGGAGGATGCCATTTGTGGGAGAAGGATAAGCATTGTGGCTGCAGGAATTTGATTCCTGTTGAGATTGCACTGAAAATTGCGAGTAAAATCAAGGCAAAAGAAAGATTTTCAGTTTATGTATTGATTCCAATGTGGCCTGAAGGAAATCCTGAGAGTGAACCCGTTCAGGATATTTTGCATTGGACAAGAGAAACAATGAAAATGATGTACAAAATGATCGGAGAAGCAATCAAAGAAAGCAGAGAACCAAGTCATCCGAGGGATTATCTAAATTTCTTCTGTCTTGCAAATAGGGAAGAGAAGAGAAATGGAGAATTTGTTTCTCCATATTCTCCTCAGCCATTAACACAATACTGGAATGCTCAAATGCATAGAAGATTCATGGTTTATGTTCATTCCAAGCTCATGATAGGTATGATTTTTCAATTTGACAACAAAATTTGACTGTCTCCCACATGAGCTAACCCTTTTTCTTTTCCTTTTCCAGTGGATGATGCATATCTTCTCATAGGATCAGCAAACATAAACCAGAGATCAATGGATGGAAAAAGAGACACAGAAATTGCCATAGGATGTTACCAGCTCCCCAAAAATTGTGATGAAAATTACACCCTGAATCATCCTGGAGACATTCAAGCGTATCGATTTTCACTATGGTATGAACATACAGGACTTGCAGAGGAATTGTTTCGAAATCCTGAAAGTCTGGAATGTGTTAAGAAATTATGTTCCATAGGAGATCAAATGTGGAAAGTTTATTGGGGCGAAGAAGTTATAGACATGGAGGGAATTCACCTGTTAAGTTATCCTGTGAATGTAAAACAGGATGGATTGATTGATGAAGATGAGAATTTTCCTGACACAAAAACTCCTGTAAAGGGAAGAAGATCAAAAGTGTTGCTGCCTATTTTCACAACATAGAAAGTGTTGCTTAATTTGCTGATGAAAACATATATAGGTTGTAAAATACAAATTATAAGAAATAGTTTGCACATAATAAATTTAATAAAAAAACTCTATTTCTTAAAATCTATTTAAAAGTAAATAAAGGATTTTTTTTATTTGTTTGTTTAAAGGTCTACTGGAACTAGAATATAAAATCATTGAAATTTAATTTAAACTGGAATCTTAATTTTTTTTTTTTTTTTTAATGATGGAATTTCTTTGGTTATTTGTAGAGATTTTTAGAGTGGGTGAATTTTTTTGCACACTAATTTTTACTATAAATACTTATATTTTAATAAAAAATTTATTACAAAATAGCTTTAATATAAATTATTATTAAGAATAATATATTCTAAATATATAAAAAAATATTATTTTGACACTGTCAAAATACAATTGTAATTTTTTTTTATTTTAAACCCAAAATTATTTTTTTTACATCAAATAACTCATCACCAATTTTTTACAATAACTCATGTCGAAAAAAAATAATTTTTGAGAGGAATCAAAAGGTTTAAAAAAATTATTTTTACAAGTGACTTTTATAAATTATCTATATAGTTTATAAATTATTTGGGATGAAGTTTAGGAGTATCATCTCTAATTGTAAGTACATCTGGTTTTAATTTAATTAATTATGCTTTAATAATAGATCTTATATGTTTTCTTCTAACTAGTAATAATTTTGCATAGTGCTAACATGATAATATTTACTTACAACTTATGAATTAATTTATCTGATTAATAGTCATATTAAGAAAATCACTTGAAATTTTATTTAACTTAAAATAAATTAAAGTAAATATTTTTATGAGTGTGGAAAGAAAAATTAATATACATAATAAAAAATTTATTAAGAGCTTTTGGGTTATTTAAAAATGTGTCCAAAGTAAATGTTACATTTTATTTCTTAGTAGATATGCAGAGTAAAAAGATATTTATAATAAAAATTAAAGTGTAAACAAACTCACTATTTCAAAATTTTTATATATAATACATATTTTAATGGTGAGATGGAAGGAAGAGGATATAATAAATTGCAGTTCAAAAATAGTTATGTGCTGGTTAAACTATAATTTTTTTAATGAGGATAATAATTTTATTTTAAATACTCCAAAAATATGGGATTGCTCGACCAACTTTTTCATGATATGGTAATCTGGATTAAGTTCTACTAATAGAGTTTTGATATTATAACTAAACCAATTCAATAATAACAAGCTAATAAAAAACAACTTCAATGGAGGATGACAATGGAATTCACCATATCCAATAACTTCTCCACAAAAGAACAAAAATCGCTGTCCTCATTAGTCCATTTTGTTCTAACGTAATCATCACTAACATATAATCACAGAGAATAATCACTATTTATTTCATAAGTCGTGGCCATCATGAAATACAATCAAAGCATTTTTCTATCTATCTATCAATATTCATTTCATCTTATCTTATCTTCCAATAATTGATGAAATGGGGGCCAACAGAAAAATCTTAAATCATTTTCATGGGGTTTTAATTCCTTTTGTTAATGCAATTAATCAAGATGTTGCAAATTGTTGTTGATACAGTTCAGAAAAAAAATCTTGAGTTGCATAATTTTTATTTCTGTTTCAGGTTTAGCCATATTCTGTGCGCAAAATACTATGCAAATCATCTGCAACTCTGAATTCAGAAAGTCGAGATCTGGGTTATTTTGTTCTGGAAACATTATCTTGGAGGATTTTTTTACTTGAATAATTATAATTTTGATTCAATCTCGGATTCTATTGGAATGTTCTTGAAGAAATATGTTTTTTAGTGACTGGTTATTGCAATTACTGTTCTTAATTTTTCTTTCTTCCCTCGAAAGTTCCGAAATTTGAAGCCCTACAACAAACAAAAATGGATTCTGCAATTAGTTCCTTCTCCAGGGTAAGTCTTCAAATTTAGTTTCTTGTTTTCAGATTTTCTCAGCAGCCAACCAGAGAAATTTCAATATTATTTCTCGTTCTAATGTTCATTTTTATGGGAATTTTTCAAGGGATCAAGCTCTTTATCAACAAGCAACAAGCTTTGCGCTGGGTGCTTGCCGTTCTTATCCTTCATTGAAAATCTGATCTTTCGCTTTACCGGTTGCTTTCATCTCCACCGTCTACCTAAGCTTCATTACACATTCAATGATTTCGCTCGTCTTGCTAACAATTCCCCATGTTTGTATCACATTTTGCACACACTGAAATTGAATTTGAAATAGGAGTTTTTTTTTTTTTTGAATTTGATGTTTTGTGTTCTGTTGCAGTTACTATAAATGAAGTGGAAGCCTTACACGAATTATTCAAGACGTTGAGTAGTTCCATCATTGATGATGGGCTAATTCACAAGGTAAAATAAATTCTCTTTTTGTCGTTAGATCTTTATTACATTGCAATATATATTTTGGGGTTGGGCGGGGCAACAAGAATGTTGATTGTGCTTTCAAATACGAAAATCATAAGGTCGAAGTTAGGAGTGTAATTGAGTTAAGCTGAGTTAAGTCGATAAAATAAACTATTTAAGCTCAACTCGATTCAAAAATTCGAATCCAAATTCGATTTAAATTCGACCGAGTCTATAATTTTTATACTCAGACTCATTAAGATACTCGATATATTTAGATTCAACTCGATTAAATTTGAATATTTATTTTCCCAAATTACACTCTTAATACATATTTAATCAAGCTCGTGAACTTAACGATTCGAGTATTATTATACTCAAACTGAAATCGAAATTATTTGAACTACTTCACCTTGAGTTCGACTTAATTATTATAACTCGAATTCGAATATTTATTAAGCTAAGTTCGAATAGCTCATAAATAGTTTGACTCGCATACACTCTCGTTCGAAGCCCATATATATATATATATGGCGCGCCAGCCTTGTAACCAATTGACAATGTTCCTAGAACTACATTCATTTTTTTATTTTCCTCTCCTTGTTTTTTATTTGAAGGAAGAACTCCGGTTGGCGCTACTCAAAACCACAGTTGGGGAGAATCTTTTCCTGGATAGAGTATAATCTTCAAACTCGATGCTTTATAAATCTTTCTTTTTTACTTGCTAATTATTTATTATCCTAGGGTTTGTGGGTTTGTTTTACAATCTTTAAATTGAGTAGTAGTCGTAGCTTTTAATCCCCAACTGATGTTGAATAGAATTCGCTGCCAAGTATAACTGAGTGTTTAGCAAACGCTTTCGCTTCTATGCTTCCAAATTTTTGTATACTGATGCCTTGGAAACTTGTATTTTTGAGATCAATAATGGCTTCTTATACTGTAGCAAAATCCAAGAACTTCATATGTTTCACTGTTT
The DNA here is from genome assembly GCA_035221805.1 of Trichilia hirta. NCBI lineage: Eukaryota > Viridiplantae > Streptophyta > Magnoliopsida > Sapindales > Meliaceae > Trichilia > Trichilia hirta. The sequence continues at coordinate 1,390,028 of JAWDEX010000011.1, read as the reverse complement.
TCCCTTATTTCCATCCATGATTACAATATGTTTGTTAAAATGTCTAAACCAAAAAAATTTTCTCCAGGTTTTTGATCTGTTTGATGAGAAGAAAAATGGGGTCATTGAATTTGGGGAATTTGTGCGTGCATTGAGCATCTTTCATCCTATGACTCCCTTGGAGGACAAAATTGACTGTTAAGTATTGAAAACGCTGTTCTCATTAGTTCATTTCTCCAAGCAATTGTGAAATAATGCTTTTAAAAAAAACGCTTTGTTTCCTGCAGTTGCATTCAGACTCTATGATTTGAGACAGACTGGATCTATTGAGCCAGAAGAAGTGAGGCAAATGGTAGTTGCAGCTTTACAAGAAACCGGCGTGCAGCTTCCCGATGAATCTCTCAAGGATATCATCAACAAGGCAAACTAGAAACCTCTTTCTTTTTCTTTCTCGCTATTCTGTCTTTTCAATCTGTCATTGCCGGTTTGGTGTTCATTCATATGTTTGGTTTTATGCAGACGTTTGCGGATGTTGATGTTGATGGGGATGGAAAAATCAACAAAGAAGAATGGAAATCTTTTGCTCTAAGTCACCCTGCCCTACTGAAGAACATGACTCTTCCTTTTTTGGAGTACTCTTCATCCCTTAGCCATTTACTTATTGTCCTTTCCGAAAAATCATTTTTTGCAATTAAAATTTTGGTTGTGCTTTTTTTTTTTTTTGGGGCTCTGCAGGAACATAACGACAGTATTTCCAAGTTTCATATTCAACACTGGAGTTGAAGACAAAGAAATTGGGCTGCAATGGTAGAAAACCAGCAGATAGAGTTGAAACATATTCTTTTTTTTATTCAAATTTGGCACCAAGTCATTATAAATCTCATTCTCAGCCATTCACTTCATGTATATGAACTAAAAGTAACAAAAATTATATTGAATTTTTTTCAGACGTCAAAGATTCAAATTCAGTTTTATCTTCTCCATTTAGCTTTGATTGTTTGTATCAATGAGTGAAGGAGATCAGGGTTAAATACAGATAAGTTGAGAAAAGTTTTAAAATCTGCCATATAGGTCCCTCTTCTCTTCAGGACTAAAAGAACGTAACATTTAGCAAAACGCTGAAAATAATAATAAAGCATGAAACAAACCACCAAAGTTGCACGCAAAAGACGGGTGATAATGAAAAGAAAAAAATTCAGAAAACTTGAATTTCCTATTTCTCTTTCATATGTAAAAGGGTTTATTTTTGTAAATATTCAAGGTCAAAATCAGCTTCTAATGAAAAAGAATGTTGTTTACTTAAGATCTCTTTGTTTCGGCAATATCTGCAATACCTATATTGCAGTCTTTCTAGGTGGCTAATGGCTTCCACACACTCTGGATCACGACAGATAAATGACAAAGCTCACCATGTTTCATAATCTAGACGCTTACCATTTTCATTCCTGTCTAACAAATTACTTTCATTCCTTGCGACACATCCCCAAAACAACAGTATGAGAATCCACGCATCAAAGTTCATTTTTTCCTAATTTCGTGGTTAATGTGGAACATTTCCATTATGACAGTCACTTTTTTGTGACCAATTTTGTTTTACCTGATTTCATGGCTGATATGGACCATTTCCATTACCACAATCGCTTTTTTGTGAGCAATTTGGTTTGTCTCCATAGTCTTCATATGTTTCAGTTTCATCATCGCGCACACTAGCTGAACTAACAGCATCTTCATCAATAGCCTTAGAATAGACGAACCTGAAAATAGAGCTCCTTCCAATCTTCTTCACCTAAAACGTTACCAGCTTTTTCAATTTCATCTGCAGATAGTTCAAAGTGAAATATTAGGAGAAATATAGAAAGTAAAAACACTAGAATATAGATAAACAAAAAAAAAAGGTTTGCGCTAAATAATGCAACAAATTCTCTTAAACCATCAAGCACTTAAGAAATTGAATATATAGATTAATAGCTGGTGCCAAAATACAAGCAAGAAATATTTGCCTTCCGGGAACAATCCCACATTCCTGCAGTTTCAGTTACATTGGCTACATCTAGTCCAAGCCATAGTTATTAGCCACCTGTTGACAGAATTCTAAAGCAGCAACATCAACTACTCCTCAATCTCTTAACCATAACTCTGTACCACATGGCAATCCTAAACTACTTGCTTATTGATCTTTGTATCAATGGATCCTCCTGAACCATATTTGATAGAATAATGCTTCCACGGCCCATAAATGTTTGAACGTTGAAAACAGATGATCAAAGATCAATCAACTTTAAACCAAAATGTAGAAGTAAACTGAGCTAAACATTCAAAGTTGATGCCATCAGCTAACTAAGTGATCAAATGTCATAGACTAAGCATATATAATTAAAGCAATGCTTTCCCTTTCACCTAAATGTATGACCATCAAATTGAGTGGTACCACATATGTTGTAACATAATTAAAGATCTTATCTGAGCCAATATATTGAACGACTACATTACAACTTAACTGAAGCAGCAACATTCCTACAAGTAAAATGAAGTCCAAAACTTTCTTCATAAGTCAGAAGACAGACCATTTTTCCTTTCCACAGGAACATATATAATACGCTGTCCCACTGCAAAACCTACTTAATATCAAAACCCAGAATGATAGCCTTTCAACCATGAATCGCAACTAACTTTAGAAATGTAACCATAAAGTAACATCTAACTTAACTAAGCTAACTTAGTCTCATGGAATCATAAAGTGGCAATAAATTAGAAATGTAACTTTAGTCTCTCAACTATGAAATTGTTGCCTTATAACTTAATAATGTAGTATGAGGAACAAATGCATATAACAATGAAGCCAAAAAGTTGATTGAAGCTATTAATGGAAAACACGTAAGCAAATGAATATCAGCACTTGAACAACAGCAGCTTCAAGTCCCAGGTCGCAAAGAAAATGTAGATTGGAATTATGGAATATGAATGAACATCTATAATCGACTTGGCTACTTCAATGTCACGATTAACGTATAGGACATCAAAGGAAAGCTAAAATACTATTCATAAATGAATGAAATTATGGAAGTACCTTATCAGAATAGTAATTTGTAGAATAAAAAAGATAGCCAAGAAAAATAACATCAAATTCCAGATCCATAAAAGTCATATAACAAAGAATACTTGCCTATGAAGGATAAGTCCACCTCTGGTCACAAGGCATGCCATCCTTCAGAAACTCCAGGGCCCAGGCTCAACTCTATACTTGAAGGAGCAACTTGTGTTGAACTAGGTGGTCATAATATCTTGACCACTGAATAATAATGCAGAGCCAAGAACATGACGATCAATTGGAAAATCCACACCAAAACAAGAGTTGTTGGGATTTTCCACAACCATAGACTGTACATTTGGAACCACATGACCATAGGCTACACAAGTGAAACTTTATGGAAGTAAGGTATTACAAACACTTCAGTCTCATGCCCATTCATTGGGATGCTACTCAGCATTTCCATATGCTGTTTGAAGGTAATTCTGTACTACGAGGTCATCCAGGGCATCAAAACAGTAATAGCATACCTCCTTTCCTCAAATAAACAAATCCTCTCCACATTGTACTGCCTTATGCTCAGATTAGAAAATACAGCAACCTAAATTAGATAAAAGAGTCTCTTACAACTACTAATTTTAGGAAAGAATAATGTGAGCTGAAATCCACTCTTACATAAGCTCAAATTTCCTCGAATCCCTATAAATCTCGATGGCAAAAACTAACCAAACGATAACTTGCACCAATTTCTCTGACAAGCAAGTGGTTTTCACACCTATCAGACCACTTGCACTAACTTTACTGGAGTTAAAAGTTGGATTCACAATTTAGGACAGTAGAAGCAACAGCAAGGATACCTACATTTCCAGTTCTTCAACCAGGAGGACAAATCCAATTAAAATATATGGCTTAATCATATAGAGATCTTGCCCTTCAGTATCTCCACTGAAAAGAACATCAACAAGATCCCATTACCATGAAAGTAATCAAATAAACAAGGAAGGTTTACTTATAAACCAGAAGCAGACCACCATCAAAAGTAACCCTTCGTATTTTGCACCAACCATTCTTCAAAAACTACATTAGAAATGTGTACTGTTGGCACTTCAGATGAATCCAATAAAGAATCCTCCACTTTCGAATTTCAGGTATAAGAGAAGATAATCGATGTTCCTAATCTCAAAACTGCCAAAATTCGTGAAGCGTCATAGTTTGAAGAATAGAATAGTCAACCTCAAAACCTAAGCTATAACAAGGAGAGTAAGCCAGAAGAAACAAGGAGAGTAAACCCAATGAAACTTCTATACTAACAAACAAATCTTGAAAATTACTCTCTAATTTATTGTTATCTTCTAATGTATTGCTATCTCAACAACTTCAATTTGAGAGTCGTATATCTCCAACAGAAAACGAAGACAAAAATGGAGGATCATCCTATTTAAGAGTCACTTCTATGCAATGTTATAGGCAGATATAATCAAGCAAAGGTGTGCAGAATAATAAGAATCAATACAAGGCAATAAAGTAATAAAGAAAACAGCTATTGAGAATCATAGACATAGCAATGCAAATTAATATATTCTAATGCAACTATGGAGAAAAGAAACTGTCTCTACTACTTAGAAAAAAGCAGCATTAAATTCTTATATAGATAAGTTTATGGTTACTAACAATTCATATGGATAAATGATTACTTAGTTCGTATAGACACATGATTAGTACTTCTTTCCCATTTATAAGTTAGACTTCACAGCAGGGCATCCAAGAAGTACGAACTTTGCCTTCATTCAATTCCAGCAACAAACTCTCATCGTCGAGTCACATGAGACTTCTCCCATGAACCAGGCCCTGGGCCATACATAGGACCCTTGTCAGCAATACCCTGAAAATGACACAGGTACGGAGTTAAAACAACACACAAAAAGGGTGTGATAATCCAATTAACAGACTATACCAAAAATTTAAGTGCGAAACATACCCTATTAACACCATATCCACTCCCGTAAGGTGCAGGAAAACCCCCCTCCACGCCACTGAAATTCATCCCATATGCTCCACCTTGAACCATCACACATCAAGAGAAAGACATTGGAAGCTATATAATAAAACTCAAACCACAAAATGGGAACCATTTCGTGATATATTAAATATCCCTTATTATTAAATTTCAAGTAACACCAGAATAGAAATATTATCAATATATAAAGAAAACACAAATATATATAGCAGAAAAGTAGGAGAGCTTGTACCAGTCAAAACCAACTTTGCAATCATATTTAATTCAGCGCATAATACATAGACTATCAAGTATGGGCTAAATGCCATGACAACAATAAACTTCTACGAGAAAAGCACATGACTGACAGGACATACCAGCACCCCAAGGTCTACCATCAAAACAAGAAAGTTCTGCACGTAACTTTTCAACTTCACGAGCCATGGAAACCAAATTTTTCTCCATTGCTTGTCTCTGCTCCATCATCTCAATATTTGCCTTCTTTTCGTAATCAACAGCAGCTCTACAAAGAAAGATCTTGGGTTTAGCACAGAAGTAGCTGATATTTCTAAATTACAAACAATCAAGTTCAAGATTGATGTTATACAGTAGACAAATTTTTAGCAGAAGAGCAGAATTTAAAGGAAAAAGAACAAAGATAAATTATTAATGGGAACTTAATCACAAACCGAGCATGCATAAGCTCCTGGTGTAGTCCATCAATCTCTGCCCTTAATAAAGGAATCTGTTGATTATCAGCTTGCAATTTTGCAAGATCTTTCTGGAGGTTCTGAACTTGTCCATTGAGTTCATTCCTAAGGTTATTCAGCTTCTGGACTTCGGCATGAAGTTGTACAGCCTCTTTTTTCAAAGGCTCAGTTGCACGGAGATCTGCCTCCAGCTTCAACCCTTTCTCAACTAGATCCCTCACATGCACTTCTTGCTCTGTACGAATTTCAGCAATGACAAGATTCATTCGATGAAGCTCCTCCTTAGCAGCAGCAAGCTCTCGCTGCATGGCCATTCGATCTTCAATCAGTCTACGGTTATCACCGAAGAGTCTCTGAATTTCAGCATGCTGCATTTCAAGTTCTTCCTCCAATAAAGCAGGGTGGGGAGGCGGCTGTGGCAAAGGAGGGCCACGAATGAATGGTCTTTCAGGGGGGTACCCACGCCGATCATTAAATGCCTCACGAGGAATCCGATTTCTCCCTGCCATTTTGTGTTACCCTGCATAAATACAACGCATGAAAAATATAATAACGCTATATCCTCCTTCAACAATGATATTTTTTTAGAATCTCATAATCAGAATCTAATCAAAACTTTTACAAAATTAATAATCCTATCCGAACTTCCGTGAAAAATATTTTAGCTCAGACTATAAACAGCAGAAACTAAGACTACACTAAAAATTCTAACTATGAATGAAGCTTTCAGCAAATACATTATCATGATAGCTGGGGATGTCCCTGATTGGACGCATTGAGAAAGGTTGCACAAATTCACAACCTCTAAATAACAAGCATAATTTCATAAAAAACAACAACGTTAAACATACCACCCAAATACTCAATCTCCATAATATGTCCAGAACACCACTACCAACAAAATTACACAGTTTCAATTTCTATGCTATTTTTCCTTTTCAGAAAAAAAAGAACTCTACAAATAATCTTTCTACCAATAGCAAAAAGAAAAGAAAAGTAAACACGTTATTTTTCTTTTAGTTAAAGATGTAATAAGAAAAAATAACATCCCACACACATCAAAACACCCAAAAATCATCTCAAAACCTAAATATTAAAAACAGACCTACACAAACACGTTCAGCTACCCCAAAAAAACAAAACCCAACAAGTACTAAAATTTCCACTCAACTAATTAAAAAACGGCTACTACTTCTCTAATTAACTCCAAATCCATAATCCAGCTAAAAACAACAAAATTAGAATTTAAAAACCATAATTTTCACAATAATAACAAAACAAGGAGGTAATAACAGAAAAATTGCTTTTTCTTAGCGAATATATTGAGCAAAAAGAAATCGAACCTATTAAGAGGGATGTTAGAATGATAATTTAGGGTTTGCGGGGTCTTGGGAGGTACTTTGCAGAAGAGAAGAAGAGGAGCAGTATATTTTTTCCCTGCTTTCAGCCTTCGGGTGATGGTTTTGTTGGGAAGAATTTCCCAATCTCAGTGCGAGTACGCTTGTACTAAAACAGCGTCGTTTAGAATATTTTACATACAAAAATATAATTGACATATTTTTTTTTATTCTAATTGATCTTTAGGTTTTAGATTATAATTAGGCCTAATATTTTATATTTTTGGCTCCAATAAATAATAAAATTTTAAAGTAAAGTAAATAATAAATCTTTAATAAAACAAAAATTATTAAAGAACATTGTTTTCATATTATTATTGTTGATTTTATACAGGAAGGTATTATTTCATGTAATTTTAATTGAGGAAGATTAAATAAAATGGACAATATTAATTACTCAAATTTATGATAAATGTTTATCAATTGTATAGAATAATACAAATTAGGAAAGAAAAAGGAAAATTATCAAGACAAATACTTGGAAGATGGGACCTGTCCAAACCCAAAATATTTTAGGATACGCCCAATTTAGTGTCAAATTAGGCCGGGCTTTACAATTGGGCTCATGCGAGCATTTTGAAAGATGCTCGTTTTCCATATAAAATTTTTAAAATTTTATAATTGATTTCGTAATCGTTATTCTAATTTCTTTTTAATTTTCATTTCAGCATATTTCATTATTTCTAATTTAAGACACAATATATATATATTTTTATTTTAAAATGAGAACGTTTGTATTGTACTAAAATTCGAACTTTTCCATGTAAAAAAATTAAAATTCTACTATATCTTGACATAAACACAATAAATTTTGTAAAATTCAAACATTCATATATAAAAATAAATTATATATTATTTGAAGAAAATATAAATCAGGAGAATAACAAATACCCTTATAATTTTTTAAAATGATATTTACCTCTATCAAAAAATTTGTGATAAAATCTCCCTACAATTTCTTTAAATGTCACTAAAATATTCATGACAAATACTCTTTAAAATATAAAAAAATGACAAAAACTCTCTTTATTAACAACAAAAATATAAATTTTTATCTCACAAATTTTTAATTTTTATCACATAAACTTTTGCCTTTTATCCTACAAATTTCTAAACTAAAATAATTAAATTCTTTTAAAAAATAATTTAAATTTAATTTATAATTTTAATAATTAATACAAAAAATTTATAAACTAATTTTCAAAAATCAAATTTAAAATATTTTTATTTAAATTCACAAAAATTTATGAATATATTTTTATTTATAATTTAATTTATAAAAATATTTTTTATTTTCTTTTCCAAAAGATAAATAAAAAAATTTAAATATTTTATTTAAATTATTAAATAACTATAAACTTTACACTATAAAAAAAATTTAATTTATAATCTTTTATTTATAAATACCATTAAAAAAATGTATTAAATATAAATATAAAATTATAAATTAATTTTTTTATAATACTTTACATTAAAAAAATTTATAATTTAATTTTTCAAAATTAATTTAAAATAATTTTATTTTAAATTAATAAAAATTTATGAATTTACCTTTAATTTATAATTTAATTTATAATTTTATATTTATATTTAATAAATTTCTTTTAAAAGTGCTTATAAATATAAAGTTGTCAAGTAAATATTTTTAAAGTATAAAGTTTTATATTCATTCAATAATTTAAATAAAAAAATTTAAATTATTTTTATTTACTTTTTGTAAAAGAAAATAAATAAACTTTTTATAAATTTAAATTATAAAATAAAGACAAATTAAAAATTTTTATGAATATAAAATAAAAATATTTTAAATTTGATTTTTAAAAGTTGAATTATAAATTATTTTATTATAAAGTATCATAAAATAAA
>JAWDEX010000011.1:1336355-1355385 GCA_035221805.1 Trichilia hirta | reverse complement strand
CTGAATGAAATGAAGAACATGATCATGAGGTCACTGATAAAGACTGAAAAAAACAATATCATTCTAACCGGGGTTTCTTTGGTCAACTTCATCTTAAAAACGGAATGTTTCTAGGAGCTTCCATATTATAAGTTCACAGAACAAGATGAAGCATATTCAGAATAGTTACCAAATTTCCTGTGATTATGGTCCTGGATAAGACCACTGAAGGATTCATGAAGCCAACCCAACCGATTAGGACTCTTATTTCAGGTTAGCTGTAATTTTCATAATGAAAAAACTTTTCCTTTTCCCTCCTCTGGATGGATAAGCATTCAATTTAAGATTCATCCCCCACCAACTTAATCTAAAGCCAAAAGAAAGGGAAGTTAGATCCCTTTTCTTATTCATTTTACTAGACTTTAGTTGATAATGCATGTTTATGTCAAACAACTTCAATAATAGAGAAAACAAACAAGATGATAATGTTTTCTGTATCCCAACAACATCATTGGAGACAAAGTAAAAAAATATAAACTTTTAACAGCACAGACATAAGGAACCCAATAGAAAGGAGCGACGTTGACATATACAGTCGCAAATATCATATTAAGATAGATATTCGACAATGCAAAAATGATGAAGGTAAAAAAGACATCATATTTGGAAATTCAGTTGAGGGTGCTGCTCTAAATAAAGCATTATAGCCAAAATTACAGTCGAGTTAAGCTGATTATACTAGAACATAACTACACAAAAGACAACATGCAAAGTTGTAAATATCTATTACATTGCATGTACAAGAGTATTACTCGCGGAAATATTAGCATATGCCACGGTATAGTATGCATCCAAACCCCAACCTTATCACCCAAGTTTTAGCAGAACTCGAATAACATTTTAATCTTTTCAATCAAAACCATGGAGCAATAGACATGCATGCATAACACACATTCAGGACAGGTACTTCTTTCAAGCCATTATATCCATGCAATTGACTGATGATATGCTCTTTATTGCTAGACACATTAGTTATGCACGTCGCTACTTGAATATGGGGCTACTTGAAAGATCTCTAGATCTTAATTCTCGGGTTTAAATATAAAGGTAAGTGAAGTTAGAGCACAAGAACTACAAAAGATGAAGAAACAACAATAATCACGTAGATTTGACACACATCCCAAGATGATAAAGTCAATCACAAGAAATGCAATGGGACACTGTCGATTTACTTCCAAATTGGTAAGAATACACAATCCAACTAAAGCTGCAGTAGAGCATTGTTAGCAGAACAAAGGTGGATAGTAATAGTCATTCACACTGCTTCTATTCCTTCTAGAGAAGACAACAAATTGTTCAATTTCTAATATTTCTATGATGAATCATGGCTTCTTCAAGAAATGGTCCATGTCGTGTGTGTTATCATATTAAGTAAGACCCTCCATTAGATCATCATAATGATTAAGAAGTCCACAATCAATTGAATGCTCCCATCAATAACTTTGATTGAGCTATAGTAAATACTATGTCAAATGATAGCAGAAGATATTGACAAAAGTCTGACTTTACAACTGCAACCAATATATGGAGTTTTATCTTTCCATTCAATCACCTAGAAAGCAGCCTATAGAAACAAAAAATTTCTGCTTAATTGACCAACTTCGTACAGAAATACAACGCCAAGCAAATAAGTTGGAATCGATTTTACTGAAAATTAAACCACCACTCAACAGCAAAAGATCCAATTCTTCAAGCCAAAATGCAACATACCCATATTAATATTTCAATAAGAAAACGTGGAATACACATAAAAGCATAGTTACAAATAAGCATACACGAGCAAATTACATAAATTAAAGAAAGAAAATGACCTCCAACAGCAAATTACATAAATTAAAGAAAGAAAATGACCTCCAACAGCAAGGTTTACTGTCAAAAGAAGTGGCCAGAGGAACTTGTACCGCCTAGTAAAGGACTCCTTTGGTGGCGTAGGTGGCGGAGGAGCCGAACAGTTGGGCCCCATTTTGTATGACGCAGCTACTGCAGACGAAGCTGTTACTTGTGGTGGCGTCGAAGAAACAAAATCTTTTCCTTTTTGTTGTTCTTGAAATTGTTTCAGCTGAGCTGTTAACACAAGATAAGAAAATGATCAAAAATCAAGACTTCACTGATTGAATCAAGAGAAAATATATTAAATACATGCAAAAGATTCTTGATTTGCTGGGCAAGAAAACGATGGCTCCTTACGTTTTCAGAACAGAAAAAAACATTTTTTTGAAAACAAAATAAAAATGGGTTTTGGTTTTTGAATTAGATTCTTTACCCTTCTTGGGTTTGTTCGTGTAAAGCTTTGGAGATTCGCTCATCGTTAATGATCTCTTTCTGTGTTCTCTCCGTACACTAGCTAAGCCGTAGAAAATGCGACTAATTATTTTTAATCCATTTCAAGTTAAATATAAATATGAGCTAATTATTTATCAATTATTTTCTTTTAATTTTTTCCAGTCAAACTGGTGTATTAAATTCAAAGAAAAGGAAAAGGAAAAAAAAAAACTTTCATAATTTTCTTGGTTTTATGTAAATTTTTTATTGAATCAGGGTATTCATTACATTAATATTTACTGAAATAACACACATTCATAATTTTGTAAGAAAGATTTTTCAACAAAATTTAGGAAATTATTAAGGAAATCTTTTGATGGATTTTTTGTGAGTTCATTATGATTTTCAAAAAATTTTAAAAATAATTTCTGATAAAACGATTCAAAATTAATCATAATTGTTTGTACTTGACCAAACCTTGTAAGCGATCAATGAATCTTATGCTTAAAACTGAAGCATTTTGCTTGGTTTTAGTCAAGCTTTCATTTTCTGCCAAAAATTTCGAGTTTAAGAGTTCTACTTCTCAACTGCATTACAAAATTAAAACATAAATAACCAAAAAAAAATGTTTCTTTTTATAATAATTTTTTTTGACAGAAATATTGTATACATAGTGATCAAGGTTACAATTTAACAGGTTTATATTACAGACTTTAATAGTAGCAAATGGAACCAAAAAAAAAAAAAAATTGGTCAAATTAGGGGAACAACTAAAATCTATCCTCTAAACTCGTACAAGTTTTCTCTCGCATGTAAGCTAAGATAGGCGGAGGTTTTCTCCCTTGGCCATCAAGCTCAAAGTTCAGCATTCACCTGCTAGCCCCAATGGCGACCACCACCATAACCCCTCCCACGTTCTCGGAAACTGCCATGACCTGCTTCAGCAGAAACAAGGTGATGATGATTTGGTGACTGCATATTGCTACTATTTCCAGCGGTCTTTCGTGTATTTGGAATTCTATGTTAACTGCTGAGGAAATTGAAGGTATGCAAGCTCCAAGATTTTACGTATTCTTTAGAAAATGATTTAGTCATTAACTAACCTGAAGACGGAGGTGCACCATGCCCCATAGCTGCCAATTGAGGATTGACCTTTTGATCAGCTTCTTGCAGTATGGTAATGAGTTCTTTGGCAAACCTAGCATTTGCAGCTGTGAAGAAAGTGTAGGCTGTTCCTTTCGCTCCAGCCCTTCCAGTTCGACCAATACGATGAACATAATCTTCCAGAGATCCCGGAAAGTCATAATTGATCACAAATTTTACATCCTTAACGTCTGCCACAAAGCAAACAATCAAGAATGCAATAAGACCATTAGATAACGATTTTTTTATCCCTTTTTTGGTGTATTTAAATAATCAAAGAGAACAAACTTTTCAATGCAGGAAAATGCAGCCAGTAAAGCAAGAGTGAAGCAAAAATGCATACCTAAACCACGAGCTGCAACATCTGTTGCCGTCATTATTGGACTCTTCCCAGCTTTGAACTCTGAAAGAACCCAATCTCTTTCTGCTTGACTTTTATCTCCATGGATTGAGAGTGCAGGCCAGCCATCCATGCGAAGCTGTCGAGTAATTTGGTCACAACCTTTCTTGGTATCCATGAAAATCAGTATTCGGCTGCCATCCATAATATCCTCCAGCAACTTCACCAATCTGCAATATGACGCTCAATCAATAAACAGCTGAACCATATAACCATGGCATGCAAGTATGGAAAAAGAATATTATAATTGTAACAACAATATCATGTGTACCATACTTGTTATATTTCTGACTCTCAGAAACTATGTCAACATGTTGGCGTATTGCATGGTTAGCTTTTAAATCTGGTGAACCTATGGTCACCTGCACGAAGTCAAAGGATAACCAATAAATAACAACCAATCTATTGAAGTAAGCTGGAATCCCAAGAAAGAAAAGCTCCAAACAAAATGTTATACACATAATCATTATTTATCTTTTAAAAGAGTTCTAAATGCCTGAAAATGAAAAGGCCTAACAACATAAAGAGACAATGCATTAATGGTAAACCAAAAATTGAAAAAAACAACTTGAGACAAAGATGTGTCCTAACAAGAGAAGTTCATGAAATATCCCTAGAAAAAAAACTTACTTTGTATGGATTGTAAAGGAACTGCCTAGCCAGTTGCTCAACCTCCTTTGGCCAAGTAGCACTCCAGTATAAGGTTTGACGATCTGGGCGGATCTGCACAAAGTAAAACATCAGATAAACAATAATTTCCACACTTAACAAGAAGCATTTTGCATCTTTGTGTACATGGTGTGGTACGGCCATGCTACATGGACCAAAGTATTTGTCACTATAAGGATCTCATCTACACAAATTAACTGCTTTAAAGGTGGTCATGATATTCATATGCAGCCGAAATGTTGAAGAAAACTGGAAAGCAAGTAAAATAATAGGCATTGGGAGAGGAAAATTTTTGTCCATGACTGACAAGACGTAAGAATGACATCCCAAGTGTACTAATAAAATAGATCAGGGAAAGAACAGAAAACCTGAGAAACAATTTTTCGTATTTGAGGCTCAAACCCCATATTCAGCATTCTATCAGCTTCGTCCAAAACCAGATACGTAACTCTCCGCAAATTGGTATTATGTGACTCCAGCATATCAATCAACCTCCCTGGGGTGGCGATGACAATTTCAACACCTAAGCCAAAAAAGAATATAATGGCATCACCACCACCACCTCCTCCAACAACAATAACAATAATTCCCTTAGATGTAAGAACTACAAGGAAAAGATAAATCATCCATGACAGCGATAATATATCCCAAAGTCATCATAAACTTAATGAACATTTACGTAGGGATAGAGTCCACAGGATTCACTATATAAGCACCATAAAGAAGTCCCTCTACCTTTCTGGAGATCACGAATTTGAGGTCCCTTAGGAACTCCACCGTAGACGCATGAATTTTTGATCCGTGATGAAGCACCAAATTTAGTGGCTTCTTGTTGGATTTGAACAGCAAGTTCACGTGTTGGAGCTAACACTAGGACAATTGGTCCATCTCCAGGAGCTGAAAATATGGAGAAATTTACCAAACTTATTCCTATCCAAGGAAAAAACATGCAAAGGAAAATAAAATCATATCAAATTATTTATACATCTAAGAAATTACAATTTGACCTAAAAATGGCTGAGCATTAACATGGACAATTGCGGGTAACAGATAGGCCAATGTCTTTCCTGAGCCTGTTTCAGCAATTCCAATGAGATCACGACCCCTCAAGGCCATTGGCCATCCTTGAGCTTGTATAGGTGTGGGCTCAACAAAGCCAGCTTTGGTGATTTCGTGCATAACATAATCTGCAGACAAGTAGATGTATTCAAAAGAATATAGTATTTAAGAACACAATTCATTAATTAAACACAGAAATATTTCAAATGACTGTAAGGTAACTATTTAATATAAATATTTACATATAGTAATTACTCATGATTTAACATAACAGAAATTTGACACATATCACAATGAGTAGAAAACTTAAGGATTAGACAAACATAATTACTGGAAAATAACTCAATAAGTATATAAAAGTTATTCAAAACCCAACAAGAAGTACCTGGAAATCCCACATGGTCGAAGCTCTTAACGGGTTTTGGAATATCACGACCTTCAACTGTTATTTCCCTCTGTTGTCGATACTCCTCCACCTCCCTCTCAGACATTGCAGCCACTGATGGTGACTCAATATAGAAGTTCTTCTCAAAAGGAGTCAATCCATCCAAATCCAGCTTCCTAGGTGGCTCGGTACCATCGTATTCCCTCTTGCTCGATGAGGTCCGGACCAAAGTGCCATAGCCTAAAGCCCCACCAAACCCTGAATCACTAAAAAAGCACAACATTCACAAACAATAAATAAAACAGACCACAGATCAGTATCCAATGCTCAAGAAAGACAATGTTCTTGTAGAATCAACTAACGGTCTGTTGTTTCAAAAAGGTTTCAGCTTTTGATATGGGCCAATAGGAAGATTTTCGCCTAGAATCGAAAAAAAAAATTTCGTTTACCAAAAATTACAAAAATTTCACCATTGGATCACCAAATTACCTTTTAAATTGATCTAAACCAATTCAATATTCAATTAATCTTTCAACCCAAACATTTCTACGCATAAAACCCTAACCAAACCCCATAATAACTAATAACCTAGGCATCAAACAACAGCAAATGCAAACTGAAACAAGTATTTTACTTTCGACGGTCACGGTAAGAGCTGGGGTCCGTGGAGCGGCTGTCATAGCGGCTCATGGCTTCAGTGCTGTAACTGGCAGTGTGCGCGTGCGGAAACCGGGGGAAACTATTTTCGAAACTGTACTTTTACTGAATAAATTAAATGAAACGAAAATTTGGTTTCCTTTCTTGAGGATTCTGAGAAAAAAGTGTGTTTATTGTTTGTTCTTAGAGCGTGAAGACAAAGAGAACGGGAACGGCACTAGAGCGCAAGAGAAACAAAGGACGATCGTTGGAACGAAGAGGAAATGCAATGTTTAACGGTAACCGAGGTTGTATGTAGTGGATAGAAGGACCAATGAAAACTTGACACATGATTTTAGCAATTTAATTTATTAGTATTTATAAAATATTAATTTTAAAGTGTTTATTTAAATTTTATTTTAAAAACATATGTTTATACTCCTAAAATTTGAATTGAAAAAATATTTTAATCTATTAAATTTAAAAATTTATTTTCACATTATTTATAATTTTATAATATTTTTTAATATAACTAATTTAAATTTAATAAATATTATGGAATTTTAATTTCAGAATGTATTAGAATAATTTTTATAATTAAATATTTAAAAAATATTTTAAAATATCTGTAATTAAAAATAAAAATATACATTTTTAATTTAATAAAATTATAATTTTTTTAATTAAATTTTAATCACATAAAAATTATATATGAATAACTCAGACTTAAATGAACGTAACATGTGAAAAAATATATATATAACCATCATGATATCTCCTATATATATAAAATGATTACCCTTGTGGTATTAATTAATTTAATTAGTAAAATATTTTGAAATATTATTTGGATTGGAGAAGGAAAAAATAAAAAATTTTATTGTTTGGACAGAAAAAAGCTATTGGGCCTTAATCTCACGTCCTAGGACCAGTCTATCCCCTTTAGCGGAGCCCATTTACATCCTAATAAAGAGTCCTTTCTCGTCTTCATCGTTTTGCCCATCAAGCATCTGGCAACATGGCTGTTACGGCTTCAAACAGCAGTCTATACTCGACATTTTCATTATCTTCTTCAGTGAAAGTAGGAGCTTCTTTCGACACCGAACAAAGACTTGGTTACAATCCAAAAGCCCCAAGCAAAATTAAGAAACCCGTTAATTTCAATAATGCTAACAGCGAGACTTCAACAGCTAAACCTCTGACGCCAACTATCACTTCGTCAAACTCCCGCGTGGACCAATCGGTTTCTGAACTTCTCAAGCACCCAAGACAAGGTAATTAGTTTTATCTGTTTCTTTTAATTTAAAATGAAATGAAAAGTAGGAGAATTTAGTAAAAGACTGAATCTTTTTGGCATGGATAGTGTTAACTGTTGTTGGTTTGAGATGAGTTTAATTAGTATTTTGGGGGGGCTTTGACCTCTGGTTGGTTGTTGAGAAAGTTGTAGAAAGTGTGAGGAAAAGGGGTAGTTTTGTGGTTTATGTTGTCCCTTTCTATGAAAACGGATAAGCTTACTTATATGCTGACAAAGTAAAAAATTTTCGAAAGTTGAAGTACTTTACTTTTTTACTTGCTTAGTAGTTAAATCGAACTTAATGCCAATGTAAAAGAAAGATTCAATTTTGATTGAAATTTGATGCAGGGGTGGTTACTAATTTTGATGAATTTTATTTGGGATATGAGAGATGGGTGCCGAACCCACCAAAAATGGAGAAACCTCGGTCCATATTCAATGCAGCATCACTAGCATATATTGGTGATTGTATTTACGAGGTTTGTATTTTGTTGATTATTGACATTTCATTCCCACTGATTGAAATAATGCTTAATCTACAATAAGATAACTTCAGTTGGCGTTTTGCTATCGAGCATTAGTTAAGATACGTGATGTGAGATTTTCTTCTGGATGGTGATCATTTTTGTAGATAGAGAGATACTTGCCGAATACCATTTCCTTGTTTTCTTCTGATTGATGCCATATTTATGAAGCAACTTCATGTTTTCTTTGCCTAAAGAAGCCGTTATATCTAAACTGTCAGTCAACCACGAGGCACATAGATTGTTTAATGTTATACTGGATAACTTCTCCTTTTTCATTTGTTTTCTCTCTTTGATTTTTTTATGGATTTACACTTCCTGTATATCTTACTCTTAAGTTTTTCTTTTACGAAGCAGCTATATGCTCGCAGGCACTTTTTGTTTCCACCATTGAGTATTGAAGAATACAATGACCGTGTAATGGCAGTTGTATGCTGTGAAACACAGGTATCATCTTTTATGTTATGTTAATTTTTGAGTTGAACTAGTTATTTTACAGCTTTAAGAGAATTTTTTATCCCCTAAATGCATGTGTACGTAATAATCCTTTCATGATGTCAGTTGTATTCTACCCCTTAAGATATAATGTTTTTTCTGAAGAATTACCCTAACTGAAATTCATATTTATTGTCTATATTATTTTTTGATAATAATGTCCCTGTAGTGTTTGCTTTTGTTCCACTTCTTCTGTTTCTAGCTATTGATCTGAAGTTGTTTATTATTGATTTTCCACATATTTTCAGGGTTTAGAATTACTTTATATTCTGTTATCTATATCTCTGGGCTATTTTCTCTTTCGATGATCCTTTTATGTGTACATGCTTATTAAGTTTCTCTATAAATCTACTTTATTGTGAGGCCATTTTCGTTGATCAGAGTTCCATGTAGATATTAGTTCTTTGAATGCCATAAAGTCTGAAAAAACAAAAGATAAAAAATGAGTTGATAAATCATTTGGTGGTTCATGCAATGTGAAAATTCTACTATTTGTATTTGTGCTTTCAGGACACTTTGCTCCAGAAACTTCTAAATGATAATTACTTGTCAACAGAAGAAAGGTTAGCAGTAGATTTAATGCCATTCATGGGATTTTTCTCCTTTTGGAATAATTGATCTCACTGTGAAGAATTAAGATATGTATTAACCTTTGATACTTCTCTTCTACGTTTAGAGGCTATAAAAATTGCATTTTCACATTCTTTAATATGAGAAATATTCACCAAACCATTATTAATGTGCTGCTGAAACTACATTGCTATTTGTTTGATTATCGATGTTGCCATTTAACTTAAGTCATTTGGTGTGTTTACTGCAGGGATGTTCTGCGCTGGGGGAAAAATGTTGGTTCGGCTAATACACGGACAAAAAGACGTGCTGGTGCTGCAGTTTATAATCGAGCCTCATCTTTAGAAACACTAGTGAGTATCCTCATACCTCATCTTTTTCCTTCAACTTTTATTAGATTGAAAATGGGAGATTCATTCTGGGATCTACTAATGGTAAGTTTGGCAATGCTGCAGGGAAGAAAAATTTTGTTATTTTCAATGTATTTCCACAGTAGTCTTCTATGATTTGCCAGCATGTCCTGAGAAATTAATCTAAGAGCATCATAGAATTTCTTAAGATTTGAAACATGGCAAATATGATGTTTGTAGTGTAAGATATCTTCAAGCACTTAGATTTCTTTATAACAAAACCTACTGTCGTATAAGCTTTTTGTTAGAGTCATATTAGTGGTATTTGGTATCTAGTTGCTTAATTGATTTATCATCCAATTTGCTTACTTCTATCTGAGCGAACTCGTAAACAAGGCTTTGATCTGAATTTAACATGGGTTCTTTGGAACATAAACGAGATTATGTCTTCACTTTAAGAAGTGGGCACGTAAACTAGCTAGCACCTCTTTTATCATAGGCATTGTGATCGGCAGGCTACTATTTTGCTAATAGTTTTACTTCATGAACTCGCATGTTTTCTTAACCTATTGCCCATGTACGTTGTAGGTTGGTTATCTCTATCTCACAAATGCAAAACGATTGGAAGAAATCATGTCCAAACTGGGATTCACTGCTGGTTCTTCTACACAAATGATCTTGGAGGAAGCCTATAGTAGTTAACAACTGTCTAGAATGAGGTTTTTGTTATCCGCGGTGGTGGAATTCGTGTTGAATAGTCTACAGTGAAGATACTCAGATTCGAAGGCCTGCTGCAAGGGCTACATATATAATGTCATCTTTGACGTGTCATGTATGAATGCATTCTGTAAGCCGTGTTTTCTCTTCACCAGGTATGGAAGTTAAACTAGGGTTTGTAAGGCAGGAAGTAGATTGCTTAACATAACATCAGTTGTTCAATGTTTTTGAATTTCATCTAATATGATTAGATTTTCTTCCCCAAGTTTCATAAACTCGATTATGACTTGAATATTCTAGGTCAAATGTTGCATAAAATGGTCTTAAATTTTCCTTTTTTTCAAATATGACAGAAATGAAAACCATATTCTTAGCTAATCCTAGTGTGGACGGGATAATTATATTCTTATTTATCATCATCATTGAGGTCTTCAGTCAGTACAAAGGAAGTCTTGCGTTCTAAGATAAAAGCTGGGATCTCTACCTCTTCTTCATCTTCATCTTCATCTTCTTGAGGATACACAACAGGTTCAGATAAATCAACTCCTTCAAATCTTCTTTGACCTCCAACCTAATCAAATCAAAAGGACAATACCATTCACATCATTATTAGATATGTACTAGTGTGACAGTGGCATACCTTGAAAATACAGAGAATGAATTTTCCATGTGTTACCATGTCAACTTGCCAGCCTCCACCCAGTTGGTAGTTGATAGGTATAGCACCCCTCACATAAAATGCCATCATATTCGTAGAACTGGACGTTGGAGTTACCATGTCTCCTGCCATCTCAAGTGGTGAGCCGTGGCCAAGCTTCATGATCACCAGGATAATGGTACCACAGTCGCACTAAAAATGAAAATTCGAGTAAATTATCAGATGAGGAGCTTTGAACTTTTTCAAGAATCAAAATTTAAAGAGATGATGGATGCTTCACTGCATGTGTAAAGTGAACAGTAGGATTGCGTTTGCGTAATTTGTTCAGCATTTCCTTTTGCCTAAGCTTTTCTTCTTCTTCTTCTTCTGCGTTTCTTTTTTCGTCTTCATCCTCTTCGTCATCTTCATCAAAATCAAACGAGCTGTCAGAATCGTCTTCAAGGATTTTTGAAGGAAATGGAGCCGTTATATCATATGTAACTTGAGCTTGTACCATTTTTCTGCAACTCTCACAGACCAACTGCAGTAAAAGTTGGAATGTAAAGCAAGATTATAGAAGCAAAACAAAAAACATATTGCATTTTATGTTTGTTTGTGTAAAACATTTTTGAAAGACGTGAAATTCTAAAAAAATAACATCAAGCCTATCAACATTTAATCAAATATTTCCATCAACAAATTATTAATTCATTTTCTTCAAATATTAATAATATATAATACCAAAATTTAATTATGATTATGAAAACCTGAAAGTGATATTGATGAGAAGGATGATCAAAACCATTTTGAAGCTGCAAGTTAGTGCAATTGTACAAAGTGGCTTCGAGTTGGAGCAAATAGTAGCTCCCGATTTCCTTCCTCGATAGGAAATCTCGCTCGCTCGCTCTCTCAATTCAATTTGAAATCTCTCAAAATTATGAGTCTAATGTGAAGAAATGGACGATTTTTTAATTTCAATTACATGCATATATCATTCTTTCAACTACTGCAACTTTATAACAATTCTCATGAGCGACCGTACGAACTTAACAATTATTTTATGTAAAGTCATACATTCTATTAGGGTTTATTTTTCTATAATTAGAATATTAAAAAAATAAATATATCTTATTAGAACTTATAGAGGATTTTTTGAAATCTGGACTGTTAGAATCAAAAGAATTAGCATCAACGGGTAATTAAATTTGTAAATTACCCTTTATACAACCCAATTGATCAAAATGTGAAATGATCTTTCAAGACTTGCCTAGCAAGATCAAATGCTCTAGATTTCTTGTAAATTAAATGTAAATTATATGCTGCTTCCCGACGAAGGTCACAGTAACCAGATTTTCGATCTTCCATGTGGCTCAAGTTCTCATTGGGAAGTCCAGGAATCGGACAATCCTGATGATAAGTAGCAAGAACCTTCTCATAATATGATGCAGCTAGAGATACCAATCCAACATGATGATAAGCACGCGCAATGTTATATAACGCCTCCTGCAAAATAGTTTTAACAGCAAAATTATTAATAACAGCAAAACTTCTACTAACATCATGAATATAAGCATGCTTCAAATTTGGTTATGTTGGTTAAATAACACGAGATGACATGTACCAAGAATTGCATACCTGGCTATGTTGGGCAAGTTGCAAATTGTTGTACAGGAATGTTAATCCCTGCACGACACATTGATGATTGTTTTGAAGTCAAAGGCCAAGGGCTATGTTGATTAAGGCAGATCCTGAAGGATAAAAAGAAAGAAATTAGAACATATTATGTTTTTTATCTTTAACTTCCCAAATATATTTGATAAGAAAATTTTTTTCCGAAAACAAACCAACACGGAGATTAATCAGGGGATTTTCTGGCAACAGTTTGTATGCTTTGAGGTATTCTCTTGCAGCATCTTGATGATGACTGATCATGGTAAACTGATGTCCAGAAATTAGAATAGGCGGTACACAATCTTTGTATTTTTCTTGCACATTGTGTAGAAACTTAGCATGTTTTGAATAGATCTTGTCAAATCTACAACATCACAAGAAAACAGATCACTGAATGATTAGATGAAAGGGGTAAGGCATATAATGAGTGATAGGAGAACAATTTTCTTCTTTTTTCATTTACCTCGATACTAATTTGTAATAGCGATTCCAGGTAGTAAGGCAGTGAGAATGAAGCTTAACCATGAATCTTACACCGTCAAACCAAGGCTTAGGATCCATGGTGTTACATGGATTTTCTGTTCAATTGGGAAAAAATGTGACTTTGCTTTACTAACAGCTCCAAATTCTGGTTTTAAGATCAAAATAAAACATTCAAGTACTCACGAGCTCCAAGAAAATACAGCTCCTCCTTCTCAATTGGAAATTTATTGTCTCCCAGTTTCAAAATGAGCTTAAATATCTTTATTGCATCCTCGTATCTTTTCAAGGATGCCAATGTTTTGCACAACTAAAAGTAGGCAAAATGAGGAGTTTAAAACTAAAGTAAGCTGATAAGGAAATATATGCATGCAAGAACAGAAGTGGAAGGAAAAGGTACAAACGTCTATGATAAGCTCATGATTCTCTTCTTGTTTGAATACTTCTTCCTGATAATCATTTGATTCGACCAAAAGCAAGAGTGCATCAACAAATTCCTCAATCATTCATGTATTTATTCTCTGAGCATATAACGCAGAAGACAGTAAGAAAACAAAAATTGAGCACTGCAGAACATGTAAAGTAACTAGACACAAGCGAAAAGCAGATTATCAGAACAAATTTACCTAAATTGATTGGGGGTGTTAGCAAGGAAATTGCTTCCTCATCTTTACCATCTTCATGAAGAAGTGAAGCCAAAGTTAAGCGGGCATCAATGTTGTCCTCCAATGCTTGCAAAGCTGAATTAAAAATTTACAGTATAATTTATTTCAATGTACAACGTTTCTGTATGTTTTATTGCATCAAAGAACTTGTGTATTAAAACTAATCTTATTGTTCAGGCTCTTGACATCAAGATCCTGTTACCTTTATAGAAGTACAAAATTGCTTTTTCTTTTTCTTTCAATTACAAGTAACACTCAGCAATTCTCAAATGCAAACAGCCCTCCTACAGAAAGAAACAAAACAAATATATCCAAACGTACACAAAATATTTGTATTTTTAGGCACAACTTTAACAATATATGTGAAATTTGGTTCTTCAAATTTTATGCAGCTTTCTTACCTTATGAACAACAGCATTTGCCTCCAACACATGATAGTACTTTAGAGCAGTACAAAGATTCTCACGGATTTTAAATAAATCAGCAGCTTCAGTAATCAATTCAGCGTGATCTGATACACACTCCAGTTGTAATGCAGTTAAGAGAATCTAAAAGTCAAGTGAAAAGATTAAACAAATGAATTGGTGCAAAATTACAAAATCCTGAACAAGTTCACAATTGTAATCTACATGCAAATGCTCATCTAAGTTCATAGTAGGCCAAGGAGAGAACAAACCTCTGCTTTCTCAATATTCCCGAGGTGAATGTGGCAGATTCCAGCCTTGATCCTTAAATCCAAAGGCAGCTCTTTACCTGAATAGTAGACAGTATCAGCATGCTCAATGTGCTTAAGAGCTTTGTCGTATGATTTCATTTCCATGCTAGCAAATCAATCACACAGAAATCAGCTTCAGATGGATGACCTTGAAGATATTCCTCCAAAATGTTAGCAGACTTTTCAATCTGACCACTTTTTTGGTACAACTGAAATAGAACATATAAGTTTGATCCTAACAATCAATTATATTTTGATAAATAGAGAAATAAATTCAGTCATTTTTGCAATAGATAAAAGTAAACCTTTGCTCCAGTCTTCAATGCGTCAACATCCTCAGGAGAGAGCTCTGCTATTTGCCTATACGAATCAGCAGCTCGGGCATAATTCCCAAGCTCAACATAGAGAGCTGCGAGATGATATTTCAACCTAATGTCATTAGGATCTGCTTTTACAGCTTCAGAAATGCAATTCATAGCCCAAGTAGTGTCCCCTTTTTCACTTCACAGACACAATTCTTTGATTAACCAAAACTTCTCATTCAGTAACCTCAGAGCAATAAGTTGAATTCAGCATATGCTGCCACACTAATACTCACATGAGCCAGGTAAAAATCTGTTTCCACAAAGTTGAATTTTTTGATTACGCAATGCAGCAAGCCAGTAGTAACCCATAGCTTTTTCAGTATTTCCAAGTGCATCATGAACGAGTCCAAGTATATGATACGAATTCAGCAATTCTTCCTCCAGCCTAATAACTTCATGCAATACAGAGATGGCCTGCAACCAAAACCAAGAGGAATCAGCAAGTGAAACCATCAGCAACTACCAAACAAATTCTTATTAATTGATAAATTGACAGAATAACCCAAAACAGCTGCTTTATAAGGACGGCTGACAATCAAGCAATCGCTAACTACATTCCCTCATCCAAATTAGCAATATAAATCAAAATAAGTCCCAAAGTCTTCATATCCCATTGACGAACCTGAATGTTTTAATTAGCTTTGACTTAATTCTATCTCAGTTCCTTCGTAGAATTACAGTAGAAAGGCTACATGAGAGTGAGCAGTTTAACCAAGTTAAGATACAAAAATTGCATAACATATGGGAAAAAGGACCCACAACCACAATATTCAAATGGAAAACATCATACAATGTACTCCAAAATCCAAGCTTTGAGCACAATATGTAGAAACATTACTATATTTGCAACACATTCAATCACATTTAGTGATATTGAGTGTAAAATCGATAAAAACTTCACAACCTCTGAACCAATGGTTCAATAAGTTGAAAACTTTACCTCTTGATAACGTCCATGAGCATAGTGAAGAGTAGCATCACCAAGCATCTTTCTAATTTCCGGGCTAATCTTCTTCCTTGATCCCTCCGGCCTCCCTCTTCTCTTTCGCTGCACAATTCATAAAAATTTTCATATCTATCAGTATCCCAACACGGTAAGATAAATATAAAAACGTTTTGCTTTATTTTTGGGAAAACTAATTAGCTTGCCTCTCCTGATCTTTTCCGGGCACCAAAGTCAAAAATGACGGCTTCAAACCGCAGTTTTTCATCATCCTTATCAATGTCGTCGGATTCTTTAGTCTTCTTCTTCGCTTGATCCTCACTGTTATTCGTTATTACACGCATTCAACTTGCTCAGAATTCGTTTTGAAAGCTTATTAACTTAAACTGAATTAAACTTACCTATGGGAATTTTCCATGGCTCCTTTTCGCTTTCTTTCAGCTAAAGCTTCGTACGCAAGAAACTCGTCCACTTTCTCCATTTTACTGTACGAACCTTTAATTTTCTACTGGCTTCTTGGGAACCAAATGCTCTCTAATTTATGATAGTTAGGCAACGCGAATCTCCTCCTCCAGTCGAATAATTCGGAGCAGGTCACTTCTAAAGTTCTAATTTCATAATTTTTGGTGTTTTATATTTGCATTGATTTAGCAAAAATTTTATTTTAATAGTGGACTTGCACTTAAACTCGAGCTTGGGCTTTGTATTGGGCTAAGAATTGGTCTTGGGGTTTGGCTTGGGCAAATAAATCATGTACCAGAGTGAATGAGGATTTGTTGGGGCAAAAGATATTTTATATTTTAGAGTGTCTATGCATTTTAGTAATTTTTTTTAATAAAAGTTTTTAAAAATATTCAATATTTTTGAAAAGCACTTATTTTAATTAGAATATAATTATGTTTTAAATAAAAAATATTATATTAATTAAATTTGATAATTACTTCAAAAAAAATAAATATATGTAATAAATATTTATATAATATTAATTAGTACTACTAAGGCTATCCAAATCTTTTATCTTTTCCTATAGTGTGTTAAAAAATAAAATTGGTTAATACTGAACCAGCAAAATTAAGTAAAATAAATAAATATACAATACATACTTATCATGTTAATTTTATTTTCATTTTCTTAATTTTCTGCAATATTAAAATAAAATTAGCATGACTAATGTTCATATAGTATTGACATGTTATCCTCCTATTTCAAGGTAAAATTATTCTACCATCATAATAATAATAATAATAAATCTCTAAATTTATATCCAACGTTATATATATATATATAAATGGATGGATATTTTTTGGTATATTGAAGATATATATAATATAATTAGATGGATTCTCTATATATATATATTGGAGGAAGTTAAAATTAACGAGAGGATGTTGATGAAAATCAAAATGCACATTATACAATCTATACATGTAGAGACTTTGGTTTTGTGAATCTGGAAAGTGTAAATTCTGTCATAATGGAAGTGAAGCGTCCGTTAGGAGACAGTTGATGAAAGACATCTATTTTCTTTAAATAAAAAAAATTAAAATTAATTTGATGTAATTTATTTTCGATTGACACTATTAATAACTTTTCAAATTTTCTTAATTTTTTTAATGTATTTCACTAAAATTAAAAATAAAATTCTTATTATACCCTTTATTTTTAAAAATAATCTTAATTTATAAATCTCAAGGTTATCAATTCATTTTTGTTGTTACTATTTAAACCAATAATTATTATCTAAATTCTATAACAATTATATTTTTATTATACTTGTCAAACGAACCGACCCGATCTAGCTCAGTTCTGCTCAAAGTGGACCAATCTTAAGAAGATCGATCCGAATATATTGCTTCCTAATCAGCCCGCAAACTAGCAGGTTTAAATCGGTCGGCTCGTGGGCTAATTTTAATATTATTTAAAATAATTTATTATTAATAATAAATTTATTTTAAATTTTATAATATTCAATATTATTAAAAAATTTCACGAATATACTCATTAATATTTTTAATTTTTAAATTAAATATTTAGAATTGTAAAATAATATATTTAATATTTAATATATATTTATATGGAATAATTTTTTAAAATAATGAGCTGGCCCACTAGATAACTGAGTTGACCCATTTAACTCGCAACCAAGCCGAACAGACGTAATTAAATCAGTTCGTAAATTAGAGAAATTAAATTTTTTAATCAAACTCACTTAAATAATGAGTTAAAGGGGTTAGCTCGCACACTGTCGATCCGTTTAATAGCCCTAATTTTTATTACTTATTAATTCTTAATTAAATTATGTTATTTTTTGTTAAATTTTTTTAACACTTAATAAATTCATAATAATTATTTAATTTTTTTCATGAATAAAGATTATTCTAACAAGCAAATTTTAATGATTATGAATCGTAAGTACTATTTTTATTATGATATAAATTTTATAGCTATTTTCTTTAACAACGCCAATTTTTCTAAATTTTTTGAATAAGAAGATATCTATATATTTTAGACTTTAAAAAAATAAAGATTTAAGATAATTAAAATTAAAAAATAAGTAATAAATTATAAAAGGTATAAAAAAGCTTAACAAAAATAAAAATACGTGTAAATTTAGTTAAATTTATTTTCAATTTGTACGTAAATTAAATTAAAATTATAATTATAAGTTAAATAAATGATTTTAAAAAAATATTAGGAGGGACATCACTCTTTATTTTGTGTATATATATATATATATATATATATATGTATAAAGTGTACGCAATTATATTATTTGTTTCATCAAGAGAAGAACCAAAAGTTTTAGATAATTATCAATAAATATCTCTAAATACGTGGCAGTCTAATCCCAATTGAAGATAAAGTGATCATTTTCTCCCACATTCTTTTTTTTTTTATATATATATTTTTATGTGCACTTTAAAAAATTTGGTATTTTTTGTTTCTTTGCTATGAACAATTTGCCAAAAAATAATCCAAATGTTTAAGTAATCTAACTCTTAATTGTCATC
>JAWDEX010000011.1:1317647-1336255 GCA_035221805.1 Trichilia hirta | reverse complement strand
TTTTTTGTTTCTTTGCTATGAACAATTTGCCAAAAAATAATCCAAATGTTTAAGTAATCTAACTCTTAATTGTCATCTTTACTCAAAATGCTATCATTTTTTTTCATGCATGATGAACATTATCTTACAATACTAAATTAATCATAATTAACTTAATATACAAAATTAATAAAACATCTTCTACTATTTTTCAATTTCATTGCATGACAACAAAGTGATACATGAAAATTGTAATGGGAGGTTGCAATTGTTAGAACGCTAGAATGGATAAGATGAGTTGTCATCCTCATCTTCCAATGACAAAATTTAATGATAGTTCTAACAAAATCATATCATATGTAATAACATTAGAGGGATTCATTAGTTGAAGCAACATTCAATAATTATTTTATGCTTATCAATTTTTTTAAGTACGAAGATCTAGAAATCCGTTTGCTTATGATAGGGAAACCCTTTCATTTTTTCAAGTTCGAAAGCTACAACAGGAATCTATCCAAATGTAGGATTGGACCCTTTTGGGTATAGTGGTCCTACAAACAAAGAGACGTGGTTGGACCCTATTTAACTTCAAAAGGGTCATAGAATCTCTAACAATCAAGCCTATAGCTATCAATATCAATAAATTTTGAAAGACATTTATTTTCTTTAAATTAAAATTTATTTAATTTAATGTAATTTTTTTTTTTATGTATTCCACTAAAATTAAAAAATTTCTTATTAGTTTAAAGATAATCTTAATTTATAAACCTGAATGTTATCAATCTTTTATGTTTTTATTGTTTAAACCCCATAATTATGGTCTAAAACCTATAACAATTATATTTTTACTGCTTATTAATTCTCAAATAAATTATGTTAATTTTTGCTAAATTTTTAAACTCTTAATAAAATACATAATAATTATTTCTTTTTTTCATAAATAAAAATTATTATAACAACCAGACTTTTATCTATTTTAGATTATGAATCGTAAATATTCTTTTTATTATGATAGAAATAAAATAATTAAACTAAAATATTGAATAAAAGTGTTTTTAATAAGTTTATGAAAATAAAAAAATTTAATTAAAAATAATAAAAAAACTTACTTCATTAAGATCAATTTTTATAGCTACTTTCTTCGAGAACACTCATTTTCCTAAATTTGTTGAATAAGAGGATATTCATTTATTTTAGAGTTTAAAAAATACAGATTTAAGATAATTAAAATTTAAAAATAAGTAATAAATTATAAAAATGTAAAAAAATAATAATAAAAATTAAAATATGTATAAATTTACTTTTATTTTTTATGAAATTTTAATTATAAAATGGTTTTAAAAAATTTTAGAAAGTTACCAATGACATCACTCTTTATTTTTTTTTTTTATATATAAAGTGAAAAAGCACACAAAATAATAATGTTATTTATTTTATCATGACAAAGAACAAAAGTTTTAAATAAATATGAATAAATTGTCTCTATTTATTAAGGGGCCTTCTTCTATATGTTGCAATCCAAAATAGAAGATAAAATGATCCTTTTCTCCTACATTTTTTTTTTTTTATGCCCATTTTTAAAAAAAAATTTGGGTCATAATTTTGTTTCTTTGCTATATACAATTTGAAAATAATCCAATTGTTTAAGTTTTTTAACCCTTAATTGTCATCTTTACTCAAAATGCATTCATTTTTTTTTTTTTTCACACACGATGAACATTATCTTACAATACCAAATTAATCATAATTAACTTACTATACAAAATTTATAAAACATCCTCAAAACATATTCTAATAATTTTCAATTTCATTGCATGACAACAAAGTGATACATGGAAATTGTTATGGGAGGAAGAAAATGTTAGAATTCTAAAATGGATAAGATGAGTTGTCATCCTCATCTTCCAATGACAAAATTTAATGATGGTTCTAATAAAATCATATAATATGTAACGTTATAGGGGTTCATTAGTTCAAGCAACATTCAATAGTTATTTATGTTTATCAACTTTTTAAGAACAAAGATCTAGAAAACCATTTTCTTACGATAGGGAAACCCTTTAATTTTTTCAAGGTCGAAAGCTACAATAGGTATGGAATAGTACCATTTTGGATATAGTGGTCCTATAGACAAAGAAACGTGGTTGGACCTCATTTAGCTTCACAAGCGTCATAGAATCCATAAGAATTAAGCCCATAGCTAGATCCCTGTTTGCTAAGGTTTTAGGCGGGCGAGGGTGAGCCTAATTGGGTTGTGAAATTAACCAAAATTGTAGCCATCCTTGTCTAGAACATGGGTTTTGGTCCCATTCCAACTAACAAATATCAAAAATTGCTAGCTTCCACTGGATTCGTTTGTCTCATACTATATCTAACAAGTTGAAACATCAAAACTTGAACATTGGCTTTGTGTTTGTTAATTGATTTGGTAGTAGTAGTAGTTGAACGAATTATGAATCATGATCCCAAAGATCAACACATTAATTTACACAAACATAATTTAGGGTTTGATATGGTGAATAATTAACCTTTTGATATTATTCAAAACCTTTTTGGGTATTGAGAATCATGATAAAATAAAAGTACTTTTACAAAATATTTTCAAAAATATATAATATAAACCAAGATTCAATAATAATAAATTAGTTCACACAAATATATTTTAGAATTCAAAACATTGGCCATGAGTAGTTAGTTCCCTCTTGACATTATAAAAAGTGTTTTTATTTGAATATAAGTAATTTTTTTTATAAAAACTCTTACAAATATAGTCTCAACGGATAAGTAATTAGTCAAAAATCTTTCCACACAGATAATTATAGCATTGAAAATAACATATCATTCTTGAATTTATTGTAACCACAAATTATTATTAATCAGTGGATATAGGAAACGCAAACTTAGCCAATTTTGCAACATGTCAATATCATAAAGAGAATCAATTGGTAAAATATGAAGTCAAATATATCGGTTTTATATATTATTTGTTCCTCGTAAGGAGAACCTAATTTGAATAAGATTGATACAAATGACAATTTGCAAAATGTAAATAAATAAATAAGGATTGGTGGAATTTCATAATCAAAGATTGAGACGTCTTATTCCTTTGGATAAGTGTCATACACTTTGATATTGAAAGTTAATTAATTAATTTAGATAATAAGTGAAAAAGAGCCGAATAAATATGTGGATAGAATTTTAATTTTTTTTAGAAACATTATAAGAAAAAATAGTTTCAAGAGAAGTTGTAATATATTTGTATAATTTATTTTTTTTTCTAATTTTTTATTTATCGTAAAAATATTAAACATAAAATAATAATATAAAATTATCACATCTTTTTACATAGATAAGTTTATATACATTATGATTTTTTTTTTTTAATACACTTTTCATTGAATAATAAAAGATGTTTAAATTTTATTGCCATTTTTGTATAATACGTTGTTCTTTTACTTATTTTCACTCTTTTAATCTTGTAATTTTGCTTGAAACAGATTCCATTTTCGAAGTATTGTTGTTGCTTTCATTCTTAGATAAGCAATCTCATTTTTTATTAGGATGGCAACCAAGTTAACTACCTAAACATTAAAGAATTAAAAAAAAAAAACACAAACCTTCATTACCAAACTACTTAATCACTTAATTCTAATTTTTGTAATTAATCTATCAAAATTGATCAAAATCGATTAAACATATTATTGATTTAAACTATCATAATCATAAATAATACAATTACATTCATACATCATTATCAAGTACATCGTCTTTATTTTCATGATAAGTTTTGCGATGACGGGACAAGTAATAAACCCACAAGCAACAAATATTATAAAGCACAGTTCATGCACGTATAGACTGATTAAAGATAAAACGTGAAGTAGAAGAGATGAAGTCTTTTAATATGAATCTTTAATTTATCAACCACTTTATTCTTAGTTTGTTATAAAATCAAAGGGTTCAAGCCATAACTTAAATTGTAATTAATGTTCTATAAATATCATTAATTTTCATAACTCACAACTATATATTAGTGTAATTGCCGTCCAAAACTTTATTCTAATAGAATAAATTATAGTTTATTAGATGCTTATATACGAGTGCATGTGTGTTTAATAATATAAGATGTTTAGAATTTAAATCTTGCTTATGTTAGGGTAATGAAAGTGTAGTTTATTTTACATAATAGGAAAAAATAATTTTAAAAAATATTAAAATTTATATTTCTCACTATATCTATCCATGAATTAATAATTTTGAATGTTGCAATGTTGGTACAAGCACATATCCAAGGGTCAAATTGAGTCTATTTCTTTGAACAATTTATTGCATATAGCATGAACAAATTGATCACTAAAATAGACCCACAAATTCACACTTCTAGACCTACCAAATTTTCTTAAAAAAAATGAACACTATTGCAATGGATATTGAAGATACGGGTCTACCAAAAAAAAAAAAAAAAGATTGAATTAAGATAGTCACATCAATGGATAGACAAATAATATAGACAAATAATCTATGCGCCGTACTCATCCTTAATACAATAAATTTCAAGAATTATTCCACAATTAATAAAAATAAAAATATTT
Organism: Trichilia hirta; assembly: GCA_035221805.1. Lineage (NCBI taxonomy): Eukaryota > Viridiplantae > Streptophyta > Magnoliopsida > Sapindales > Meliaceae > Trichilia > Trichilia hirta. Next base: position 1,331,684 of record JAWDEX010000011.1, on the reverse strand, counting down.
TATAATATTTATTATTATATTTTGATATAATTTTTAAATTTTAATATTACTCATAAACATTTAATTTTTTTGTTGTCCAAAAAATAACGTGAAAATATTATCATAATCATCCAAATAAATGTAACCATACCCAATATATATATATTATAGGGAAATTTAGTAGATTTTTTTTTTTTTTACTTTTTTAGAAATATTTATATTTAGATCATTATTAAAAATAAATATACACGGGGGATATGGGTACATAAAAGAATGTAACATAAAAATAGACTTCAATGGTTAGCAAATAGGGTATGTGGCATGCTCATCCATAACTTTGAATAAAAATCAATGAGATCATGCCGCCGTGTTTGGTTTCCGTGGTACAAAATTTTGCTGATGTGTCACTTCTTTTCCTTACATAATCCCATGGTCCCACTTTTCTTTGCTCATGTGTCATCCTCATCTTGCTTCACCCAAAATGTGTAATCATCAAATCACCTAATTGCAAGAGCCAATTTTTTTTTTCAAATGCAATTCAATTCAATATCAAATTTATTGCTATAAGTAATAATTTAAAAAAAAATAAAAAATAAATCATAATTCCATTTTAAAACAACGTAATAAATAACAAAAAATATGTCATGGTATTTAAAAAAAATAGTTTTCAATAAAAATTTAAGATTAGAGGTTTGCGGTTCAAATTTCATTAGCAGGGAGAAGAATTTTATTTGCATAGTAATATTTGAAAAAAAAATTAAAAATGAATGATTTTAAGCAAGCTTTATTTCAGCCCAAGACAAATCCAGTAGAGAAAATCGAAGGGGGCCCATGAGGGAAAAGATGTCTACAGAGGCATACAGCTCTGAGCGTCGTTGACAAAATTATTTAACAGTCCATTGAGATTACAACACGTAGCCCCCACCGAATTAAAAGACCAAAGAGTTGTCACGGAGCCCGTTTAGAAGCAGAAGAAGAATATATTAAAAAATATAAATGACAAGAATCACGAGATGAAATTGCAATTGGGTCTGGATTTTCCTCATTTTTCTTATAGATAGAAAATATTAATTATTAGTTATTAATTCGTGAATAATTTTTAATATTTTTGAATTTTGATGGGTCAATTTCATATCAATATTAGTAGATTGGCACTTTGAATAGATAATAAATGGGAAAAAAAAAATACCAAATTTTGTATGTTATGGTTGGCCTTTAGTGCATGCAAGGTAATAGTGGCAAAGAGGTAGGAAGAACAATCATATGAAGTTAAAATGTCACGAGACAAAATATAATCTAATCTAATTCATCAATTGAATAATATCAGTCATATATTTTATTTTTTATTTGCTTTATTTTAAAAAATAAAATAATGGATAATTTTTGTCGTATTAACTTTTTATTAATATGACTGAACTCTAAATTTTTTTATTTACATAATAACAGAATACCTTTTGACTAAAAAATATTTAATAAATCTTTCATTAACTTCAACTAGCATTAAAAAAAATGTCATTCATCGGCATAAAAAATAAAAAATATATTTTATAAGATGAATAATGATTTTTATTAAATATTATTTTACTTTACATAACATATTAAAGAAATTAAATTTAAGAATGACTGTGGTTGGTGGTAGGTGCATCACATTAAAGATGAATTTGATGTAGTTATTAGCAGCCATGCACATTAAAATGTTACAATCATAAGATAGAACACGAAATTTGAAAAGGGCACTAAAAGAATTCACATGTTTATATGTCTAAAGATGTCAAAATACACATGCAATTTCGTTGGACTTAATTTGAAGTGGGGATATTAACATTTTAGTCCCTGTATTTTGTCAAAACAATAAATAAAGACATATTTTAATTATTTATAACAAATTACTCCTTGGAAAGAGTTGTTTAAACCAAAAATAGGAAATAATTTATTAAAATCATCAAATGATATTTAATTATTACCCTATTTTTAATATATAGTAAAATTGATTAGAGTAGCTACTAGTCTTTATTATTGAATACAATTTGATTCAAATTTTTCTTATTATTTTTTAACTATTTAAAAGTTTTTTTGAATAATTATTAAATTTTTTATGATTTGGGAAAATAATAAATAGATCTACAAAGTTCATCACATATTTCAAATTTGACCTCCCATCTAACTCTATTAGAAAAAATAATATAAGAATAATAATTAATTTTTTATTTTTTATCCTCCTAAATAATTTAAAGCATATTTAAATTATTTTCTCATTTAAAACAAAAGTAATGTTATAGAAAGATGGCCCTTCATTTGAATCTTCACAATGTTTTCTCCACTACTTCAATTATACCAAAATTTTAAATTAAAAAAATAATCGATAAATAAATAATTCCTATTTTTTTAAATAATTAATTTCCTATTTTCCGTGGCCAATAATGGTTCTATTCTCACAACGTCAAAGGACTTTTGACAACTATACATTAATCAAACGTACTGTTATTAATGTGATGAAAGGTTGATGCTATAATGCAAGAGGATGTATACAATACATCCACTAATTTTTTTAAATTATTGTTATAATTTTTAATTTTTTATTATATTTATCTTTTTTCTTTGTAACAAAATTTTGTTGTATTTTAAAAAATGACTCACAAGTTGAAAATAAAAAAAAAATCATAATTAAACAAAAGAATTGCTGAATAACCGTACATCTTAATACACGATAACTCTACCCATGATGAAAATATGAGCTGTATTGAAAGAAAATCATGATCATCTTGGCGGTGGATTATCATACGTGGGGTCAAGGTGTCAAATTCTTCAATTGACCACAACTAATTGACAACTAATAAATATAACAATAAAAAAAATTAAGAGATTTCTCTACTTTTTTATAAGAAAAATGAAATTCCCTTCTTTTTTTTTATCCCAATATAGAGAAATAATTATATAATTATTAATAATAAAATATCACCCATGTCTTCAAAAGTCTAAAATACAGTTGATACTATTAGTTAAATTATGAATGTGTTAAATTTTTTATTAAATATTTATAAAAAAATATTAAATAAAATTTTTGAATGTATTCTTTTCTTTTTTTACTCAAAGATTATTAAAATTTAAAATATTTTTATACCAATATATGCAAGAAGACAACAAGGACTAACCCAAGATTAGTTAGAGAAATTGGATGCTTCCAATCTTTTAAACAAATCGGATTTTGACTTTAGCAAAATAATTTGGATTCAATTGAGAGGAAGTTTCATGAATATTTCCTTCAAAATTTTATGAAAATTGATGCTTTATCTACTTTGATTTTTTTGATATAATTATTAATTTTTATAAAAATTATATTGTAACCAAACAAATTTGAGAATTATTTTTTTGTCCCACTGCATCAAGGGAAAAATATAATATAAACCACAATTTCAACAACTACCATATTAATTATAAGTTTCGTTTTTGGTGGAAAAGTTACCATTAAATAAATATTAAATATTAGAAAGTGAGGTCAAAGTTATTGGATTTTATATTATTAATTAGTTATAAATCAAACCCATATATAATAAAATTCTAAAATTAAATTCATTGCATTGCTTCAAAAAAGTAAAATTATTAGTTAAATTAATTAATGCTTATAAATTATTAATTGAGATTATATGTTTATATAATAAAAAAATTTATTTATAAAATGGGGTAGGAATATGTAATTTGCAATTACTTTTGTCTCCATAACTATTTTATGTTCTTATAATAAAGATAATTGTATTTATTTAGATCAAATAAGTTCTTAAAATTTACAATTAAATGAAATTACTCGATATTAAAACGATTAAATTATCCAATTAAATATACCAAATAAATATTTGACCATTTTCCTCTACTCTTTTCAATTAACAAATGCTTCATGAGAAACGGCTGCTGATCCATCTTTGACATTAAAATTAGGGGTAAGGTAGTCATTTCAAGGAGTTTATTAAGTTTTTATCACTTTCCGATATGGCGCGTGGAGTTGGAGGCAAAAATTTTATAAATACGATCTGTTTTTATTTGTTGTACATTTATTTTTGTTTTTTCGCGTATCGTTTTTGTTGCAAATGCTTCCGAATTTCGGGAGCCTGCAACGCGTTTTTGAATGCATAATTTTATCTAAAAAAAATTTATTCAATATTTTATCAAAAAAATTTAATTGAACGCATTCATTATGCTTTTCTCGTAATAACTAATTTAAAGTATATGATATTGAATATTTTTAACTGATCACTTAAAAAATTATTTAATTAAATTATTGAAGGGAAGTTTTAAAAAGTGTACTTAAAATTTACGATTTAATATTAAATTTATAGCACGTGTTATAAAATTTTTAAATTTAATATTTAAAATTTATATTTTCTACCGATGAGATATAAAAAAAATACTTTTTTAAATATTGATTTAATGAATATAAAAAAATTCTAATTAATTAAGTAATTTATGTTATTTATTTTTATTTAATTTATTATAGTATAAAACTAAGACTCGATTTCTATGTATATTAAAGTATATATTTTAATTAAATATATTAAACTCATATTACTTATAATAGGTCACTTAAATTGTACTTAATTTGATATGACGTTCTTTAATACATAATAAATACATATTTGATTCGTGCAATATTTGATTTAAATCAAACATATAATTAAATAAATAATCTAAAAGGTCTAATAGGTGGCCATATGTTGCATTTGTTTTTTTTAATAAAACCGCACACTACATGGGTATAGCAATAATTGAACATTAACAAAGGTTTTAGATTTACTTATTTTGAAACATAGCAAACCGCGTTGGTTTACAGATTTTCGTTGTTAATTTAATGTAACGACTCTCCTCTAATACTAACATGTTTACACTTTAATCATTGATTTGCATTAACATGTAAACAATAACAAACAGGAAGAATCTTTGAACGTATATATATTGTGTGTATTATTTATTTTTAGGATCGTGTTTAGGTGATTATATTATTAGATTCGCTTATAATATATATTTCACGTCCTCCTCCGTTATTAAGACCAATTAGAAGTCAAAAAAACTCTTCAACAAATTCAATAAAATATTCATAAATTATGATCAAAGTTTATAATTTTTTTAAAATTTAATTAATTATTTATATTTACAACGATAAAAAATCAATAATTCGAACATATAATTATTGTGATTAAACAAGATGTATGTATGCTTAACAAATGTATGTACAATTATGGGTTTTACAAAATTATTATAAAATGAATTTTTTTTCTAGAAAAAAAATGGTTGTATTATTGAAAATAGTTGAAAATTAAAAGAGGGAAATGTGGTAGGTGTACGTAATAATTCATGGATGAGTAGGGAAAAAGGTGCTTTTGTGCATGCTTTTTTTTATACATTTCCTTTTTCTTTGCTTTGCTTAGTTTATAGGGTTAATGCAATGACAAGAATGGCAACAAATACAATATAAAAAGCACTTTTTGGGGGGCTTTTTCAATAGCTTTTAAAACTCTTTATCCTCCCGGCAAGCAACCCGTGAACACAATATATGCAACAAAAAATTATTTAAATTAATTTGTAAATGAGGGAGAGAGCTAATGAATAAAAATTTCAGTTGCTTGATGTAATAATGTGTGTCACATTGATTCTAAAAAGTAAATATAGTAAACTCAAAATTTAAAAAAAGAAAAATCAATAAATTTTTATTTATTTTTAAATGGCAAAATTATCATGTATTCACCACTTATTTACTTAGATTTATAATTAATGTTTTCCAAATTTCAATCTTAAATATACTTTTAATTTTAATGAAATATGCATAGAATATATAAATTAAAATTTTGATATTATAATTTTTTTAACTTTTTATTAATAAAAAATAAATGTGTACTTAAAAGTGCTTTTATAAGAAATATTTTCGTTGTATTCTTTTTTTTTTTTTTTAACATTTTATTAAAGATTTATTTTAAATAGTTGAAATATCTTTTAAGCATTTGAATCTAAAAACAAGTTTGAAATGCATCTTGAATATATACAAAATCATTATATTAACTAAGCCGAGCAAGTACACATAGCTGTCTAAAAGCACTTTTGCCTTATGTAAATTACTATTGAACACTTGATTGATATGCACACTTTGAAGCTATCCTAATGCTTGATTTGCCTTCATAAGTCTCGTATATAAAGCATGTCATTTCAAGAAGATTGAGTGGATCAAAAGACATTGCCAATCCAATTGGCCAAATTTGGATAATTTCAATCAAATTTATTAATTACACGATTAAGGAAATCATTAACTTTTTTTTGGCATGTTCTTCTCCAATAATGTCATATACATATATTTACTCCCCCCAACAATGCGATGAACTCATTGGATGGAGAAATACGGTTTTGAATTGTTTTACAAAATATAATAGTTCATAATCTAAGTAATAAATAAAGTAGCAATAACACAATATTTAGATGAACAATTGAGACAATAATTTAAAACATAATATAACTCAAAAATAAAATTTAAATACTTGCACTTTTTTATATAAATCGAATGTACCTACTTTAATTTTGATAAAAATTTGATTCTCTTTATATTGTCTTATTGTATTTTGTGTATTCAATAATTTCATATAAAATAAGAAAAAAAATATTACGTTTGAATCACACTAACACCAAAATAGAAGGAAAGTAAATAATTGATGCTATAATTTATACAAACTCATATTTTCAAAAAGATTTTGTAAAAAAATATAAATACGTATAAATGGGGGTGTGAAGTGAAATCTCTAATCCGTAAATTTCAATTATTGAGACATCTTAGTAAAGTCTGAGTGCTCTCATGTCGAAAAATGAACCTAACAGCGTAGGCATCGTAGTTTGTAATAAAACATGTAACATGCCAGTCGAAAGATAGCACACGCGCCTCGGTTGCACGTGTACATATAGTGATAATAGTAAAAAGTCTAATAACATTAGGGTACCCCTTTAATATTTTATCAATAAAAAGAAATAATGTACCGTTCATTTAGTTAATAGATCCAGAATCTAGCAATCCTGCTAATCAAAATATTTTTATAATTTGACGGACAATAAGGGTATAAGATCTTAATTTTCAAATAATAAAAGTAATGTTTTAAAAATGGTAAAATAATATTTGAAAAACTACACCGAACACCCTCAAAGAGTAAGTAATTTATCATATTTTTCTTATATTACCAATAATTATAAATTTATTTAAAAAAACTGTTAAAATTTAGTGGTATATTTACTTTTTCTTGAAAATACTTAAAACTTGAGGGATTTTTATGTTATTTGTCAATTGTGTAATGTAAAATAAAATTAAGGAATTAGATTCCTTTTAATTGTGATTCGTCAATGTTTATTAAAGTCAAAAAGAAAGACACAGACATTACTAACCATATTTTCGGCCACGCGCTTTGGGAATCTTTGTCATGTTTAAGACAGAAGAAAGCGCTTTTTCAAGAAATGTCTTTAGTTTTACGTAAAAGCCAGCAGAGCTTTAAATAATATAACTATTTTATTGGGTAATCGTCTCTGGATCCTTGCCTGTTTATGTTTTCACAAATAAGTATAACATATTTTCAATATACATTAAATGAGTCCCCTGACCAGATAAAATAATTGAAATTTTGTTAGAATAATATTAATGATCTAAATTTTTTAATATAAATTCTTATATTTAAACTGATATGTATGATTATATTAGTTATCCCATAATTTATATTATTTATTTTATAATAATTACACTAATTTTTTTATTTTTATTAACTACTAATAATACTTCACATTAATTTGCACACAAAAGTTTTTATTTCGAATATCAATCATCTTGTTATTTTAAATGAGTTACTAAGCTATGGACTTATTTGTTCTAATTGAAAAATTACGTTCTTATTTATAAAAATATAAATATTTAATGATCAAACATTATTAACACATTTGTTAATGATTAATGTAACATTCAAAAATTTATGCTATAAATTTATTGTTGAAATTAACGTAATAATGTTATATTATTAATTTTTTTAATAATTTACATTTTGCCCGTTAATTATCAATTAAATCATTTAAAAATATTTTCCAAAAACAAAATTTTAATAAAATTTAATAAATGCAACAGATTAAACTCCGCGTTAGGGCGTGGTGTGGGTAAGAGCTTAAGGTGGGTCCCATATAGGCCCCACTTTCACATTCATACCCTCCATGTTTTGGTGTTTAGAAGGCGTCTATAAAGCCCCTTCAATTTGGCAACAAAGCGAGAACACCAATTAAACACCTCAACACCCTTACAACACTGGCAACACTTATTACGGCCACTGTATGAAAGTTGTGGCCCATTTTCTTCTCTGAGGTGAGAAATAAAGTTAAAAAAATAAAAATAAAGAGAAGACACCCCAACATAGCAGCTAGCTGTTTGCCATTTTGCTTGTCTTTCTCTTGTGTTTTCTTTAATTCTACAGAATAATATAATATAATAAAATTTTATTTTATTTTTGCTCGTGTGGAAGAGCCAAAACAGGAAATTAAGAATGACAGAAAGTTCATTACTTTGTTGCAGGCAACCAGAAGAAAGGCTGTGATTTTTTCCTTTCATTTCAGGCTCATGGGGGCCTTGAAAAAATTTGGAATGTGTAATGTGGTGGTGACTCTTTTATTGGTTTGTTCATGGATTTTTGCTAGTGTTGCAGCCTCTGTTTCTTATGATTCTAAGGCTATCACCATTAATGGAAAAAGAAGAATCCTCGTTTCTGGATCAATTCACTATCCCAGAAGTACGCCTGAGGTAAGTTTCATTCACTTTTTTCGGAATGCGCTTCATGGGAATCTCTTGTTTTCTCATAATTTCCAGTTCTTTTAGTCTCTGGGAAGCTGTAGATTTTCCTCTTCTCTACACGCATGTAAAACAGTTTGTGTTTAAAGATAATTTTGTTTTTAATTTGTGGGATTTTTCACTTTTTTTTTTTTGCTGCAGATGTGGCCAGATCTTATACAGAAAGCAAAAGATGGAGGTTTGGATGTGATTCAGACATATGTTTTCTGGAATGGCCATGAACCTTCACCTGGGAAAGTAATGGGAAATGACTCTTTTTTTGGGATTTTTCCTTTACTATTTATTTCTTATAGTTTCATTGATTATTAATTATCAATTTGTTAATATTTTTTTTCCTGTTTGTCAGTATTATTTTGAGGGGAACTATGACCTGGTGAAGTTCATCAAGCTGGTGAAGCAAACAGGCCTTTATGTTAATCTCAGGATTGGTCCTTATGTTTGTGCTGAGTGGAACTTTGGGTAATATGTACACTAAAAGAGCTTCTAGAAAAAACTCTATTTCTTCTCTTTTTGGAATTTAAAGCAAAAACTTGCTTTAATTGTATGCAGGGGTTTCCCAGTTTGGCTCAAGTACATTCCAGGTATCAGTTTCAGAACAGATAATGGACCGTTTAAGGTTAGATAATTTTCATTCTTACTCCTCGAGTTTTCTTCTTAAATGTTACTTATAATAATATTCTTAATAATTTGACTCTAAATTGTTGTAAATGAAGGCTCAAATGGAAAAGTTTACTAGGAAGATTGTGAATATGATGAAAGCTGAGAGATTGTTTGAGTCTCAAGGTGGTCCAATAATTCTATCACAGGTAATGAAAATCATTTTCAGTTTCAATCCTTTCCCGAACATTGAGTAGCGTTGAAGCTTTCGATTTTGAATTTATAAATTGTATGGTAATTTCTTAGTTTTGTATTTGATGGAATAAGGTAATGAATTATAGAAAATATCTTTCTCTATCAACTCTGTGACAGATTGAGAATGAATATGGACCCATGGAGTATGAAATTGGTGCACCCGGCAAAGCTTATACCCAATGGGCAGCCAAGATGGCTGTGGGTCTTCGTACTGGTGTACCATGGATCATGTGCAAGCAAGATGATGCCCCGGATCCCATTGTAAGTATTACCAACCTCTCTCTTTTTTTTTCTCCTTCCTTTAAAGCGACTTTTTACCAATTTTCTTGTCATGTTCTATATCCATTGTTGATGGTTCTCCTGTTTCCCTCATCTTTTGTGGGGTTGATGGTCAATCGTTTGTTGTCTGCTAGTTGGTCATGGTTGAAATCAATTATTATTCTTCATTGCACATGCATCAGTTTTGCTCTTTCTCACTTATATCTGTTATATTTGTCTTAATTTTATTATAGTTGGCTTCTGAAGTTTTATAATGATAGATTCATGACCATGTGTCCCCATTAATTAAGCCATGCTGATCTCAACTTCCATTAATAATAATACTTATTTTTATATTTGGGATGCTAAAGAAGTAAACAACTTTAACCCAATTATTCAAAATCATATGTGTTTGGTTAAGTTTGTAAACTATTGGAAATAGGGTCTCAAGTCTTCTCATTTTACTATCTTTGTCCTATGATTTGAAATTTCAACTTCAGTTTTTAATTGTTTATCCTTAACTTTATATATTTTATATTCAACAGATAAACACTTGCAATGGTTTCTACTGTGACTACTTCTACCCAAACAAGAATTATAAACCCAAGTTGTGGACAGAAGCCTGGACTGGCTGGTAAATTATCTACTTATTACTATTAGTTCTGATTCCTTTTCGTATACTAGCCTTTTGTCCAATAGTTGCATGTTTATAATAATTACAAGATCTTTTCTCTATAATAATCCAGTTATTATTCTGTCTTTATGAAGGTTTACTGAATTTGGAGGTCCGGTTCCTCACCGGCCAGTTGAGGACTTGGCTTTCTCAGTCACAAAGTTTATTCAAAGGGGAGGATCATACATCAACTATTACATGGTAATTTAGTTTTCGCAATTTTACCAAGCAGTTAAAATTCCTAGATTAGTTAACTGAATTCTATACACTCTTCTAAAAAATTTCAGTATCACGGGGGAACAAATTTTGGCCGAACTGCTGGTGGTCCTTTCATTGCTACTAGCTATGACTACGATGCCCCTCTAGATGAATATGGTATGCAAAAGGAAACTATGCCTTGAAGCATCTTTTTCTACATCATCTCTATTCTATCATCTGAGTAGACTAAATCATAAGTGAATGTTTTATCTCCTTACTTTGATGTCAGAAGCTCAGCGACCAAGCACAACTCATTTTTCATCATAATGTAGCGGTTTTTCCGTTCTGTGTTGCTACATGTGGATGGAGTTGATAATACTTGCTTGGAACCTAAATCCTAAAGTTTGTTGTCCCTTAAGATGGTGGTGAATGATGGTTGTGGATTTTTCATCATAAGAAGATTTTTGTGGGGTTAGCAAATATCCTAACCGAAAAAGCTATGGATGTAGACATATTTTGATATATGTTTACTAAACTATAAATAGCGTCATTATATATTTAGAATCGATAGTCTTTTCTATGATTCTCAAACTATCACACAATAAGAAAGCACTATTTTCCCACCTTCACATTTAATAAGGATTGTTCTTTTACCAGAGAAAACTGCAAAGATCAGAATGATTTGCTTGTATGAGAAATAACCATATTTTATTCTCTATACAGGACTGTTGAGGCAACCCAAATGGGGCCATTTGAAAGATTTGCATAGAGCAATTAAGCTGTGTGAACCAGCTTTAGTATCTGGAAGTCCAACCGTGATGCCGCTGGGAAACTATCAGGAGGTAAAACTCAGCTTCTGTTTTTTAACTGATCTGTATCATATTTCACCATTATCTAGAGTTAGGCTTACTCTATTCATTTTGATGATACAGGCTCATGTATTCAAATCGAAGTATTCTTGTGCTGCATTCCTTGCAAATTACGATCAGAGATCTTTTGCTAAATTGTCTTTTGGGAATCAGCATTACAATATACCTCCATGGTCTATCAGCATTCTACCTGACTGCAAGAACACAGTATATAATACTGCAAGGGTGAGAAAAGAGTATGAATTAAAGTCTCTGCATTTCATTTAGCCGAGGTTACTTGTTCAAATTTATCCTTCTCCAAATTTACATGCATAACGTTGAATAGTAACTCGAAATTCTAAGCATCACTATTATATTTTCTTTGGTAAATTCTCTTATTTTTCTCTGCGGTGAATGATAAAAACCAAATGTGAACAATAACAAACTTTTGTACAGGTGGGTGCCCAAAGTGAACAGATGAAGATGGCTCCTGTTCCTGTTCCTGTTCATGGAGGATTCTCTTGGCAAGCATTTACTGAAGTGCCAGCCTCTTACGGTGATAGTACATTTACTGTGTCTGGGTTGCTGGAACAGATAAATACAACTAGAGATGCCACAGACTATTTGTGGTACATGACAGAGTGAGTGACTTCCGCAATTACCTGCTATTACATTCCTTTTATTTGCATTTGCAGCTAAAATTTATTTACAGCTTCTTATTTAGTAATTGCTTTTCTCAACTTCTATAAATTTTATCATCCATTTGCAGCATTAAGATTGACCCCAATGAACGATTCTTGAGGAGTGGAAATTATCCAGTTCTTACTGTCTTGTCAGCTGGCCATGCTTTGCATGTTTTTGTTAATGGTCAACTAGCAGGTGAAGACTTGACTAAATTTGAAACTAGTTTGGTTTTTTCACTTACCTTGGTCTTAAATGTTCTTTTTCTTTTTGGCAGGGACTGCATACGGGAGTTTAGAATTTCCAAAACTAACGTTTAGTCAAGGTGTGAAACTGAGAGCCGGAATCAATAGAATTGCACTTTTAAGCATTGCTGTTGGTCTCCCGGTCCGTCTTTTTTCTTCCATCTAAATATCTATTATGTACTATCAGCAATATCCATGACAATTTTGACTTAACTATTCTTGCTAACGCTTGGGTTTTGAGTTCAGAATATTGGTACACATTTTGAGACATGGAATGCTGGCGCTCTTGGCCCCATAACACTGAATGGCCTCAATGAAGGGAGGATAGACTTATCTTGGCAGAAATGGACTTACAAGGTTCATTATCAACTTTTAAACTGTGCTTTCTCTTTTTTGCTTTACATATTGGATATTCATGTAATTTCTTCTTCTAAATCAGATTGGACTTGAAGGAGAAAAGCTGAATCTTCATTCGCTCAGTGGTATTTCCTCTGTTGATTGGTCAGAGGGATCTTTAGTGTCTCAGAGGCAGCCGTTAACTTGGTACAAGGTGTGTATCTTAGATCTCAGGAGAAGCCTCTATGAGGTTCAAAGTATTCATACAAGAATTATTTTCTATTGCTAGGGGTTTATTGAAATGCCTTTCTTAAGAGTTTAATTGACATTCTTTTGTCCTATTTTAGACCACTTTCAATGCTCCTGGTGGAAGTTCTCCACTGGCTTTAGATATGGGCAGTATGGGAAAAGGTCAAGTATGGATAAATGGACAGAGTGTTGGACGTCATTGGCCTGCATATAAGGCAACTGGTTCTTGCGGATATTGTAGATATACGGGAACATTTAATGAGAAGAAATGCTTAAGTAATTGTGGAGAGGCCTCTCAAAGATGGTATGAGAAGAGAACTACTTAGCTTTTGTGACTTTATTCATACAGTTCTTGATTTCTTGACAAACCATCCATTAATTGCAGGTATCATGTTCCTCGCTCGTGGTTAAAACCAACTGGAAACTTGTTGGTTGTATTTGAAGAATGGGGTGGAGATCCAAATGGAATTTCTTTGGTTAGAAGAGAAGTTGATAGTGTGTGTGCTTATATGTACGAGTGGCAACCGACCCTTGTGAATTGGCTGCTTCAATCCTCTGGCAAAGTCACTAAACCATTGAGGCCTAAAGCTCACTTGATGTGCGGGCCTGGGCAGAAAATCACTTCGATAAAGTTTGCTAGCTTTGGAACGCCAGAAGGTGTATGTGGAAGCTATCGTCAGGGAAGCTGTCATGCATTCCACTCTTATGATGCTTTCCAAAGAGTACGCATTTTTACTGTTTGATTTGTTTTTCTTTCCTTCCAGTCTCTCTTTTGTCAGTAAATAACGATGCATGAGTTTTTTTTTGCAGCTTTGCGTTGGGCAGAACATGTGCACAGTAACTGTAGCACCTGAAATGTTTGGTGGAGATCCTTGCCCC
>JAWDEX010000011.1:1304091-1317547 GCA_035221805.1 Trichilia hirta | reverse complement strand
TTTTGCAGCTTTGCGTTGGGCAGAACATGTGCACAGTAACTGTAGCACCTGAAATGTTTGGTGGAGATCCTTGCCCCCGCGTCATGAAGCAGCTTGCTGTGGAAGCCATCTGCGGCTGATGAAATGAACCTGCTTCGTCCCGAGAAAATGGAACGGAATAAAGAAGATTCCATTTCTTTACTCATGCATAGCATTCTTTTTGATTAAAGTATTTTTCAGTGAATGAAGTCTCTTCACATCCAAGATCACGCCAACCATTTGATATAGCTTCTTCCTTGGTGAAGTTGTACAGATATGCAGCACACCACATGGTTGAAAGCCCTCGTAGATTATGAAAATGATTGAGGATAAGCTATATATATGTAAACTAGCTTGTTTATTTAAATTGAAGACATGGCAGGAAATCTGAAGTACAAGAAACACATCGAGACGTTCCAACCGCGTCCATGTGCAGATGATTCAGGCTTAGAATAGGGAAATCCTCTGGTTTCCTGTAAGTTTAGTATCATTTTTACATTCCTTGTAATCACTGTGAAGCAATTCTTTCTCGTTGTTTTGTTGTAAGAAAAGTTTGAGAAGGTAATAAATATCAAGCAAGCTTGTCAAATTGTTTCTTCAAGTTACGTTCCATTGCTTCTCAATTTTGATGGGATGTTCCCTTCATTAAATGGTCCAGTAATCTCAACATGCCCATTAATCATATTGGGCCACTAAATTAAGCAAGGCCCGTTTATAATGTTAAGGCAGACCAAATGTCCATAGCAGCATAAAACCCTAAGCCCACTGCACTTTGGTTTTAGTGGGAAACTGGGATCTTTTGAAAAAGGCAAAGCCATGTTGCCTGACGACAAATTTAAGTACCAAAATTAGTTTTGATCTAGTGTTGTCAATTGTTACTTTCAGATTACTACTGCCAATGAAGCAAAGAAGCAAAGGGCAACATGTGGCTAAAGGGCAAGGCATCCCCTCTTCTAAGTGCTTTTGAAAATATTTGAAAACAAACAAAACATTTCCATTTCCTGCGCTGTGAAAAGGTGAACACAAACCCAGGTTAACAGTAATTCAGGCTTATCATATCCCGAAGCCACAGTAATAGGCGTGGCTCCATCTACAGGTCAATCAATCAAATCTTTGAATGGGAGGTGAAAGGAATCGCCCCTCTTTTTTGTGTAGTATTATAGCCTTAATCTCGTGTTTTTGTATGTTAATCTCTTAATCCTACTTCTAAATATGATTAAGGATGGGAATCTCCTATGAATACTCTTTGATACTCCAAATTTGGAAGATGTTGTATTCACAATGGGTGCAAGATGTCAAATATGATTATATAGGAGTACATTTTTGAATTGGACTATATTTGACTTGATTTAAATTTTTATGGAATAAATGTCTGGGATTATGATAATTTTGATAAAAATGACTTGCTTTTTTTTGCTTATATTTAATATTTAGTGATTTAATCTCTTAATATTAAACAAATCTTATATTAAATTTGATATAACCTATCTTAAATAACTTGATCTTGAAAAAGCAACAACAATAAATTAATATTAATATATAAAATTTATTTATTTATTTATCTATCTTATACAACTTTATTTATTTAAAAATTGCTAACTCAAAATTCAACAGAATACAAATCTCCACACCGAAAAGTTCTTATCAAATTTCAATAAAGCCAAAATTTGATCACAACCCAATTGAAATCTGAATTAATTTAATACAAGTTGATCTAATCAAATTATTATAATTTTGCTTTTAATTATAAAATGGCTTTGAAATAAGTTCTATTCTATCATAGCATATTAAAAAGCGTCTAGAAACCCATTAATAAATAATAAAATCATCCCCTCTAATCTAAGTTTTTCTTATTTTATAATGTTATCCTAATCTAGTTGACCTTGTCCTTTATGACATCAATTGACTACATGAGAGGAAAAGAGTGTTTATTTTATTGAACTTAGGAAACTTTATAATATAAAGAATTTTTAACATTAACTAATTGATGGAGACAAATCTTGGCTTCATGACCTCATTAAATCTTCTCAATTTAGACACTTCTTTTGTACCATATGATACAAAATGTGATGACATTTAGACATTTTTCTATATCTTTTATCATAACATAAAGGATTCTAACAAGTGTATCATACTATAATGGTCCAAAACCAAAACCAAAACCAAAACCAAATATATTACTTTCATTTATTTATTTTTATCGAACTATGAATTATCAACAAAAGCTAACCAAAATTCCAGTCTCCCCCAAAGGCTTCGAATTTTAACATTAATTATTCTATTTTTAAAAAATTTTTATTATAACAAAATTTAAGGCAAAGAACCAAACATACCAAATGTGTAATGTTCATAGTATAGGAGTTCAATCCAAAAATAAAAACGAAGACAAAAACAAATTCATCATGTTTTTATATCCAAACATAAGTTGATTTTAATTAAATTTAGATATAATCCACATTTAATTTTAATTAATTTCAATTCAATTAAGTCTTGTCTTGTCATGTCAATGTTGTAATGTATTCAACTTATTTATGTGAATAATTTAAATGACATTAATTATGGTTATTTTTAACAAATATCACATAATTTTTTTATATAAAAGTATATTTAACATTCATTAATAAATCTTTAAGAATTATAATATGCCTTTTTCTTATTTTTTAAATAATTATTTATAAAAAGATTTATAATTGAGATTTTAAAAAGAAATTAAAGGTGTTTTGATGACCTAAGAATCCATAACAATTTTAAAAACATAAATAATTTATGTAAAAAAATAATTCCCATTTTTTATTGCCACTCCAATTTGCCAGCTTATTGCCGTCTTCTCCACTATCAACGGTCGCAAAAATCCACGAGAGAATAAAAGGGAAACTTTTTTTTTGAAACCTACAGCTGCAGACGCGGTTTATCGTACTAGGAACAGAAACTCGTCTTCTTCGTTCTTCGTCTTCGTCCTCGTCTTCGTCTTCCTTCTACCTTATGCTCTGTTTTCTTTAATTTTATTTTTTTATGCTCTGTTTACTCTGCTTTATGGCGTCTTCTACCGTTCATATTTACTTCAGTTTTCCCAGATTACACGATAACAATCCAATGTTGTTCTTGGTTTTGGTCATTTCTTTCTTCTTCTTGTCAGTTTTCTTTACTGTTACTCTGTTTTTAACATACAAGAAGATTAAGAGGCTGCAGGAATTGGAGAATTATGCCAAAGTTTTGAAGGGTTCGTTGGAGAATTCTGTTGGGAGTGAGACTGCAAATGACCCGACTCGTGTGGCGGAATCGCTTCTACATGAGATCTTGCCATCTAAATACGCGAAATGTGACAGCTGTATGTGGGGAAACGGAGAAGCAGAGCAGCCAGTTCATGAGAAGGTGGCGGAAAAAGGATGCGAACCGGCGGTTCGAGAGGAGGTAGAGGAAAAAGATGGGCCGGTTCAGGAGGAGGTCGAGGATAAAGGTGAGCCGGTTCAAGAGGAGGTGGCGGAGAAAGGAGAGGTGATTCAGCAAGAGGAGAAGAGAGTGAAGAAGAAGAAGAAGAAAAAGAAAAGGAAGAAAAAGACTGCGGATTCGAAGGTGGAAGAAAATAGAGTTGGAATAGAGAATTCGGATACGGGTTTGGAGATACCGCACTTGGGTTGTCTGTGCCCGCTTACATCAATGGGAAGTGCTACGCAGAATACGATCAAGGAATTGTATCATGACTTTCTGGATAGCATTCACAAGAACGAGTTGACACATACTCAGGTTTTTTTATTTGCTGTAAAAGTTTTGTTCTTTTTTAGTGAAAATATATTTGCTGTTGCTGTTTAGATTGTTTAGACTGGGTAAGTGAGGTTTCGTTGTGTTTTGGAAACTGGGATTTTGGTTTTTTGAATTAATCTCTCAGCCTGAATATTTCCATTATTTTGGTTGCTTGCGTTGTTGAAAAACTCTTGTTTATTAATTGCAAAGAGCTGTAGTCTTAATTTTCATACCATATGCAGGACGGTTAAATGATTTTACTCATATGACACTTCATACGATTTTTGTTTTTGGTATTTTTATGTCATCTGACGAGATGGTTGAGTTCAAGAAATGCTTTCTGTAATAAAAGAAGGATGCTTGAACTTCATCGTCTCAAAAGGTATCATGTCTTGTGTGTTGTATGTTGTGATAGATGCTGGGAATCTGAGTGACACTGAGGTCTTGTTTTGAATGAGTTAGATTATCCTGAAAAATATAAAACTTGATCTGTTCGCTCTTGGATAGACTTCGAGTTTTAACTTTTCCCATATATGTGACATCACTACTTTCTCTCTTCGGGTTGGTAAGATTTGATCTGTTTGGTATTCCTTGATCTTTCGTGTTTCGCTCCTTTCAATTTTGTTTTCTTCACTCTTTTGTGTTGTTTGTGTATTCACAATGGCTTTTCTGTACAGCATCAATCTCTTGGAAGAAAAAATGGGGACTACTCATGACTAACATCAAGGACCTTCAATGAAGAAATGGAAAATAACAATAAATTTCTTTATAAACAATTTGCTGCTTCAAAACTGCTAAAACCAGAATTTGAAATACAAAATTTTGAAATTTTTAGATGTCAATGTGTAATTTGACTTTATTTTCTAATGTGATTACAAAGTTATGTAAATTTTTCTTGATAGTGCACAATACGCAATTGCTAGCATATGTAAGATGTGTGCCTTTTGGATGATTAGATGTTAGCTATATATCTGATTTACGAAGCTTCATCAGCAGCATAACGAACGATCATGTGTATTCAGGTTGTAGAATTTTCTAAGTGTTTGGCTGTGGCCAGAAAAGAGATAGAGAACAAGTAAGTTTTATACATAATTTTCTGAAAAGCCAATTTTTTATTTATTCAAATGCTTGAAATTGTTCTGACAATTCACCATTTTTTTTTTTCTTTTCAAGTCATAATTACTTGCTTTCATCTATGTGAAGTGACTATTTTGCTGCAATTTCATAATTTTTGACTTAAGTATTGTAGAGCACTGTTAGCCTTTTTTTTTACTATCTGATATTTGACCCTCAAAACAACTTGACCATGTTCAAGAGCTTCATGCTAATTGCTAACTCCCATGTATTACATTGAAACTTTCTGGTCTTTTAAGTAGTTGTGGCTTATTTTAATTTCAATTTAGAATTCATCCGGAAGGTTCTAACTTAAATAATTCTTTAATTTTATCACAGGTCCAGGGCCATTATACGCAAGATTAGCATAAAAAACACATTGCTTGGCAAGGCAGACAGATTATCTATTGAACGCCATCGTAAACAGGTGATTTGTGGGTTGATTTGTTATCCTTGTGGAATGAAGTAGCTTTTATCACTTATTGAGGTTGCTCCCAAAATGAGATTCCTGGGTTCATTGTTTCAGATAATGGAGCTAGAGGGCCAACAGACGAGATTAGAGTCTGATGTAGTTGTCTATGATTGGCTCCACTATCAGCTTCAGCATTCACCAGTTTGCAAGAAGGTAGTGACTCAAAACTCTTTCAAATAGAGTATATTTGATTTGAGTTGATAAATTTAGATAGTGTCCTTCTGCTTGGATTCATGCTACTCAGTTTAATCATGTTACGGATTATTCTTTATATTGGCGAGAACTCAACATTTCCCCGGTGAACTGATTTTGAAAAAAGGAAAAGTAATTCCCTTCTCATTTATTCTTATGGTTCTGATCTCTCATTGAAGGTGCTTGAGGTTAGTGCTGAGAAGGAACAGAAGACCAAGTCTAGCAAGCCACCAAAAAGAAAGGACAAGGATGACTTTGGTTGTATTTCCTTTGAAGAACTATTAGCACAGGAAAAAAAGGATGCGTTTTGGTTTGTTGCTCATCTGAAATGCCTAGCTTCTAAAATTCTGATTTTTCACACTGCTTATTGATCTTGTTTTTGGATTTCCATGTACAGGCAAAAAAATTGGAAGTCAAGAATGTTTTCAGGATGATGACATATTAGCTAACTGTACTTGTGGAATCACTTTTGTAGTATGTATACACACAATTTCTTCCTTGTATTGCTTTGTTGAAGTAACTACTGGCCATAATATTTTCCACTTAATATTTCTTTCCGTGTTTTTGCAGTGGAAGCTGGTCAATCTGGAGCATAACGGATCTTAATATGGTATATGATGTTCTGCTGAATTGTTGGCTTCTGTAATTACTATCCATCTAGAAGTTGATTAAAGTACCTCCCATATCTTTTACATATGCTGTTGTGTAGGAGTTGTATCTTATTATAAAACCTAACAGAATCAATGACAGAATCCATGTACTAGCTACATTGATGTTTTCTGTTGGTCTTACGATCTTAGCATATGTAAAAAATGGAACTTTTTATAGTTGATTGCACGACTTGCAAAAAATTTGTCGAACCATGAACTCCCGCATCTGTTGTTTCTGTTCTGGCTTATATAACATGACATTCTTGTACTAATTCTGCACAAGGAAAATCTCTGTTGGTTTCATGGATGTTCTTTGCTGCGAGCGTTTCAATTGTCAATGTCTCCATTTGGTAATGTTTCATTGAAGCTTTGAATTCAGGAATACTGGTGATATGAACTACAGATCACATTTGTGCATTCCTGGTTTGCATTCTTTTTTGTCTTTCATTTTTAGCCATGAGAAAGAAAAAACTATATGTGGGGTGTTAATTTGGTTTAATCAATAGAATTTCTTGGGTTGGGAAAAGAGATTTAAATAGAGTAGAAATAAATGGGTTTGAATGTTATTCACAGCAAGATCAGAAGGGTCTGGTTTATATTTCTATGATACAAAGTTTTCAATACTTTTCAAATTGAGCACAGCAATCTGTTTGGCACTGAAATTGAAGGAAAGTAACCAAGATCAAAATCTCATTGTTCTTAAGATTTCTTGGATTGAATATTTTCGAAGTATCTGGAACGATTCATAGAAATCTATTGAGTACTAATTAATGAGGCGTTCTTCTATGGTTTTAGGAGAGAAAATATATGGGATAGTAATACATCATCTTTATTTGAATTAACCGTCATAACTTTAAAAAATTACAGATTTTTTTTTTTTTGACAAATATTCTTTGAAATTTGAAATTGATGATAAATACACTTGTAGTATTATTCTGTTAGTTAATTATCTTTTTTTTTAAAATTATAATTATTTTTATACTCCTAATTTTTATAACAATATGAATTTAAAGTTTTTTGAGATTATTTTTAAAAATAATAGAATTAAATTTATATTTTATTAAATTTTAAGGATGTGCATGTTCTTTACCTATAATATTAATTATTAATAAGTTAATTATTAATTATTATTATTATTGTTATCATCTTATATATTACTGTTGTTATCCTAACAATTTTGTAAATATTAATTTTAAATAATTTGTTATAATTAAATTAAAATTTAGCAGTAGTTGTTAAAATTTATTTTCGATATTAATAATTTTTTAATAAATAACAGGTGAATAAAATTAAAAAATAATAACTGTATAATAATATTTATAAAATAATATTTTATAAATATCATTATTAAATATAAGTTTTTATATTACGTAATAGCAAAAATATGTTTTTATAAAATTTTAAAATTTAAAATTATATATATATATATATGAAATTTTAAAATTCAAAAATTTAAAAATTAAGAATATAATAAGTATAAGTAATTTTTCAAATTATAAGGATATTTATTTTTTAATTAATACTTAATAATGCACACGTGTCAAAAAAAATCAATGTAGTAGTCAATTGAATTGATATAACATACTTAAAACGTCAAATTCAATATATATGAATTATGATTTACTAATGATAATTCCGATTTTTTTTTAATTCATGATTAAAAAAAGTTTAAAAAATAAGCATTAATCTCTAGTATGGTCAAGCAAATTTTCTCTCCTTTATCCAAATGCGAACAGACAAATGGACAGAACCCCTGTATGGAAATGGCAGCCTTTACACAAACTTTTAGTTAGGGATCACTTGGTTGGTTAAGGGCAGTTACTTCCGCCGTCTCTTCTTATCATCATTATCAACTGCCATGGCAATGTGCTCAAGCTTTTGCCCTCAGATTCCCAGCTATCTCAGAGGAAGGCCCATTAATTCTTTTCCCACAAAACCTATATTTTCTCTTTCTTTCAAGGTTTTCTCTTCTCAGGCAACAAATATTTCAGCTAGAGGTATCTCTAAAATCTGTGATGTTGAAGACATCTTAGTTTAGTATGTGTACGGGTTTGGAGTAATAGTTTTCAATGGACAATAGAACGTAATTTGTGAAAAATTGGGTAAATTTATGGCTTTGCTGGTTTACTTGGTGGGAATTTTGGATTGTAATTTTGCAGTTAGCTAAGTATAATTTTGAATTCGCAGCAGATGAATTTCCTGGTCGGATTGGATTTCTTGGTATGGGAATTATGGGTTCTCCAATGGCACAAAATCTCTTAAAAGCTGGGTATGATTTCATTTCTCTGCGTAATTAACATTTAGCTCCAAGACAAATTGCTGATATTTGTTTCATGTCCCTCACTATCCGCATTAATAACATAATTCTGCTTTCTGTTGATTACGATTGAGTTAAGATTCACAAGACCTTGCAAAATTGGTATTTTTTGATCGAGTTTCATGCAACACCTATATTTTGGAACTTATTTTATGCCGCATTTGGCAATGCAATTATGCTTAAATGTGAAAACTATTAGCTGTTTAACTGTTGTTGTGTGATTCGGTTATGTATACTTTCTGGGGTTGACCAATCATTGCGGTGTTGTAGATGTGATGTAACAGTTTGGAATAGGACCAAAAGCAAATGTGATCCTCTTATCAGCTGGGGTGCAAAGTAAGTATTTCAAATTTTTGTCGGGGAATCAGTTTGTTTTTAGTATTGCCTCCATACAAAAGGAGTACCTTAGAGAATGCGGACTAAATTTAAATATTCACAGCCTGTTTTTGAGATTCTGCAGACCTTTAGCTTTTGATGGTTTAGAGTACATATATCAAGCGAATGCTAGCCAAGAAATCACTTTATATCAATAGATTTACTTCCATTTAGACATTATGTACATGTGCACATGTGCACGTATCTTTTTGTGTTTCTATTACTATAATGGCAGAGAGTCAAGCTATATTCTTATAGTATGCTGCAAAACATTTATTTTAATTTGCAAGGAAACGAAAAGGCATTACATATTCCTATGTCCAGGATGCAGAGGATGTCATGCCTTTTTTCCATCACTTATATTTTGGGTTAGCATAGTGCCTTTGCTAAAAAGAAATCTAATATTGAGACTTTATTTTGTCCATTCTTATATTTTCTATAAATGAAACAAATAAACCAACATAACGCAATCAAATTGTGGATATTTTATAGAGTATGCGTGCACCATCTTTGGCTTTCTAAACTCATCTGCCAGGACTTTTGGTTTCATTTTCTCGTTGCTAGTGCTTGCATTCAGAACTTTCCAAAGCCATTTTACTGAAAGATTGATCCTTGAAAATTCCAATAAGTTGTTTTATTTTTTGCCTGCAGATATAAAACTTCTCCCGAGGAAGTAGCCGCAACTTGTGATGTCACCTTTTCCATGCTTGCTGATCCTGAAAGTGCAGTGCGTATGTTTCTTTTTGGTTATTTTATTTGACTGCCACTATTTTAACTGCACTGATACCTCTAATATGGCAATTTATTGTTGCTTTATATCAGATGGATGTTGCATGTGGAAAGCATGGAGCTGCAAGTGGAATGGGTCCTGGAAAAGGGTAATCTTTGTTCTGTCCTCCATGATTCGACGTTTGCATTTTGGCATGTTTTGGAGTTACAAGATTTTGAACTATTTAACTTATAAAATGTTTCAATCCATTAAGAAACTATCCTGCCAACTATGATGTTCCTGCTCTTCATTTGGATATAATTCTCAATCAAATGTTGAGAAGTATACAGTACGTTACTGTAAACTTAGTTGTTTAGTATTTATTCTTCAAATTTTGTACTTTTCCTTACTAAGCTTGACCTGGAGAAGCAATGGCACCGTATATGGACATTTGTAGGTACGTGGATGTTTCAACAGTTGACAGGGCCACTTCTAAGTTGATCAGTGGGCATATCAAAGCTACTGGAGCTTCATTTTTGGAGGTAGAGATGCAATTTAAGTTTCAAACTCCAAATCTTGAAATGATCTGAGGTGCATTCTATCATTTGTACATGCTTCAATAACATGATGTTTGAGGAGATTTTTCTTTAAGCTGAGCAATTCTTGTGTAGGCTCCAGTTTCAGGTTCCAAAAAGCCAGCAGAAGATGGACAGTTGATATTCCTTACTGCCGGTAATCATTATTCGATGACATTGTTTAGTTTGTTGTTTTTCTTTATACATTTAATTTAATCCCATTAGCTTGAATCTTTCAGGCGACAAATCTCTCTATGATGCAGTTGCTCCATTCTTAGACATCATGGGGAAGGTATTTTGTCTTGCCAGTCTTTCACATCTCTCTGTCTTGAAAAAATAGCTATGTTATGTGTTTCTTTATCATATTGCCTATCGTTATTCTTTACCCATGTTGATGCTTTTATCCAGTCAAGATTTTACCTTGGTGATGTTGGAAATGGTGCTGCTATGAAACTTGTTGTCAACATGATCATGGGAAGGTTCAGCAAATTTTCTTCCCTATTTTTAACTGCTTGAGTTTTTGCCCATACTGATCAATACACTGACAATACTTTCTTCATTCTTCCCTTTTGGCAAGTTGCAGTATGATGGCATCTTTTTCTGAAGGATTGCTTCTCAGCAAGAAAGTAGGACTTGACCCGAATGTGCTAGTTGAGGTATTCCTCAATACATTTTATGGGACTGGATTTAATTGCAAGCTTTCAAGTCTCTTTTATCCATGGGAACAACTTCAGAACTGAAATGATTTTGGAATTTTTAGTAGAAATAAAGAATTTCAAAACTTTGATGGAGATTAAAAATTTTGGAAATGCCTAATGTAAAATATATGAACTCAAATCAAAAGGCCAAAATCTCTTTTTTTCCGGAACCAAATTGAATTTGGGGAAACACATCGACAAGAAGACATCTATCCAGATCTGTTTCTTAAGTAATTTTGATATTTATTCATTTCCACGTATGATGATATTGCAGGTAGTATCTCAGGGAGCAATTAGTTCACCAATGTATTCACTCAAAGGTCCATCAATGACTAAATCAGTTTATCCTACGGCATTTCCCTTGAAGCATCAACAAAAGGTTTGTAGTTTCCCAGTATTTTTTTTATAAGCGTTGAATGTTTTGCTGACTCGGCTTGTGAAACTTAAGTCTATTAGCTGTGTTGGTTTCGTGCTATGCTTAATTTTCAAAAGATGGTTTAGCACCTCTATTCTTGGTAACGATCATTATGACATTTGGTATCATCCATCTCACAAAGGTTCATGGTGGCAGGATCTGAGGCTTGCTTTAGGATTAGCTGAATCCGTTTCTCAGTCTACTCCGATCGCAGCCGCTGCTAATGAACTATACAAGGTGGCAAAATCTCATGGCCTTAGTGACCAGGATTTTTCTGCAGTTATAGAAGCATTAAAAGCTAAAAACTGACAGCAAGGAAAACTGTTTTTTCATCAGATCTAATGAATAAGCACTCTGCTTCTAGTTTTTTAACTTTGTAATAAATCACTTCCCCATTTATGATATGAGATTAATCGAACCAAGATTTCAAATCATTGCAATATCCAGGTTGATGAAATCAAATCACAACAATTACTATGAACAGGAATGATATGAGATTAATCTGTTGTCAACCATTGCAATATCATTTCAAATCTGTTGTCAATCATTGCAATATCCAGGGTGATGAAATCAAATCACAACAATTACTATGAACAGGAATGATATGAGATTAATCGAACCAAGATTTCGAAATCTTGACAAAAAAATTTTACAATTCAAGTCTTGCTCCCTGTGGTTTAAGATCTAGAGATTAAACAGATTGACTACTTCCCGAGAAAGCACACGGATGCTCAAATCTAATAGTATGTAGAATACT
Organism: Trichilia hirta; assembly: GCA_035221805.1. Lineage (NCBI taxonomy): Eukaryota > Viridiplantae > Streptophyta > Magnoliopsida > Sapindales > Meliaceae > Trichilia > Trichilia hirta. The sequence continues at coordinate 1,305,515 of JAWDEX010000011.1, read as the reverse complement.
ATTGGTAATTAAACCATGAAATCTACACAAATTCATAATTTTTTGATGGTGAACGAGACAGAATCTAACTGAAAGCTGAAGCTTCTTGCGTGCAGAAACTAACAGAAGTACATGATTCAGAGTTTTCAGTGTAAAGATAACAAGAAGCTCATTCCTAACCTACCACAAAATGAAAAAGGGGTTTGACAATAATTGGAACCAAATTCCCATGATGTAGATCTGCACTATTAGACTCTTGCTTAATCTATTTCTGTCGAAGTTCATAGCAGTGGTTGCCTCCCTATTTGCAAAATCTCAGATCAGTCAATTTTCACAGAGGAATAGATCTTCCGAACAAACCAGAAGCATGCGTAGAAGCCAATTGTCCCCGTCAAGACAAAGAAAGCATATGAAGCAATTACCATGTACCCAAAGTAAAGGATGCCTGAAACCAGCTTTGTGATTTCCAGCTTGGTGAAGAAGTAGAAAACTGAGTAGAGGAACAGGTACAAAGCAGAGGAACCAGCTGTCAGGTAAGATCTCCACCACCAATTGTAGTCTTCACTACACAACTGGAAGTAGCAGAGCACGATTGTTATCTCCGCGCAAGTGAGTAACAGGATAACAAACACTATGAAAAGGAATCCGAAGATGTAATAGAACTGGTTCAGCCATATAGATGTCAAGATGAAGAAGAGCTCAATAAAGACAGCCCCAAAAGGAAGAATGCCTCCAATCAGTATGGAGAATATAGGTTTCATGTACCATGCCTGCTCCGGTATTTGCCTCGGAATTTTATTGGTCTTAACAGGATCTTCAATTGCTGGCTTTTTGAAGCCCAAGTAACTACCCACAAAGACCAAAGGGACTGATATACCAAACCATAAGAAAACAAGAGCGAACATTGTCCCAAATGGTACTGCTCCAGAAGACTGTTCTCCCCAAATTAAGACATTTAGCACAAAGAAGACGGCAAAAAGAATACCTGGAAACATAAATGCAGTTTTTAAGGTATTTTTCTTCCACTCTGTGCCTTTGAACATTTTGTACAATCGTGCAGAGGAATAACCAGCAAACAGGCCCATGAAAACCCACAGGAGAACCATAGCAGTCATAAGTCCCCCTCGGTTGGAAGGAGATAGGAATCCCAGTAAAGCAAATATCATTGTTACCAGTGTCATCCCAAGGATCTGAACTCCAGTACCAACATAAACACACAGCAAGCCAGCATTGATTGGGGCCCTGAAGACATCTCCATGAACAAGTTTCCATCCTGTCTCTTCCTGGGCCTCATCTTGGGTCTCCAACTGATTATAATTTGCAATATCTCTGTATAGAGTTCTCATCATGATCATGGCCACCATCCCGGAAAGGAATAAGACAATCATCAGGGAGTTTATGATAGAGAACCAGTGGATCTGATCATCATTCATGAGTAGGTATGT
>JAWDEX010000011.1:1285586-1303991 GCA_035221805.1 Trichilia hirta | reverse complement strand
TTTTGCAGCTTTGCGTTGGGCAGAACATGTGCACAGTAACTGTAGCACCTGAAATGTTTGGTGGAGATCCTTGCCCCAACGTCATGAAGCAACTCGCTGTAGAAGCCATCTGCGGCTAATGAAATAAACTTGCTACATCTGGAGAAAATGGAATGGAATAAAAAGGGTTCCACTTCTTTACTCCTGCGTAGCATTCTTTTTGATGAAAGTAATTTTGAGTAAATTAAGTCTCTACACATCCAAGATCACTCCAACCATTTGATTTGGCTTCTTCTCTGGTGAAGTTATACAGATATGCAACACACCGCATGGTTGAAAGTCCTCATAGATTAAGAAAATGATTGAGGATAAGCTACTTATATTTATGTATAGATGAACTAGCTTCTTTATTTAAATTTAGAAAAGGAAATCTGAAGAACAAGAAACACATCGAGACGTTCCAACCGGCGTCCATGTGCAGATGATTCAGTCTTAGAACATGAAAATCCTCTGGTTTCCAATAAGTTTAGCATCATTTTTACATTCCTTGTAATCACTTTGGAAGCAATTCTTCTCCGTTCTTGTGTGGTAAGTTTGAGAATGTAATAAGGAACCATAAAGCAAGCTTGTCAAATCGTCTCTTCAAGTTATGTTTTGCTTTTAGCTCCAAATTCTGATGTAGACAACTTGATCCATTCAGTTTATGGGTCAGTAAGCCAAACAGGCCCATTAATTATATTGGCCGGTAAGTTACCATTTATAATGTTTTAGATAATGTTTAGATAGACCATAGCAGTATCAACTGCTAAACCCAGCACAAGTTTTTAGTGGGGATCATTCAAAAATGCCAAAAACATGCTGCCTGACAACAAATTTAAGTTCCAAAAATTACTTTTGATCGAGTGTTGTCAATTATTAATAGTCACCTCGGATTAATTACCGATGAAGCAAACAAGCAGAGGGCAACGTGCGGGTAAAGGGAACCATCCCCCGACTAAGCGCTTTTGAAAATATTTTGAAAACAATCAAAAACACTTCCATTTCCTCCGCTGTAAAAAGGTAAACACAAACCCAGATTCACAGTAATTAAGGCTTATATTATCTGAAATCTACAGTGTTTACTGTGGCTCCATGTTCTGTTCAAGCAATCGAATCATTAATTTAATTGGGTGATGAAAGGAATTGCACTCCTATTTTGTGTAGTGTTATAACTTTAATCTTGTTTGTTTTATGGTGTTAATCACTTAATCCTACGTAAAGACAAAATTAGGATACGAGTATAATATTTGTTATACAAAAAAATAAAAAAATATGTATTATAATATTTAAATTTTAATAAAATTTTTAGTAAAATATAAAATAAAGATAATTATTATTTAACAAAATATAAGTATTTGTTGTTTCTTTTATTTTATATTCATATAATTTTTGATAATTTTTATTTATTTAAATATTAATTATTGAAAATTTACTAGAATTCAAATCCCCACATCTAAAAATTCTTATCAATTTCAAGAAAGCCAAATTTGATTACAACATAACATAAATTATTTTATTTATTTTGTATTTATATTATAAGATGACTTTGAAATAAGTTCCATCATAGCATTATTAATAAATAATAATATCATCCCATCTAATCTAAGTGTCTTTATTATATTTTATAATCTAGTTGACCTTGTCCTTGACTACATGAGACATGAGAGAGTAAGATAGTTATTTGAACTTATGAAACTTTATAATATAAAGAACTTTATACATTTACTGATTGATGTAGATGGAGACAATCTTGACTTGATGACCTCATGAAATCTTCTCAATTTAGACACTTCTTTTGTAACTATATACTATATAGGATACAAAGTGGGATGACATTTAGAAACTTCTCCACATTATTTTACTTTATAATTGGTATTATATAATTAAAATTGAAAACCCATACAAAAAATGAAGGTACCTCTATTATCAAATACCCACGACCTATTTATTTGCATAAGTCAAGTGACATTAATTATTAATATGACAACTATGGATATATTTAACAAATAACACATCATTTTCATATAAAAATATATATTTAATATTTGATAATAAATATTTAATAATTATAGCTTATTTTTTTTAATTTAAGAAAAAATTATTTATAGAATTAAAAATGCTTTGATGAACTAAGAATTCACAACAATTGTAAAATTAAAAAAATAATTTATATAAAAAATGATTCAACAAAATATATATTTTTTCCATTTTCCTTTTTCCCAACATCCTTACTTTACCAACTTATCACATCTTCTCTCTCTTCTTCTCCACAATCAACGGCAAAAAAAGCAACACAAAAATTAAAAAAAAAAAAAAAACGTTTTTTTTTTTTGGAGAACCTACAAAAGCAGGCGCGGTTTATCGCAGTGGAAAGTAGAAGCAGAAACCCATTATCAAAATTCTTGTTCTGCCTCACTCTTCTTCATTCTTTTTCCTTATACTGTGTTTTCTCTGTTTTTATGGCGTCTTCTGCCGTTCATATTTCCTTCACTTTTCCCAGATTAGACGATAACCATCTAATGTTGTTCTTGCTTTTGGTCATTTCTTTCATCTTCTTGTCCATTTTCTTTACTGTTACTCTGTTTTTAACATACAAGAAGATTAAGAAGTTGCAGGAATTGGAGAATTGTGCCAAAGTTTTGAAGGGTTCGTTGGAGAATTCTGTTGGGAGTGAGACTGTAAGTGTTTTGACTCGTCTGGCGGAATCGCTTCTGCGTGAGATCATGCCGGCTAAATCCGCGAAATGGGACAACTTTATGAGCGGAAACGGAAAAGCAGAGCCTCCGGTTCAAGAGAAAGTTGCGGAAAAAGGATGGGAGCCGGTGGTTCAAAGGGAGGTAGAGCAAAAAGATGGTCCGGTTCAGGAGGAGGCGGGGTATGAAGGTGAGCCGGTTCAGGAAGAGGTGGCGGAGAAAAGAGAGGTGGTTCAGCTAGAGGAGAAAAAAGTGAAGAATAAGAAAAAGAAGAAAGGGAAGAAAAAGAGAGCGGATTCGAAGGTGGAAGAAAATGGAGTTGGAGGAGAGTATTCGGAGTCAGGTTTAGAGATACAACACCTGGGTTGTCTGTGCCCACTTACATCGATGGGAAGTGCCACGCAGAATACGATCAAGGAATTGTATCATGAGCTTCTGGATAGCATCCACAACGACGAAGTCACACATAATAAGGTTTTTTTCTTTCAACAATATTTAGTCTCAAAGTTTTGGTCTTTCTGAGCGAAAAAATAATTTGAGCGAAAAAATAATTTGTTCTTGCTTCTTAACTGGGTAAGTGAGGTTTTGGTGTGATTTGGAAACCGGGTTTTAGTTTTTCGCTGTGTGTTTTTGTTGATTTTGTGAAGTAATCTCTCTGCTTGGATGTGTCCTTTATTTTTGTTGCTTGTTTTGTTGAAAAACACTTTCTTATTAATTGAAAAGAGCTTTAATCTTGTTTCTTATGCCATACGAAGAACATTTAGATGATCTTTTACTCATATAAAACACCATTTCATTTTTATTTTTTTGTTTTATATCATTTGATGAGATGGTTAGCTGGTCATCTAATGTTATCATATGCTTCCCAATGGCACATAAAGTGCAAGAAATGCAAGAAAAGCTTTCTGTAATAGAAAAGAGTGCTTGAAATTTATCATCTCAAAACGTATCTTGGCTTGTATGTTGGTGTATGTTGTGATAGATGCAGGGAATATGAGTGATACTGCGGTCTTGTTTTGAATGAGTTAGTTTGTCCTGGAAAAGTAGAAAACTTGATCTGTCAGCTCTTGTCGAAAATTCTGAGTTTTAACTTTTCCCAGATTTGTAACTTTCTTTTTTTGCGTTGGGAAGACTTGATGTGTTTGATATTCCTTGATCTTTCATGTTTCACTCTTTTTAATTTATGCTTATCCTCTCTTTTGTGTTGTTTGTGTTTTCACAAGGGCTATTCTGTAAGGCGTTGATCCTGTAAAAATAAAGCAGGGATTACTCATTGCTAACACTATTGGGATATCAATCAAGAAATGGAAAATAACAAATGAATTTTGTACTAAAATCAGAGTTTGAACTAGAAATGAATTTCTATCTTTTAAACGTCAAAATCTGCAATTTGACTTTATATTCTAATGCAATTGCTCCAGATATGCCGGTCAGTCCGATTGTAAAGTTATGTACATTTTTGTTGATAGTGTACCATATGCAATTGCTAGCATGTGTAAGATGCATGTTTTTTGGAGCATTAAATGTTGGCTTTATATCTGATTTACAGAGCTTCCTTAGCAGCATAACGATCCTTCATTTGTCTCATAATTCAGGTTGTAGAATTTTCTAAGTGCTCGGCTAGGGCCAGAAAAGAGATAGAGAACAAGTAAGTTTTATACATAATTCTGTCAAAAGCCAATTTTGTATTTATGCAAATGCTTGTAGTCATGCGACTTCTATTTCCTTTTCAAGTCCTAATTACTTGCTGCCCCTTCATCTGTGGAAATTGGTTATTTCACTGCAATTTCAAGTTTGTAAATTGTGCATTGTAAAATACTGTTTTCTGTTCTTTTTTTCCTCTTGTATTTGACCCCTCAAAACAACTTGACTATCTTCGAGAGCTTCATACTAATCACTGACTCCCATGTTCTACATTGAAATTTTTGATCTCTTAAGTAGTTCTCATCTGGAGGATTCTAACTTAAAATGATTATTTAATTTTATTGGAGGTCCAGGGCTATTATACGCAAGGTTAGCATAAAAAGGGCATTGCTCGGCAAGGCAGACAGATTATCTATTGAACGCCTTCATAATCAGGTGATTTGTGTGTAGATTTGGTATTCTTGTAGAATGAAGCAGTTCTTCTCACTTAGCAAGGTTACTCTAAAATGGGATTACTGGGTTGATTGCTTCAGATAATGGAGCTAGAGGGCCAACAGACTAGATTAGAGGCTGATATAGTTGTCTATGATTGGCTCCACCATCAACTTCAGCATTCACCAGTTTGCAAGAAGGTAGGCACTCAAAACTCTAACAAATAGAGCATATATGATTTCAATCAGCAAATCTAGATTGTGTCCTGCTTTGATTCATGCCACTCATTTTTTCAGAATGCTGGCAATATAAGTTAGAGAAATATTGATTGAGTTTAATCATGACACGGATTATTCTTTATATTGGCGTGAACCCAGCTTTTCCCCTGTGCACTGATTTTTAAAACACATTTCCTTCTCATTTATTTTATGATTCTGATTCTCTTTATATCTCATTAAAGATGCTTGACCTCCGTGCTGACAAGGAGCAGAAGACCAAGTATACCGAGCCACTGAAAATAAGAGACAAGGATGAATTCAGTTGCATTTCCTTTGAAGAACTATTAGCACGGGAAAAGAAGGATGCATTTTGGTATGTTGCTCATCTCAAATGCCTAGCCTCTAACATTCTGATTTTTGCTGCTCTTATTGATCACCTTGCTTTTACATTTCCATGTACAGGCACAAAAAGTGGAAGTCAAGAATGTGTTCAAGATGATAACATATTTGCTAACTGTACTTTTGGAATCACTTATCTATTCTATATATCCATAGTTTTTTCTTGCGTTGCTTTGTTGCAGAGACTTATGGTGATAACATTTTGCACTTAATGCCTCTTTCCAGGTTTTTGAGGTGGAAGCCAGTCAATCCGGAGCATAATGAACCTTGATATCGTATATGATGTTCTGCTGAATTATTGACTTTTATATTTACTGATCATGTAAAAGTCGGTTATAGTACCCTCCCACATCTTTTACATATATAGTGTGCTTTTGTCTTGGAGTTGTATAACGTAAGACCCAACAGGATCGGCGGAATCTATTTACTTGCTGCATTGACGTTTTTCGTTGGTCTTATGATCTTAAGATAAGTGAAAAAATGGAACTTATTATAGTGCATTGCGAGGCTTGCAAAAGAATTTGTCAAGCCACGAAGTCCCTTATTGGTTGTTTCTGTTCTGGCTTATATAACATGACATTATTGTACTGATTCAGCCGAGGGAAAAATGTTAGTTTCACGGACGTTCTTTGCTGTGAGTGTTTCAATTGTTCAATGTCTCCATTGGGCAATGTTTCATTGAAGCTTTGAATTCAGGAATCCTGGTGACACAAGCTGTATATGGAGTTAAGCTGCAAGTCTGTGGTTCTCCTTTATGCATTTTCTGGTTCGCATTCTTTTTTGTCCTTCAGTTTTAGCCGGGGGAAGGAAGAAATTGCGCGTGGAGTGTTATTTGGTGTCAACCAGTAGAATTTCTTGGGTTCAAAAAAAATATTTATATAGAATAGAAACAGTTGGGTTTTAATTTTATTCACAGCAAGATCAGAAGGGTTTGGTTTATGTTATTATGATACGAGGGTTTTGGGGACTTTGCAAATTGAACGCAACAATCTATTGGGCGCTGAAATTGAATGAAAGCAACCCAGATCAAAATTTCATTGGATTCTTAAAGATCAATGGTGCTGAAATTTCCGACTTCAATACTGCCTCCAAAATTGGGAAAGTCGTAATTTTCTTTGAAACTGGTTTCTTGGATTCAATTCTCTTTGGAGTATCTTGAATGATTAGAAATAAATGGAATATTAATTTTTCTATAGAAACATATGAAATATGAGATAATAATATACTGTCATTAATTAAATTAAGCCATGCGCACGTGTTAACCAAAAAAAAAAAAATCAATCAAGTAGTGAGTTGGATTATAGCATACTCAGAACATCAAATTCAATACTTATGATTTACTAGTGAAAATTCTGAATTTTTATAGAAAAATTCAGAATTAAAAAAAATAAAAAAAAATGAGCATCAATCTGTACTATGGTCAACAGAGCATGAAATTTCGTCGCCTTTATCCAAATGTAAACAGACAAGACACATGCAGGTACGTGCGAGCTTTTACGCGAACAGTTGGGATAACTTTGTTAGCTACGAGCAGTTACCTCCCCCGTATCTGCTTATCATCATCATCATCAACAGCCATGGCAATATGCTCAAGCTTTTGTCCTCATATTCCCAGCTATTTCAGTGGAAGGCCCATTAATTCTTTTCCCACAAAACCTTTATTTTCTCTTTCTTTTAAGGTTTTCTCTTCTCAGGCAGCAAATATTTTAGCTAAAGGTATGTCTAAAATCTGTGATGCTAAATTCTTTGATGAGCGATTTGTTTAAAACATATTTGATTCAGTCTTTGTACGGGGTTATAGAATGTAATTTGTGAAAAATTGGCTAAATTTATCGTTTTGCTGGTTTACTTGGTGGAAATTTTAGGTTGTAATTTTGCAGTTAGCTAAATCTAATTTTCGAATTCCCAGCGGACGAATTTCCTGTTCGGATTGGATTTCTTGGTATGGGTATTAAGGTTTCGCCAATGGCACAAAATCTCTTGAAAGCTGGGTACGATTTCATTCCTCTGCTTAATTACCATTTATCACCAAGGGAATTTGCTAAAACTTGTTTCAAGTCCCTCCCCATTCTCATTAAGAACTTGGTTCTGCTTTCTTTTGATTAAATTTGATTTAAGACTCATAAGATCTTACAAAATTTAAATTTATTGATTAAGTTCTCGTACAACACTTTCCGTGGTTGACCAATATTGCGGTGTCGTAGATGTGATGTAACAATTTGGAATGGGACCAAAAGCAAATGTGATCCTCTCATCAGCTTGGGTGCAAAGTAAGTACTTCAAATTTGTGTTGTGAAATCAGTTTGTTTTTTAGTACTGCTACTGCACTAAAGAGTATGGAATTTATATGTTCACAGCATGCATTTGAGATTCTGCAGACTTTTTAGCTTTCAATGACACTAGAGTATAGACATCAAGCGAATGCTAGACAAGATGAATCACGTTATAGAAATATATTTACGTACATTTAGACATTAGGCATATACTTGTGCTTGTATCCTTTCGTGTTTCTATTATATACTAAAGTGACCAAAAGTCTAGCTAAATTCATACACTATGCTGCAAAACATTTATTTTTAATCGGTTAGGACTAAAGACTTGGTCCCAAATTTTCCTAATGAAAACATGTTTATATGTTCCAGATGCAGCAGACTTGACATCCTTTCCATCAATTATATTTTGGATTAGCTTTGTGCCTTTGTGAAAAATAAATCCATGATTGAGTTGCTATATTGTCTATTCTTATAGTTTCTATGAATAAAACAAAATAAACCTCCACAATATGATCAATTTGTAGATATTTTATAGAGTGTATGCAATATATTTGGCTTGTTAAACTCATCTACTAGTATTTTTGGTTTTCATTTAACTTGTTACTATAATGATTGCATTCAGAACTTTCCAAAACCATTTTGCTGAAAGAATCATTCTTGAAAATTCCAATAAGATGTTTTATTTTGCTCATGCAGATATAAACCCTTTCCTGAGGAAGTAGCCGCATCTTGTGATGTCACATTTGCCATGCTTGCTGATCAAGAAAGTGCAGTACGCATGTTTCTTTCTGGTTGTTTTATTTGATTGTCACTACTTTAATTGCAGCAATGTCTCTAATATACCAACTTATTGTTTCATTGTATCAGATGGATGTTGCGTGTGGGAATCATGAAGCTGCAACTGGGATGGGTCCTGGAAAGGGGTAATCTTCCTTTTGTTTCTAATGGTTGAATATTTACATTTTGGCACGGTTTAGAGATACAAGACTTTGAACTATTTGAATCAGAACATTTTTTGATTGACCATGTTTCAATCCATTAAGAAACTATCCTGGTTACTGTTATGTACCTAAGCTTCATTTTCCTAAGCTTCATTTTGATATACTTCTCAATATAATGTTGAAAAGTATACATTAAAATACTGTAAACTAATTGTAGATTGTTTATTTTTCAAATTGTGTGCTTTGCCTTAATAAGCTCGACCTGGAGAAGCAATGACACTGTATATGAACATTTGCAGGTATGTGGATGTTTCAACAGTTGACAGGACCACTTCTAAGTTGATTAGTGGACATATCGAAGCTACTGGAGCTTCATTTTAGGAGGTAGAGATGTGATTTAAGTTTCAAATTCCAAATCTTGAAATAGTGTAAAGTGCAGTCTTTCATTTATGCTTGCTTCAATAGCGTGATAGTTGAGGAGATTTTTGTTTAAGCCGAGAAATTCTTGTGTAGGCTCCAGTTTCAGGTTCCAAAAAGCCAGCAGAAAATTGACAGTTAATATTTCTTACTGCTGGTAATCATTATTCAATGAAATTCTTTAATATGTTGTCTTGCTGCTAAAGATGGTTAGTTTAATCCCATTGGCTTGAATCTTTCAGGGAACAAATCTATCTGTGATACAGTTGCTCAATTCTTAGACATCATGGGGAAGGCATTTTGCGTTGCTAGTCCCTTTCAAATCTCCTTTTCTCAAAACAATGACTATATATGTGTTTCTTATCATATTGCCTGTTGCTATTCTTGAACCACGGTGATGCTTTTATTCAGTCAAGATTTTACCTTGGTCATGTTGGAAATGCGGTGCTATGAAACTTGTTGTCAACATGATCATGGAAAGGTTTGGCAAATTTTCTTGTTTTTAACCGCTTAAGTTTGTGCTCATACTAACCAATAAATACGCTGACCATGCTTTTTTTATTCTTTCCTTTTGGGAACTTGCAGTATGGTGGCATCTTTTTCTGAAGGATTGCTTCTCAGCGAGAAAGTGGGACTTGACCCAAATGTGCTAGTTGAGGTATTACCCGATACTTGTTACACTTTATGGGACCAATGTGCTGAATATGTCCTTCCACTAAACCCAACAGGAATTACAAGCTTTCAGTTCTCTTTGATCTGGGGACTTGTGAACGGAAATAATTTTGGATTGTTTGGTAGAAATATAAGGAATTTCAGAACTATGACTGAGAACTAAAGCATGAGGAAATTCCTTATGTAAAATATATGAAGTCATTTGATCAAAAACCCAAAATCTCTTTGTTTAATAACCAGAATTGAATTTGGAGAAAGAACTCAAAAGACATCGATTCATCTCTTACAATGGTAGATTTTTTTCGTAAATGAATTCTATGTTTATTCATTTTTCAAAAATCTTATGGCTTGATATTGCAGGTTGTATTAGAGGGAGCAATTGGTACACCAATGCACTCACTCAAAGGTCCAACAATGACTTGCATTTCCCATGAAACATCAACAAAAGGTTTGTAGTTTCCTAGTTCTGCTTAGAAGTATTGAATGTCCGTAAACGTTGCTTGGAAGTCTTAAGTCCATCATGTTCTGTATTGGGTTCGTGTGTTGCTTAATTTTTAAAAGGTTGGTTTGGCACGTGCCTGTGACATTGGATTCGTGTTTTGCTAATTTTTTAATTTTTAAAAGTTTTAATTGCTAATTGTGTTGTCATGGTGGTTTGAGTTGGCCTAGAAAACTTTCATATTTAAAATGTGAGTTCGGTCTGAACGTGTATGAGCTGGTATTGCTGATGATCATTACGATATTTTTTATTACAAACGAAATAACTCAAGTTGCATCATAATCCGCCTTTTGTACTACCCAGTAGATTACTACGATATTCTCCTTTCTGCATCTTACAAAGTTCATGGTGGCAGGATCTGAGGCTTGCTTTCGGATTAGCAGAGTCTGTTTCACAATGTACTCCAGTTGCGGCTGCTTCAAATGGACTTTACAAGGTGGCAAAATCTCATGGCCTAAACGACCAGGATTTTTCTGCAGTTATAATAGAAGCTTTGAAAGCTAGAAACTGACAGCTAGGAAAGGATAACTTCCATTTTTTTTTTTTTCATAAGAGTTAAACTAAGCACGTTGCATTCAGCATTTTTCACTTTGTAATGGATCACTTACCGATTTATAAATAATCTGTTGTCAGCTATTGAAATATGAGGGGTGATTAAATCAAATTATAGCAATTTCAATGAACCCTGAATGACAAAATAAATGGTACCAAGATTTCTAAATCTTTACTGAGAAATTTTATTTTTACAATCCAAGCTGCGCTCCCTAAGGATTAGGATCTTGAAATTAAAATAGATTGACTGCTTCCCAAGAAAGCACACGGATGCTCAAATCTCAAGGAGAATAAGATGTAGAATACTTGAAAGAGTAATTCTCTTAAATTAAAAGTGGCATATAATATTAGTAACTAAACCCTGAATTCTTCAAACATTCATGATTTTGATGGTAACAAGACACAATCTAACTCACAACTAAAGCTTCTTGAATAGAGAAACTAATCAAAGTACATGGTTCATAATTTCGTAGTGTAAGCATAACAACAAGCTCATTCCTAACCTACCACACTATGAAAAAGGGCTTTGACAATAATGGGAACCAAATTCCCATACTGTAGATCTGTAGATTCATACAGCCAACAAGGTTTAGAGGTTGTTTAGTCACATTATCATCCAAATGTTGCCAAACGCACTATTAGACTCTTTTGCTTAATCTATTTCTGACTGAAGCTCACAGTAGTTGTCACAACCTTATTTGCAAAATCTCAGATCAGTCAATTTTCACTGAGGAATAGATCTTCCGTACAAACCAGAAGCATGCATAGAAGCCAATTGTTCCCGTCAAGACAAAGAAAGCGTATGAAACAATTACCATGTACCCAAAGTAAAGAATGCCTGATACCAGCTTAGTGATTTCCAACTTGGTGAAGAAGTAGAAAACTGAGTAGAGGAAGAGGTACAGAGCAGAGGAACCAGCTGTCAGGTAAGATCTCCACCACCAATTGTAGTCTTCGCTACACAACTGGAAGTAGCAGAGCACCATTGCTATTTCTGCGCAAGTGATTAACAGGATAACAAACACAATGAAAAGGAATCCGAAGATGTAATAGAACTGGTTCAGCCATATAGATGTTAAAATGAAGAAAAGCTCAATAAAGACAGCCCCAAATGGAAGAATGCCTCCAATGAGTATAGAGAACACTGGTTTCATGTACCATGCTTGCTCCGGTATCTGCCTTGGAATTTTATTTGTCTTAACCGGATCTTCAATAGCTGGCTTTTTGAAGCCCAAGTAACTACCCACAAAGACCAAGGGGACTGATATACCGAACCATAAGAAAACAAGAGCAAACATTGTCCCAAATGGTACTGCCCCAGAAGACTGTTCTCCCCAAATTAAGGCATTTAGCACAAAGAAGACTGCAAAAAGAATGCCAGGAAACATAAATGCAGTTTTTAGGGTATTTCTCTTCCACTCTGTGCCTTTGAACATTTTGTACAAACGTGCTGAGGAATAACCAGCAAACAAGCCCATGAAAACCCACAGGAGTACCATAGCAGTCATAAGTCCTCCTCGGTTGGAAGGAGATAAGAATCCCAGTAAAGCAAATATCATTGTCACCAGCGTCATCCCAAAGATCTGAACTCCTGTACCAACATAAACACACAGCAAGCCAGCATTGATTGGTGCCCTGAAGACATCTCCATGAACAAGTTTCCATCCTGTCTCTTCCTGGGCCTCATCTTGGGTTTCCAACTGATTATAATTTGCAATATCTCTGTATAGAGTTCTCATCATGATCATGGCCACCATACCAGAAAGGAATAAGACAATCATCAGGGAGTTTATGATAGAGAACCAGTGGATCTGATCATCATTCATGAGTAGGTATGTATCCCAACGAGATGCCCATTTGATATCACTTTCCTGACACAGCACCAGAACCAGTTAAAATTATTTCTGGAAATGGTAGGATGAATTGATGAACCAAAGAATTTAAAAAAACTGTACCTTGAAGGTGACATCATATGTAAATACAATCTCTTTATCTTTCTGAACTTCTTGCGGAACAGCAGTACCTTGGACTAAATTTTTGGTGTCTTTGTTGCAAGTAGTCACCTGTGGTTTCTTCTCATCCCATTCCTTGTATTCATGATTGATACTGTTTGCAAAATTCAGATAAAAGAAAAGTGATAAGTAATCTAATCTTTTGACAACCAACGTGATGTGAGCTTGAGCCAAATAGCTATAGTCTTTTATTTAACAAAACATGTGAAACACAATGGAAAAGTTACATCACCTGTTCGGAGTTACCTCAAACCCAACAATTCGAGCAGAATCAGTCTCAGGATCCATGTGGTACTTCACTCTGAAGCTCAAGTGGTTATTGATAAAGTATTTCTCTTCTTTGCTCTGCAAAATAAAATAAATGGTTAACACATATAAACAACACTAATATAAAAATAGCAATTGATTTCTGAGGCATACCCCTTGATAATTTCCTTTGAACCCAACACGAAAACCATGTTCATAAGTTGTTGACTGACTTCCATCCCTCCGTTGTCTAAGAACAGCAACTGGAAGATTGTCAAGAATCCTGCAAATCCATCATAGAGATTTTAGTACCAATATGCAATAAGTGACCTGAACACTGCAAAAATTTTTTAACCTAGGAAAAGAAATAGTCAATGGAAGATTATCAAGAATCCAGAAAATCCATAGTTTTTAGTACCATTATGGAATAGCTGAACTGAACACTGCAAAAAAGGGTTTTTAACCTAGGAAAAGAAACAGTAAACACATAACAAGGATAAAATGTATAGAAATGGTTCATCACTTACATATTGACCCGATATTCATCATCAATTTTTTCCTTAAAATTTTTTGCAGATTCAGCATCAAGTTTTTGACGACAGGCCACTTTGCATGGAAGATCCTCTCTCATTTCAAACTGGGAAAGAAATTATAAATGTTGAACCCCATAAAAAAAGTAAAAGAATTATGGTAACTATATGTAAAGCAATTTCCATCAATTAAGTTATCAAGAAAATACAAGTAAAGAATATATGGAAAAGGCAAGAAACACTCACTTCATATACAGAATTTTCGATTCTGTCACCACGAAGAACCTCTCCCAAATTCTCTGCATTGTTCACTATCTTTGAAGGCTTACAGTACTTCAAAAAGTAGTAGTCGTATGGCAATTGTGTCTTTGTTGATGACAATTTGTTCACTTTGACATATAGTGGATCACGCTGTTCAAAAATTTGGCATCCATAGGATGAGCAACTAATAAGGGGTAAATCATGAACTCAGAAAATACCAAACAAATACAAACAAGTACCTAAGCATATTCCTAAAACTGATAACTAAGGTTTAGACACAATGAAAAGAAAAGTGTTTCCAATAAAATAGCTGCCAAATTTAGCAAATCAACTCCCATATACGACCTTGCAACTCACTTTCCCTTTTGTTCACAAAATGGACTGCCAACAGACCAACATTCTACTATAACAATTATTGAAAACTCTTAACAGTCAGATCTTGCTAAAATCTATAACAGCATCAATAAAAATGGCAATTTAATCGCAATGGAATTCTCATTCAGAATTGCTCAAAATGCTGAGTGAATCACAGATGGAACTGTTTAAAACACTGCAAGTCCATTCATACTCGTTTAGAAAAAATGTTTCCTCCTCGTGTTATTATACAACGACATTACTTTTATTCACAGATAACATTGACGATCATTCAAAGGACATTAAAATTTACTGAAGTACATGCAATACAATCGAGACGAGAAACACAAAACTTGTTGCAAATAGTGCATCAAAATACGTACTTAGATTACACTGTCTCATACTCTTCAATTTGTAACCGAACATCACAAAATCCAAAACACAAAGAAATTAAAAGAAACTTGCAAAATCAACCAAGTCAATTTGCAAATTCAACTAAGTCAAGCTTAGGCTTTTATCCTGTACAAGTACAACCATCAGAAGAAACCCAGATCCAAAACAAACCCAGAAATAAAGCACAAAACAACACCACAAAATAACAGATCAAACACACAGAACGTCAGATCCAACGCAACCCCAAGAAGTCAAAACAAAACAGAGCAAAACTCGAAAAACATTAACAATTAATGAAGATAAAATAAAGCCAACAAGAAAAAACAGTAAAAACAAGAATAAGAAAACAGAAACAAAATGAAAGTTTGTAAGTTAAGAAAAAGTATTTACTCGTTGGAAATTACGAGGGGCGACGCCGGGAAGGTAGAAAGAGTGGGCCGAGGAGATGAACAAGAGAGTGAAGAAAAGTGTTTTCATTGCTGTTGTTGAAACAGTGAAGATTTTGGGTTTGTTCATTTTCGTGTTGTGTTTACAGGGAAGAGAAACGTAGAAAAGATGAAAAGAGTTCCGCCTTCTCGTCATTATGTGTCTCGTAAATATTGGATTTCGTTTTGCTATTGCCAGGAACAATTTTTGCTCTTACCAGATTATTAATATTATTATGAGATAATTGACACCCTTTGCTTTTCCTTTTCTTTTTCTTTCCAGTTTCGATGCTGCAAATTACTTTTTATGCAGCTGAAAGTCATTAATGATATTCCATGAATTCATCAAGTTAGAAAATGACAACCTTTTTTTTTTTTTATTTTTTTTATTTTTTAAAAAGAATTAAAACAAGTTTTAAAAGTCATATAATTTTAATTTTTAAATTCTTTGGATAAATTAATAACTACATGAATACAATGTAATAATATCTTCGATTCAATTTATGAATTTGATGTTTGCCAAACTTGTTATTAGTAGCAAATGAATCCTCAATTTGCACCCAATTTGTAAAAAGTTTGTAGAGGTTTGAAGTTCAAATTCCATTCACATCAGAATCACTAGAACTCAATTTATATTAGTGTAATATATAAAAAAAAAATTAAGAAAATAAACAAATAAAAGCCAAATAGAAAGAAGTTTCTGAATTCCGATAGCTAATTAGTTGTGAACATCTTAAAACTCCAGAAGAGTAAATGCAAACACTTGAAATATTCAGAGAAGCATACAGAGTCTGGTCACTGATAATGTGAGTCAACTTACACAATACAAGAACACCAGTTAAGCGTTAATTCTAACTCTTTTCACAAGAGAGAATGTGAGATTTGAACTTGTCAAGCTCTGCCAAAACCTCTTCTTCTGGACGGTATATTAAATCAATCATACGCCATATCTGCGACACAAAGATAGATACATCATTCAAAGAAATTTACAGGATGAACAAAAGATAAAGCAGATCGTGTTCTCCAAAAGTTGGATTCTATTCTTGAGGTCAACCACTGTTCAATAGAATAGATCAAAACTATATATGCAAAAAAGTATGCAATCACAAGTCTAAAAAAGAAACGGGATTTTGAGTTAATGAGAGAATTTAGCCTGTGGATTTCCCCTTTTCTTATCTTTGCTATAATTTTCCTGAGTTTTTGCTATATAAGGCATTGGTCCAACATTATGTAATGTCGTCTCATTTTGAAAATGCAGAGCTAATTATCAATTTCTTTTGGTTTGGTTTCTTCTGAACAACTGCTTTTCAAAATATATTAATAACTAGGCATGGATTAATGAAAACCAATTTGTATTGTAGCTACCATAGCAAGACAAGCGAGCCATTTGTCTGTATAAAGATTGAAATCAATTTTAATTATTACCTGTAGAGTGCCACCTCCTCCGGTGCTTTCACAATCATCAGATACACTCACAATCGTCCATGGATCAGATGCATTCCAGTGGAAGTCAACAATTTTGTCTCTGATTCATATATATATATATATACAGTTATTGGAATCAACAGTCTTAAATTAAGCAAAATAGTAATATGAAGACAGTAGTACTGAATATCTATCTACTGATTAACTGAACACAAATGTATATGGAAAAATATACACAGCTTGATTACCTATGCCCACTATGTCGGAAGAATAAACCTGGCGGAGAATTTGGCAATCTCAATCCAACAGGATCTTGCTTTTTACCGATCTGTAAAACAACTTAACTTTATTATAAATTAATGAAACACACAGATTGTGCAAACAACATTTTATCACCAATACAGGTGATCCCACATCAATTAGGTCTAGATCTTATATAAAAAAAAAAAAATGTGAACCACCCAGGAGATTCATTTTTTACGCTTCATTAACTATTTAAGACATTATTAAGACCTTCTCATGATCCCAGATGTTTAAAATTCCATCCTCTGCAGAACTTCCAAAGACTGATGACTTGTCAGGAGACCACTGGAAACAAATACGCATTTAAAGTTAAAAACAACCTAAAAAAATTTAACAGATCCTGTTCTTAAAGATGTAAGAGGAGGCAATAGAATAGATGTTACCTGTACACAAAGGACAGCAGCACTATGACCCTCAAATATATGAATAGGAGAGCCAACTCCACCATATGTGAGGTTTCGACAGTCAAACATGTGAATAGTGTTATCAGCAGACCTAAATAAAAGTAGAGTGGACTTTAGCTGATCAATGCAAGGCACAGAATGCAATCCATGAAAACGAATTGTTTATTCAGAAGCATCCAGAAATTTAAAAGACAAAAGAAATGGACAGAATGAATACCCTGTCAGTATGAGGTTTACATCGTGGGGATTCCAATCGACACAATGAATATCAGCATTATGAGCTTTCTCAACCTGAGCCCATGAAAATGAAATTGCAAAAGCAAGTCAACAAAAAAAATTCAAAATATCTTGTAATCAGCAAAAAGATCATAGCAGAATCAGAAAGGAGATGTTAGCAGATGTTTGCAAAGAATGATGACCTTGACAGCTGGAGAAGTGCCAGCTCTGGCATCCCATAGTACAAGGCATGAATCATCACCTACACTGCAGAACTCCTGTGAGCTACACAAAAATAAACCAGAGACAGTCATCTTGCCGTACAGCAGAAGATTCAGCAAATATGCAAGAGCAGAATATCTTTGTATGCCTTTGCTTCACTCCATATCCTTTCAGTTCATTATTTCAAGATGAGAATACCAGAATAAAAGAGGAAGTGAGAATCAACAACATGCCTAAAGTTCTGCAAAAAGTCAAATGTCATTTGGCAGATGGTAAATTATACGATCCAACCAAAGTGTCATTAATACAACTACAAATAACCAATGCATTAACATAATCATGTCAGCTACCTTGATGGGCAGAACTGGACATCTTCAACAGTGTCTTCATGCCCCAGGTAGACACCTCGTGCCCCAATAGACGGGCTCTCTATAGCTTTATCACTATTCCCACCACCCTTGGAAGAGTATTTAGCATTGGCACCACCAGATCCGGGAGATTTTGTGGAACCTGGCTCTGATGCCAAAGTCGCGATATGATCTTGAATGCTCCATAAAACCACTGACTTGTCCTTGCCTGTCATAAAGATCTACTCAATCAAAAATATATTTTAAGAAGATAACAATAAAAAGATAACCACCTCAGTCAAGGAGAAATTTGACAAAAAGACGAGAAAAGTAAACAAAACATCACTTCAACTTAGCAATATATTAAGTTAATATACTGAATATTCTGAGAAGTTTGTCATGCAGCTATTTTATCAAGCAGAAAGAAATAAAAAGGTACAACCTCCAGAGAGCACATAGGGTTCAGTTGGACACATGGCAAGAGCAAATTCAGCATTATCTTGATGCCC
>JAWDEX010000011.1:1269525-1285486 GCA_035221805.1 Trichilia hirta | reverse complement strand
TCCCAACGAGACGCCCATTTGATGTCACTGTCCTAACACAGTGCCAGAAAAAGTTCAATTTATTTCTGGAATTGGTAGGACAAATTGATGAGCCAAAGGATTTAAAAAAACTTTACCTTGAAGGTGACATCATAAGTAAATACAATCTCCTTATCTTTCTCAACTTCTTGTGGAACAGAAGTACCTTGAACTAAATTTTTGGTGTCTTTGTTGCATGTAGTCACCTGTGGGTTCTTTTCATCCCACTCCTTGTATTCATGATTGATACTGTTTGCAAAAATTCAGATAAACGAAACGAAATATGAGTAAACTAATCTTTTGACAACCCACATAATGTGAGCTCGAGCCAAATAGCCATAGTTTTTTATTTAACAAAAATGTGAAACAGAATGGAAAGGATACATCACCTGTTTGGAGTTACCTCAAATCCAACAATTCGAGCAGAATCACTCTCGGGATCCTTGTGGTACATCACTCTAAAGCTCAAGTGGTTATTGATAAAGTATTTCTCTTCTTTGCTCTGCAAAATTATATAAAAGGTTAAGATAACAGATATAAACAACACTAATATACAAATAGCAATTGATTTCTGAGGAATACCCCTTGATAATTTCCTTTGAACCCAACACGAAAACCATGTTCATATGTTGTAGACTGACTTCCATCCCTCCGTTGTCTAGGAACAGCAACTGGAAGATTGTCAAGAATCCTGCAAATCCATCGGAGTTTTTAGTACCACTATGGAATGGGTGAACTGAACACTGAAAAAAAAAAACTAGGAAAAGAAATATTAAACACATAACAAGGATAAAATGCATAGAAATGGTTCATCTCTTACATATTGACCCGATATTCATCATCAATTTTTTCCCTAAAGTTTTTTGCAGATTCAGCATCAAGTTTTTGACGACAGGCCACTTTGCATGGCACATCCTCTCTCATTTCAAACTGGGAAAGAATGATGGCAACAATATGTAAAGGAATTTCTATCAATTCAGTTATCAAAAAAATACAAGTAGAGAATACAGCAAAAAGGTAAGAAACACTCACCTCATATACAGAATTTTCGATTCTGTCACCACGAAGAACCTCCCCCAAATTTTCTGCATTGTTCACTATCTTTAAAGGTTTACAGTACTTTAAAAAGTAGTAGTCGTATGGCAATTGTGTCTTTGTAGATGACAATTTGTTCACTTTGACATATAGTGGGTCACGCTGTTCAAAAACATGGCATCCATAGGATCAGCAACTAATCAGGTGTAAATCATGAAACTCAGAACATACCAAACAAATACAAACAAGCACCTAACATATTCCTAAAACAGATAATAAGGTTAGACACCGTGAAATGAAAAGTGTTTCCAATAAAATAGTATACCAATTTAGCAAATCAACCCATAAACGACTTTGCAACTCATTTTCCCTTTTGTTGACAAAATGGAACAAACCGGCATTCTACTATAACTGGGTAATTATTGAAAACTCAAACAGTCAGATCTTGTTAAAGTCTATAGCAGCATCAATAACAACGGCTATTTCATAGCAATGGAATTCTCACTAAGAATTGCTCAAAATGCTGGTGAATCACAGATGGAAATGTTTAAAACACTGTAAGTTAATCCCTATACGTTTAGAAAAAATGTTAACTCCTAATGTTACTCTACAATGACAACATTTTTATTCACATATAACATTAATGATCATTTAAAGGACATTGAAATTTACTGAAGTACGTGCAATACAAACAAGACCAGAAACAGAAACTTGTTCAAATAGTGTATCAAAATACGTCCTCAGATTACATTATCTCATACTCTTTAATTTGCAACCTAACAAGAAATTAAAAGAATATTGCAAAACCAACCAGGCCAATTTGCAAAATCAACTAAGTCAAGCTCAATCTTTTACCCAGTACAAACACAAACATCCGAAGAAACCCAGATCCAAAACAAACCCAGAAACAAGAAACCAAAATACCACCAAAAAATAACAGATCAAACCCATAGAACGTCAGATCCAACTCAACCCCAAGAAGTCAAAACAAAACAGAGCAAACTTCGAAAAACATTAACAATTAATGAAGATAGAATAAACCCACCAAGAAAAAACTGTATAAAAACAAGAAATAAGAAAAACGGAACCAAAATAAAAGTTGGAAGTAGGGTTAAGCAAGAGTGTTTACTCGTTGGAAGTCACGAGGAGCCACGCCGGGAAGATAAAAAGAGTGGGCCGAGGAGACCAAAAAGATGGTGAAGAAAAGTGTTTTCATTGCTGTTGTTGAAGCCGTGAAGATTTTGGGTTCGCTGATTTTCATGTCGTGTTTACAGGGAAGACAAACGTAGAAAATATGGAGAAAGTTTCGCTTTCGTGTTATTTTGTGCTGCTAAATATCGGATTTCATTTACTATTGCCAGGGATAACTTTTGCTCTTTCCAGATTATTAATATTGTAGTAAAACAATTGACAATCTCGGCGTTTCCTTTTATTTTAATTTATTTTTCTAATTTTAATATTGCCAATTACTTTTTATACAATTAAAGTCATTAATGATATTTTAAGAGTTAATTAAGTTTTAAAATGATAATTTTTTTAAACAAATTAAAACAAGTTTTAAAAGTAATTAAAACCACACATTTTTGAAGATATATTTTAATTTTAAAATTTTTTTGATAAGTTTAAATAAATAAATATAATATAATAATATCTTTTATTTTTTGTATTAATTTGATATTTGCCAGATTTATTAGTTACAAATGAATGCTCAACTTCCACCTCATTCATAAAAAAATTTATTATCACTTATCTCTAATAAGATTTTAGTAAAATTTCATATTGCTAAAAATATTATTTACAATTATTTTTATACTCTTATATATAATAATAAAATTAAATATAATTATTTATTCATCTCATATAATTAAAATATATATACTTACTATTAACAATTTAAAATTATTTGCATACTGAATAACTAAAATTAAATAATTAAAAAAATTTTTAAAAATTATTTTTATATAATTATTGTTATTGTCTAAAAATAAAATATATATTAATAATAAAATAAAAAATTATTAGATATATGTTAAAATAATAAAAAAATAATTTTATCTAATTTTATAATTGTAGATAAAAGTAAAAAAAAAAAAATTGTAAATTATAATTTTAAAAGGGAAAAAAATAAATATTTATTTTTATATTTTCGAGAATTTAAGTAAAATAATGTTAAATCTCAAAAGAACTTAAATGGACAAATAAGTTTATCTGTTTTGATAGCTAATTAGTAGAAAACATCTTACAAGTCCAGAAGAGTAATCCTAACACTTGAAATATTAAGAGAAGCATAGAGAGTTTTGTAGCATACTATGTTAGGCCACTTAGCACCACAATTCTAGCTTTATTCACAAGAGAGAATGTGAGATTTGAACTTGTCAAGCTCAGCCAAAACCTCTTCTTCGGGCCGGTATATCTAGTCAATCATCTGCCATATCTGCAACACAAAAATAGCTACATCATGCAACGAAATTCACATATTGAACAACAAAGTAAGGCAGAATTACATGTTCTTCCAACGCTGGATATTACTCCAGAAGTCTACCAATGATGAACAGAATCTTGCTAAGAAGCTGACTTGTACAGAAATCCATGAAAACAAAATGAGATCTTGAATTAATGCACAAGTTTAGCAGGAATCACCTGCGGATTTCCCCTTTTTCTTCTCTTCTTTTTGCTGTATATGGCACTGGTTTAACATTGTGTAATCACATCTCATTTTGAAAATGAAGGGATAATTATCAATTTCATTTGCTTTGGTTTCTTCTGAACTAGGGCTTTTCAAAATATAGTATTAATAACTAGGCACGGTAGAATAGACAAGAAAATGAATGAAAACCAACTTGTAGCTGCAATAGCATGATGGTTAAGCCGTTTGTCTGTATAAAGATTGAGATTAATTTTAATTATTACCTGTAGAGTGCCACCTCCTCCAGTGTTTTCACAATCATCGAACACAGTAACAATCATCCATGGATCCGATTCATTCCAGTAGAAGTCAACAATTTTGTCTCTGATTCATACATATAAATCAGTTATTAGAGTCAATAGTCTTAAATTAAGCAAAATAGTACTATGGAGACAGTAGTATGGAATGTCTATCCACTGATTAAACTGACCCTCAATCAGTCTGTTACCTAGAAACCTTGATCACAGAAAAGACAATTAAAGAGCGTGTGGGATTTCAACTGACCAAATGTTGGGAGTCTCAATGAGTGGATGTTCCATATTCCATATATAACAATATATGGACAATTCTCCTATCTTACATGCCCCTGAATGCAAATGTACAAGGAAAAAGACATACAGCTTCATTACCTGTCCACCATGTTGGAAGAACAAGCCTGGTGGATAATTCGGCAATCTCAATCCAGCAGAATCTTGCTTTTTACCAATCTGAAAAGAACTTTACTATATATTAACAATAAAACATGAAGCAAGACAGATTATGAAACAACACATTTTGTCATCATACCAGAGATCCAATATCTATTAGGTCAAGATCTTATTTAGGAAACAAAAAAGTGAACCCACCCAGTAGATTTTACACCATTGACTATTTATGAAATTAGGTTATCTCATGATTCCAGATGTTTAAAATTCCATCCTCTGCAGAACTTCTGAAGACTGATGACTTCTTAGGAGATCAGTGGAAACAAATACACATTTAACGTTAAAAATAACCAAAAAAAATGTACAGACCCTCTTCTAAGAGATGTAACAAGAGACAAAGGACCACAGCACTACGACCCTTAAATATATGAATAGGAGAGCCAACTCCACCAGATGTGCTGTTTTGACGGTCAAACACGTGAATAACGTTATCAGCAGACCTAAACTAAAAGCAGAGTGGTTTTAGATGATCGATGCATGGTACAGAAAGAAATCCATAAAAAAGAATTACTTATTCAGAAGCATTCAGAAATGAAAAGCACGAAAGAAATGGACAGAATGAATACCCAGTCAGAATGAGATTTATGCGGTGGGGATTCCAATCGACACAATGAATATCATCTTGCTGTAATCAACAACATGCCTAAAGTTCTGTGAAAAGTCAATGCCATTTGGCAGATGGTAAACTCTACAATCCAACAAGAGAGTCATTAATACAACTAAACATAACCAATGCATTGATAAAAACATGCTAGCTACCTCGATGGGCAGAATTGGACATCTTCAACACTGTCTTCATGCCCCCGGCAGATACCTCGTGCCCCAATAGATGGGCTGTCTATAGCTTTATCATTATTCCCACCACCGTTGGAACTTATTTAGCATTGACACCACCAGATTCAGGAGATTCTGTGGAGCTGAATCTGATGCCAAAGTCAAGATGTGATCCTGAATACTTCATAAAACCACTGACCTGTCCTTGCTGGTCATAAAGACTCCTCAATCAAAAATATAATTTGAGAAGAAAATATGAATAAAAGATAACCACCTCAATCAAGAAGAAATTTGACAGAAATATATTAAGTTCATACACTGAATCTTGTAAGAAGTCTGTCACGCTATATTTTATCAAGCAGAAAGAAATAAGAAGGTACAACCTCCAGAGAGCACATAGGGTTCAGTTGGACACATGGCAAGAGCAAATTCAGCATTATCTTGATGCCCAGTCAATATCTGCAAGATGGCGAGCTTTATGTTAACAATGTTAACTCGGAAATTGAAATGCAATAATGAAACTCAGGCATTAAGTTAGCTCTCCCTATATGGTGTGAATTCTAGATGGCCAATGCCAGCTAAACACTCAGCTGCAAATTTAATTTACCAATGGGATATAAATGATGATGATGATAACAATCATTCCTAGTATAGATGCACCAGATCTGGATGAGAATCTGAAGCTCCTAGGACAGTATGAAGATTAGGTTATGCCTCAACATCCCAAATGATGCACCATGTTAAAAATCCCAATAACATAATTAACACAAGGTTCATTAATTTAATCAAATTCAAATATGATAAATGCAAATTAAATTATTTAGATAGATTCTCATTATTTCAAAGAATCACACATGAAAATGATTGCTTACATCAGGACTGTCAGTGTGTGCGGCTTCTGTGGGAGTTCCCTTATTCTATTCACCTGCAAAATAATATTAATCAATTGTTAAAAAGTTCATCTTGAAAGGTAAAGCACTGAAAGGTGCACAAAAATCCAATACATTACTCATGTTAGAGAGAGCATGCAGATTTGAATAAGTTATGAAATTTTGAATAATAACAAAAATGAGAGTGTGAGAGGTGATAAATCAACAAACTGCTCATGAGATCTCATACAGACGAAAATCTGAAGAAAGGCAAGAAAGTAAAAAGTATATAGAAACCTCGCTAGGATGAGTAATCGTTTTATACTTCTTCACAAAGTGTGAGCGTGCTTCTTCATTGAGCTGTGAGATCAAGAAAGGATATCCTCCAATTATTCAATGAACCAGACAAAGCAAATGGAAATGGATATGGGAGAAAATGAAGGTCGAAGGGTTGGGAAAAAATAAGAGAAGAGTAACAATTATTAACAATAACATCATCTGTGATATGTGCTCCGCAGCTGCAACACAAGGTTTTAACAACTTCGCAGTTTGTTATTGCAAGTGTATTTGGAACATTGCCATCAGTCTGAATAGAAAGGGAGTATAAACAGAAGACTAGGCAACAAATATAATAACAGATTGTAAAAATGTTGTACTACAACAAACAATAAGATCACACGTTGACATAAACCAATGCCCACTGGGAAAAAAACAAGAAAACTTGAATATGTTCACATGCAAAACCACTTGAAAACAATCCACGGACATAAAACTTTCCAGCCACTTGTGCTCACAAGTTTAGGAACCATTTGGTTTATAGGAATACAAGGAAAAAGAAAGGAAATGGCTAGAAAGACTTCCTTTATTAAGCATTTTATTTCATTTCTCATGGATTTAAGAACCTAAGAAAGGGTAAAAATAAACATGCCGCTAGTTATTGGTTAGAGAGTAACAAATTTTTGACTCTTTCAAAATTTGTGTCAGCTTAATGCACATTGAACTCTCAAAACAACTATTATCTAAAATGTGGAAACTAATTTACTTTCAGACTGCTCAATAATTTAAATCACAACATGAAGCCTAAATCAATAGAAGAAATCCAATAACTATAAAGCTGAAGAGTTAACGGCTTCACAAAAAGGAAACTTGCCTGTTCAGACAGGTAAATACGTTGGCGGTTCTTGTACTTAGCTGTTTCAAGTTGTGGACCCCATCTATCAGAACAAACTTGCAAAGTGATGAAACATTCACTTGAAAATTGAGTCATAACTAAGAAGAGTGTTAAGGCGAACCTACCAAAAACATTAATCTCTCTAGGTGTTTCAGAACTGAAATGCATTATAATATAAAATTTTGAATATTTTCTCCCTCAGTTTTCTAGCAACCAGAGGTTCAACAAGACAAGAAAAATCCACCAAAGCAAATGAAACACGTAAGCTATCCTACTTGTATGGAGAAGCGAAGAACATGAAAAAAAGATAATATAACCCCAGAGATAAACACAGCTATACGAAAAAGTGATAGAGAAACACATAAACGGTGTTAAAGAGTTGAGGAACTGTTTTATTTATTTATTTTTTAAAGAATAGGCATAGGAATTCCTCGTTTCCCGTTCTTTTCCTTTCCAACATTTTCAAGTAAACTTGTTTTCCTTTCCCTCATTTCCCCTACAACCAAACTGAACAATAAGTCAAATCTAGCCATTTAACCAAAAACTGAAAACAAATACTGCAACATTTAAAAACCTTGTAGAGAAGAAAAATACAACGGAAACGCATATACCTTTAAAAAATACTCTTTTTACCATTGTCATGACAACACAAGATTATCAAAACCAACACCACATATTCTCAGCTTTCCACTTCAAATTGGAGACACCCAAATATCAAAAATACCCAAACCCCTTAAATACTTTGTTGCTCCCACATTGTCATTAACACACAAAGATTATACAAAGCAACATCCTCACATCCCCCACCTTCCACTCCAAATTCAACACACCCCACATACTAAATTTAAAAAAGAGAACACTTCTTTTACTCACACATTACATTTTCATCAACAGCCAAAGGTATCAAAACCAAAGACTACAAACTCAAAAACAACAGCTTCCCACAAAAGAAAGAAAGAAAAAACCCTCAAGTGTGTGCAGGGTCCTGCATGAAAGAGATGGCCAAACGAGATCATGTTTGGCAAGCCAGTCGTAGAGTACAGGAACTAGAGATTTCCATTGTGTGTATCTTTCGTCCACCAATCTTTCCATTCCTTTCCTTCTTTCGTTTCTCTTTTCTCTTCTTCTTCTTCCTCCTGCCGTTTCGGTTTTCCCCCCTGCTTCTTCCCCTGTATATGGGAAATGAGAATGATGCCGTACGAACAAAAATAGTCAGAGAGAGTGGAACTCCGTGGACCCCGCCAACAGAGAGTACCGAATTCTTTAAAGAAGATGGCATGTAATATCGAGCAAATACAATGCTAACTAAATAAAATTTATGGATAATTTGTAAAAAATTAGAACTAAATTCATACAATTAAAATATTTTTATTTAGAAGATTTATTATTTATAATTTTTCGTATTACTCATAAACAATGAGGTCAATTTTATTTATTATTATAAATTTTTATAAGAAATAATAAAAATATTAAAAAATAAGATTAAATATCAAAAATAATTTCTTTCTCATGTTAGTAATTTGTAATATTCTTGTAAGTGTATAAATTTATGATAAATATCATAAATAGTATTTATTAGGTTATTATAATTTTAAGTTTTTTCAATAATCATATTTTTTATTTATATTTAAATGAAATGCATTGTGTTTAATTTTATAATTTTAATATATTATTTAAAATATTTAATTACAATGATTTTTTATATTTTTTTTTTGTTCTATATTAAAAGAGTATATTTGCATATCTATTGTTATTATTTTATTTTAAATTAATATTCTTTTAGAGTTTAAATATATTTTACAAATCTAATTTTTTTTTTAAATATTCAAAAGTCAAGATATTCGAATTTAAAATATTTGCTCCATACCGCACAAAAATTAGATATTTATGTGAATACAATAATTGCTTTCTTCATCCGAATACAAATATAAATTCGGCAATATCTACTCTGAACACTGATTTTTACCACCCCTAATCTAGAATCTCTATTGCCCATTAATCAAAAATTTTAAAAACACAAAAGTTATATTTTAAAAAATCAAAGAATCAAATGAATAAATAGTATATCATTTTGTTTTGTCTATTAAAAAAATTCTTTTGTTAAAAAATTAAATGTTTTTTTAGCTACAATTTATAAAATAAAGATGAAACAAAAATTATTTGTTAAAGTTTGAAAAATATAATTACTTGGTATTTTTATTATTAATACTAAAATTTTATAGAATTATTTTAAATTAAAAGTGAAAAAAAAATAAAAATGATATACATTTTAAAATTGCTATTAAAAATCATGTATCATGTGTTTAAATAATGCTTTCTAGGTGACTCAAATTAGATCATTTTAATTGTTTAACTCCGGTTATTATATTGCATCACTTTTGGCATAGACTAAAAAACGGTGCGTTTCAATACAACCGCATGAATAAATACGGTTTTGAAAAAGCTTGGTCTGAAAAAAGAGGAGCTCTGCAACGTTGAAAATCAAACGCTTTCACCAATGGAAATCGCAGGCGAAGACGGTTCAACGATCCAACTAAAACCCGGTTCCAGCACCGTATTGGGAAGAGGTTCAGGGTTCAGCACCAGCGACCGTACAGTGTCCCGCCGTCACATTCTGCTCTGGTGCGAATACTCCTGCGACAGCGAGATGGAGCCCAGGGCATGTTTTCAAGTGATAGGGAGGAATCCCGTCTGGGCTCGGAGCGGGAAGACTGGAGCAGTGAAGGGTTTTAGGAGAAATGAGAAGGGTGACTTGGCGGTCGGTGATTCTTTGTGTATTGGTGGTCAAATGCTCCTTTGGTTTGACGTGAAGAGAAGAAGTGAGTTTGCGGAGGATACGGCAAGGGAGGTCATTGAGTCAAGTGAGTTGAACTTTGGCGAGTTGGATAGTGTAGATGTATCAAGCATTGATCCCGTTAAAGGTATGATTTTTATTTTTAATTGTCTTTATTTTTTTTATGGTAAATTATGAAAATTTTCACAAAATTTAGAATTGTTTTGTTATTTATCTCCGCATTTGCTAGAATGGAATTGTATCTCTTTGATGGAAAATTCTGAATTTGGGATGAAAATGCTTTGTTTTGAAAAAAAAAAAAAAAAAACGAAAAGAAAAGAAAATAGTTGAATTATGTTAATCATAGGACGTATTTGCTAAGGTTGCGTTTAAGTTTCTGTGAACGGATTGCTTAGGTTATTTGGAATGAAATGTAGAGAAGTTCTCTTCATCATAGATAGTTTAGAAGGAAATGAATGAAAGTACTTTGCCACAAAAAATGCTTAAAATGGAATGGGTTTGCTAATATGATGTTTAACATGCAGCAAGTGGATTGTTTCACAGGTCGGTTTATAGTATAGTAGTTGTATTGTAACGTTACAATCACCAAGTTTTCCGTTATACATATCAAGCTTTTTTATTAGATTTCCGAGCAACTTGGTCTATAAAGTGAATTTCTCTTCCTTAGAAGGAAATTTTCTTTGGTGAAGAGAAAATGAAATGTCAAAGGATTATGCAAATATTTTTATTAAGAAAAAAAGGTAGATTGTTCAGGCTTTAATTTGTGGATCGTAAAATATCATTTTGGTTGGATGATCTGATGCTGAAATAAAAAAAAAATTCACATTTCTACTCTAACTGAGTCTTTCCATTTCTTATATAGACTCGTAGTTTATCCTATGCATATCTCGTGTATTTTCATCATTGATAAAATTTTGGCGGAAACAATTATTTGTAATAGAGTGTGAAAGTGATGCCAAATTTGATAATACTCTGCAATATCGTGTGAAATCCAGAGTTTGGTTTCCTTGTGATTGGGCATGAGTTTGATCAGTATCCCAAAGAAAAAATCCATGACATACGTAACTGGGACTGGTTCCTTGAGGAACCGAGAAAAGACAGCGATGAAGATGACATGTTTTCTGATAAAAGGAAGAAGAGGGGTGTTACGAGAAAGAGAGGGAAATCTACAAGCAACAATGATGATGAAGATGACTGGACGGGAGAAAGTGAAGAGGATAAAGAGGTGATAGCAAAAGTCAAAAAGATTCAGAGACCTATATATTCTACTAGATCAAAAGACCGTGGTGAATTGCAGAAGGGTGGAAAAAATGAAAGAAGTTTGGCACAGAAGAAAACCATTGCTGCAAAAGCAGAAGAAGAAAGTGAAGATGAAGATGATCCTACATTGGGAGGCTTTATAGTTGATGATGAGGAACTAGAAGCAGAAAATGACACAGATCAAGAAGAAGAAGAAGAATTTGATGACGATGACGATGATAACGGTGATGATGACTAAACCCAACCCTATGGAATGATATTGTATCTAGTGCAATTGAAGAATAGGTTTATAATGGGATTGCAGGATAGTTTTTTTTTCTTTGTGTAAGCTGAAGATAGTTTACAGGAATGCAATTACAAGTTTGTTTCGCAGATTTTGCCATATATATTTGTTACTTGCGATGGAAGAAACATACAAGAATAGCAGAATTTATGTGGATTTCTGTACACACTTTGGGTGGTAAAAACGATTCAAAGATTCACATAAAGAAATTTCTGTAAGTTCAAAAGATTCACATGAAGAAATGCTTTAATAATTTGGTAATAAAAAAAAAAAAAATCCTTAACCAAAACAAAATTCTTAAATAGCCAAATTGCTTTTTTAAATATAAATGGCTTAATTTTTTTGAATAATAAAATAAATTTCATATGTAGGCCACAAAAAAATGCATTTGAAAAGTTGGTAGAGAAGTATCAAAGTTTTGAGACAAGTTTTGGCTTGTCTTTCACACAGTAAGTACTTTGGCTCCTTTGACCTTGCTTTGATGATCTGGAATGGACTTATGGAAGTTTTCTCCTAACAAGTCTCCTAAGAGGGAACCCCATCAAATTTCTACTTCAAAGTAATATTGTAATTCAATAGCTGTTTTAATGTGAAATGTGTTACTTTGGAAGATTTCTTATATGCACTAATAAGTGGAAGTAATGCTCAATTTGGTCTTAAAAATTTCTTTGAATCCTAGCAAATAAATGAATATTCAAAATGATCCTTGGAAAATTTCTTGTCTTATTCAAAGAATACCTACATAGTAAGAAAGAAGAAAAAAAAAATTCTAGGATGTAATGGTATTTTAAATTTTTATTCTTTCATACATTTACTTATGAAAGATTTTGAATTACTCATTAATTAAACCTAAACTTAAACAAGTTTGTTAAATAACTATAATATGAATTAGAATCAAAATAATTGAATCGCCACTGCAGTAACAATTTAAGAATAAATTTTGCCATCCTCATAATATTATCAATACTGTTAGAAATATAAATTTTTTTAGTACGAACTGTGGTTGTGATATTATTTTATGATTGTTATATTTACTATATTATTTATTCTTATTTACTGTATTAATTTTATATTTTCATTCAACTAATGCTAGCTATAATGTCACGTTATTTTATGACATTATTTTAAAATTATTTCAATCTTACCCGACTAAGGATTTATTTGGCTTTTTTTAAAAAAAATACACGAATTACTTAAAAAATCATTTTAAACATAAATTTAGGGGAAAAAAATGAAGAAGCTTATAAATTACATTTTTTTTTTATTTAATTGCTATAGCTTATTATATGTTTTTAATTACATGCATACATGTATGTATGCATTTATTTATTTTTTTTAATAAAATGTCCTAATTTAGTTCTGTACTATGGATTTTTGTTTATTGTAAAACTGTTGGTTGAGTCATGTAGACATGTATTGTTTCCATGTCTTTAAATAAGCATGAAAGAAAGGAAGAAAGAAAGAATGAAAATCTTTATTTTAAGTATTTTCATTCACAAAGTATTTTACATATTTAATATTCTTTTTTAACTTATAAGTGTTATATATATTACTATAAGTTCTAGCAGTAAGAAAATAAATAAAATAAGTATTTTAGTTATTTATTTTAAAATATTGAAGGAAACTAAATTAAAAATTCAACCTTATGCGTTTAAGTTTTAACTCCAACTGGTTTGAAGGTAATTCTTTATTCTATTATTTTTAGTTAGTTTTATTGTTAATTAGTAATTGAAGTAGGAGAAAAAATATGTAAGGAAATTAAAATTAAATTTTATTTTGTTATTATTTGGTAGTTTATTTTGTTTAAATTTAAATTTGGTTTATTATTTGCAGTGATTTGGAAAGATTAAAGAAAAAAACATCAGCTAAATCGGTAAACAAATTAATTTATTATTGAGTTTGTGTTCTTGAGTTTTTTTCTTCTTTTAATATAAAAGTTTATTCATGTAGGGATGTGATTGTTCTTTGCGTAGAAAAAGGAAAAATAAAATGACGAAAGAGTTTGGAATTTCATGGTTTATGTAAAGATATTGGAAAAAAAAAAAAAAGGGAGAACGAAAATAGCACATCAATTAATTCCTGAAGAACGAAAAACATTTATCATATAGCAAATAATTTTGAAATATTATGAAATGATCAAGGCAATGAAATAGAATGAAAAACCAAGTTTTAAATTTTAAGACTCTTTTTTTTTTTTTTTTCCTGAACGGCAATACATTTCCAAAATATTCTCTTCAGTAAATTTTGACATTTGCGTTTATGGTTACATAGTTATGGCAATGTTAGAGTTTGAATAACCTTTCAATTAAATCACATTAACATAAAATATCCGAGTCATTGTAACTTAACAATTCCATCTAACTTGACAATTTTTTTTTAAGGTAGGTATAAGAACTACATTAATGATAGATTACGATTTACCATAATCCTAAATATTTCATCATAAAAATAACAATACTGGTCCGCTTTGTGTTTAAATTTTATTCATTATTGAAATTTTGTGATGTATGCCATTAATTCCGAGCTAAATTAATTTTAGCCTTCTTCATATTCCAAGCTCGCAGACTTCTTATCTTCACTTTCAGTGTTCCATTATTAAAAACATACAAGTGTGACTTATTATTACTTGCTATTGTTGGATAAACTCTAGCTGTAATGCAGCCTCTGCCTTCTCCACCAAAACTCTCCACCATGGAATGATCAATCTGAAAAAGAGAAAAAATCAGGAGATCATGATCAACTTGAAAGTTTAATACTGATTTCTGATATACTTCTGCTTACAATATCAACTCCAGGCTCCTTAATGTAAGCTTGCTATGATCTGGATCTATATTCAGGAAAGTCCCATACTTGGTCTTGTCATTATTGTTGTTAAAAGAAGACCTGTCACAGGAAAACAAAACAAAACAAAACAAAACACTTTTAGCATATATAAGTAGGGTTAAACAATTCTGGTAGCTAGCATGGGATTGAAAAACAGAAGAAACCTGCTTTGATCACTGCAAATAAGCACCGCATATTTGTTGTTATGCCCCTTGAATATTCTGAAAAACACTCCTGTGAATTCTAGTGAGTCTTTTGAAGCCAAAATTAGCAGACCAAATGGACCTAAGGCACTTTAACTGAATAACCCTTCTGGCTACAGAGCAATTGTGGGTTTCTCCAGCTTGGTTCTAGTATTTCTGTTTTCTCAAAATCACTTGCCTCAAATGATATTTCGACACCTGCCTGTAAAACAGAAGCGAAGAACAGAAAAATATTTATGAACTATACAGCAATTGCCATTTCGTATACTTGATTACGAACTTGGACTAACCTGTGAAGTTGTGATACCAGTAACTTCGAGCAATGATCCTCCTTTCAGCAATTTGCTTGGCAATTTTACTTGTTTTCCTTGTGGCCTTTCGATTTCTGCTATAGGCCACTGAATCAATTGTTTTCCAGATTTATCAAGCCAAAAACTCCTAGGAATTGCCTGCAAAATGAGTGCAAGAAGAAGGTGACCTGTAGATAACTTCTAACAATTGCAGCAAAGTTATATAAGCACTAATTATTCACTAAGTTACCTGTAATCCAGACCAACCCTTTTTGATATCATCATCCTTATTTGATGATTCATTAACCCATCCCCACAAATTCTCCTGTTCTGAGCACTATCAAAGAAAGTCTTTGAAGCATAGAATTTCCCATAATCATATCTTAATCCTGAATCGTTTATGAAACCTTCTACCAGGATGTACTTATCTGCAGTAATGTTATATGTCCCTATTGCGTAACAGTCGTGTGAGGTTCTAAATAGGCTCGCCTTGAGCACATATTTAACATTTGCTTTTATAACTAATGTATGATCCACACCCTTTAGGCTTTTCCTGAAAACTGGGAAAAAGTCCAGACATTCCCACATTCCTGAATGCTTAGAAGAATGTAATGGATATTTAGTTTTAAACCAATGAATAAAATCTTTGCTTCTATACAGAATTGCCAATCCTTCGTCCTTGATTTCACTTCCTACAATCACTCTCCATTTCTTATCAGGACCAAGCCAAGCACCGCTTGGATCTCTAAATGAGCTTGGATCAATCTCGTCAGGGGGTTGCATGAATGGATTTTTTGATGTTTTAATCCATTCTGTAAGGTAAGGATCAGATAGATTTTTTGGCAAAGCCAAGTTCTGAACTTGTCTGTTATTTTTGCCAATTCCAGTGTACAAGATTACTGGTTTGCCTCCAGGAAGCATTGGGTCAGAACCTGACCAGCTACCATTGATATCAGATGGCTGAGATGGGTAGATTGCTGGATCATGTGGTGTCCAGTTAATTAGATCTGTCGATGTAGAGCGTCACCACACAAGATTGGTCTTCCACACT
>JAWDEX010000011.1:1228105-1252086 GCA_035221805.1 Trichilia hirta | reverse complement strand
AATTCATAAACATATTTACTTATTTGGCCCTTGTGTATTCTCCTCTAATTTTTGGTATGCTTCTCGTTCTTAATAATTGGTATCAAAGCTAATGGCCTTTGTTTGTCCCCTTCAATTTATGGGCGAGCTTCCTTTGTATATTCTCCTCCAATTTTAAGTATGCTTCTCATTTTTAATAATTTGTATCTGAGCCAATGGCTTTTATTTGTCCCCTCTAATTTGTGGGCGAGCTCTCAAGACTTAATAATTGGTATATAAGTATGCTTCTCATTCTTAATAATTGGTATTAGAACCGATAGCTTTTATTTGTCTCCTCTAATTTGTGGGCAAGCTCCCGAGACTGAACAATTGGTATATGAGTCAATGGTTTGAAAGGGATAGGAGTATGGAGACAGTGGTGTATTTGTATGATTACTGCCCTCATGAAAAATGATGAAAAGCTATGGAATCCCAAGGAAAATGGCCAAATAAGAATGGCCCAAATAAAATAGGTTACTTTAAAGTAGAGTGATAATTTGTGTTCATGATTCTTGCAGAAAAAAGAGCATATTTTGGCTCTCACGTGACTTTAGATAGAGTATTAACAAGCATGCATTCTGGATAAAATAGAAAGTAGGTTGAAGAAAATATTGTTAGATTTAAGTGTGAGTGTGTGAAGTGAAAATGGCCCAAATTAAAAAGATAAAAGATAAATAAATAAGTAATATATAAGTGAAATATACCTATAGACCCAATGCTTTAAGGTTTTGTGTTGAAAGTGGTACCTAAGTCCATGAATATATTTATTTATTTGATTTTTGTATGTTCTCCCCTAATTTTGGGCATTCTCCCTATTTTTAGTAATTAGTATCAAAGTCGATGGTTTAGAAATGCAAGTATGAAAATGATGATTATATATGTTCCTATGATTACAGTCCCATGATAAATGATGAAGAGTTATAGACTTTCAAAAAAAATATTTCAAGAAAGATAGCCCAAGTAGAGTAAGCCAATTTCAGGTGGAATAGTAATTCGTGTTTGTGGTTTCTTTAGAAAAAAGAGCACATTCGACTCTCACGTGACTCTAGGCAGAGCATTGGTAAGTGTGCAATTCAGATAAAACAAAAATTAAGTCGAAGGATGGCTCCTGCAAAAAAAAAAAAAGCATGTTTGACTCTACATGAAGCTAGGTTGAGTATTGGCAGGCTTGAAGTCCATGATAATCGAGCCAGGCTTGATAGAAATGTTGACTCTTACTAATATCGTAATACTTGAATATAAAGTGACTTCCGTTTGAGGGGAAGCAAAATAAAGTAAGGTCAAACCCAATGTAGAGAGATTTAAACTTGGGGAGATTGTTGGATTCAAGTGTGAGTGTGTGAAATAAAAATATTCTACTTTAGAAAGATACTCGAATATAAAGTGACATCTGTTTTAGAGGGAGCAAAATAAAGTAAAGCTCAAACCTAATATAGAGAGACTTACACTTAAGGGAGAGATTGTTGAATTTAAGTGTGAGTGTATAAAGTAAAAATATTCTATATTAGAAAGATATAAAGTAAATAAGTAATATATAAGTTGAATGGACTCATAAACCTAATGTTTTAAAGTTTTGGATAAAAAGTAGTATTTAAATCTATGAATATATTTACTTTTTTAACTTTTGTGTGTTTTCCTCTAATTTTGGGTACCTCTTTGTTCTTAACAATCTAGAATTGCCAAAATTGGATAAATTTCAGCTCAGATGATAAATCTTCCTTTTCCACCAAAGCTCTCATCTATGGAGTGATCAATCTGCAAAAGAAGGTGAAACACAAGTTTGATTAAAGAGAAAAAATGGAAAGATTATGAAACGGGTCGAAGGAAAAATTTGATGAAAAGCATTCATGCGTATGTCGAAACTAGGATTCATTTAGTATGTCAATGTTTTGAATTTCAAGTGTCAAATGTGATGAATTTATTAGCTACTATACTTTCAAAGCACAACAGAAGCACAGCGAATCCAGGATTTCTATTTGCAATCTGTCACACAACCCTGAATTTTACAGTATGTTCTCAATATGTCTATGCGAACTCACCAAGCTTCTGAGACAAATTGGCTGAATGGGAAGATTCAGTCAGGAAAGTTCCATAAGTGGTCTTATCATTTTCTGGATTCAATGAAGAACTGTGACAGGAACAAAACAAGAAAAATGGAATCAATGCAAGAACTGAAAGATATGAAAGTGTGCAAGAAATTGATAGTTTGGAACAAAAGGCAGAGCTGCTTTGATCACTGCACATAAGCACAAGAAGTTTGTCGCAAATTGGCACTCTGAAGAACGCAGATGTGACACAGAATCATTTGAAGCCAAAACTCTCAACCCAAACGGACCCAAGGCGCCTATAACTAAAGCATTATTTTTGCTCCAGTGCAACTGAGGATTAGTCCATTTTGGGTCCGGAACTTCAGCCTTGTTGAAGTCGACTATCTGAAATGTAACATCAACATGAACCTGATGAGCAGTAACACCAGAAACTTCAAGCAATTTTCCTAGCGCAAGCAATTTGCTAGGCAAAATTACTTGGTTTTGGTGAAGAAGGTCAAGTTCAGAAACAGGTCATTGCATCAATTGTTTCCCGGATCGGTCCTGCCAAATATTCCGGGGAATTGCCTGGAAATTGAATCCAAGAAAAGTGTCGTTGGCATGCAGAGGTGGAACCAAAATGTCAAAAAAGGGTAAAACTTTATGAATTAGGAGGTTCTTTAAAGAATAACTGTAGTCTAGCCCAACCCTACTTGATATCGTCGGCAGGAGTTTGTGATTCATTAATCCAAACGAAAATCCTGCGGTTCTTGGAATTATCGAAGAACGTCTTGGAAGCATAAAATTTCCAATAATCATACCTCAATCCTGCATCACTATCAACAGATCCAGGGTCTGGAGTATCCTTATCCACATTTACATCATAGGTTCCGATGGTATAATAATCATGATTGGTATCATCCTAGCTATTCTTTAACACATGCTTAACATTAGGTTCAAGAGCTAAGTATCAAGAGCATGAGAGTCATCCATCCATACCGGGTAAAAATCCGGACACTCCCACATACCTGTACCCTTGGCAGAAAGCTATGGTTCTTTAGCCTGTTCCCATCTGAAAAAAGCTTGCCTCTGTGCAGGATTGCCGACCCTATGTCATTGATTTTGCTGCCTATTATCCGTCTCCAAACTGGATCAGGACCCATCCAAGCTGTCGGGGGATCTCTGAATGAGCTTACATTGATGTTATTCTCCTCGGTGCCATTAATGGATTTTCCTGAGGCTTAACCCATTCTGTGAGATATGGGTCTGATAAACTTACTGGATAAGCCGCACTATGGACTTGGTTTTTATCTGAATCAATTCCTGTATACAGCATTACAGGTTTGTCTCCAGGGAGAATTGTGGCAGAACCTGACCAGCAACCATTCACATCAGGTTTCTGTGATGGGAAAATGGCTGGTCGATGTGGCTACCAGTTAATCAGATCCGTTGATGTAGAGTGAGCCTCCACATTGTTGCCCCATACTGCACCTTTTGCATTGTACTGGCAGAACAGGTGATAAATTCCCTTGTAAATCATAGGGCCTGAAAACATCAATCCATAGAAATACAACGATCAAATTTCCCAGATGAAAAATGTGGCACGGAGAAGAAGAGCACAGAATTACTCACCATTGGGATCTCCAGGTTTCAAGATTATCCAATTGTCCAAGCCAGAATCAAAAGCTGGTTGAAATTAAGAAAACAAGAAAGCAGAAACAAATGTCAGAGAAAACAATTAAGAAGATTCAAAACTCAAGAAGAGGACTTGAAAGCAATGAAATTAAAAATTCTTACCATTGATCCAATTTGAGGGAGGATGGAAATGATAACAAGATCTGTAAGGTTGAAATGATTTATCCCAAGGAACAATAGTTTTATTTTCAGCAAGATGCATTATCGTGTAAATGGGATGTGATACTTCAAGTTTCACTAGTCCAAAGCCTAGTAGAAGAGAAAACAAGCGAACTATAGAAAATGAAAACTTGGCCATGGTGTGTGGAATTTTGATTGATTTCAGAAGAGAAAATTGCAGGCTTGTATTTGTAAGAAAATCTTGCCAAACAAAATATGATCATGGCATGGCAAATGTTTGGTTGGTAAACCAGAGGACTACCTGGCATTCAATTCTTAAATTATCGTAAGTCATTAAAACAGCCAAAAATAAAATTTGAATGACTTAAAATTATCTATGGTTAGAAATTTATTGACTGTTACATAAAAATTTATAATTTTAGTTTTTTAATTTGATCTTCATCGTCGCACTGTAATATTTAATTGGATGGATGCACAACAGCAGAAGGAGATATGAAAAAAGTGTGGCAAAAATAATTTAATTTACTTTCAAATTTAGAGATGGAAAGCATTTCCACAAAGTCTCAATTTCCGAAGACTGATTCTCTTTATTACAAACAATCTGAATAACAATAGGAATATGGAATGGAACAGAACTACACCATTCTGTGAAATAATTTAGAATACATAAATACTCATCAAGAAAAATACAAAATAATTTCTTTATTGTAAGAATCTGTTAATGTTATCTGTAACTCTGTTTTTGTGATCTTCCAATTTTCTCCACTTTCTGTATATTTTAATTGATTTGAGCTTTCTTCATGCTCCAGGCACTGAGGCTGTTGATCTTGACATTTCCAGTGCCATTGTTGAAAGCATACAAGTGGGCATAATTATTAATTGCCAAGGTTGGATAAACTCTAGATGTGATGCAGGCTTTTCCTCCAAAACCAAAACTCTCCACTATTGAGTGATCGATCTGGAAATAAATAAACCAAAAATGGATTATCAATCTGTTTAGAATTGAATTGTTCCAGCCTTTAAGTTACAGTTATTCTGAAATAGAATGTTACATTTTTTAGCTTCACCCATCTAATCCGCACCTCATCCATACACACTCCATCGTTGAATATGGATGGGATAAAAAAAATAGTATTTTACTTACACTACTACAAATTATCTAGCAAAGCCCTCGAGAGTCAAGAGCAAAGACCATATCCGCTAACTGGTGAGCATAGGTAAATAGATGATTGATAAATATGAACGGTTAATGGAGCGAAGTTAAAAATGAAAAATTAAGGATTAAATTGTTAAAAAAATAAAGTTACCAAGTCAAATTTGAAAATAGTTCATAAAATAAGTGTCAAATTGTCCTAATGCAAATTATTTTTAAAAATTTGGAGAGTCCAATTGTAAAAGAAAATTATAAATTTAAGTGTAACCGAGTATTTATCAACTCACCAGGCTCCTTAATGACAGCTTCTCATAAACAGGGTCCACATTCAGGAAAGCACCATAAGTGGTCCTATCATTATTATTATTCAAGGAAGATCTGCCATTACAATGAAAAGAAAACAAATAAAATAAAATAAATTAAGAGTTCCAAAATTTGAAGATGGGTAAGAAATTGATTAGCTTGAAAGAGAAAGTGGAAGAGAAAATTTTCTAGGACCTGCTTTGGTCACTGCACATAAGCACCACATATTTGTTATCATGGCCTCTGAAAATTCTGAAGAAAATTGCTGTGTACTCTTGTAAGTCTTTGGAAGCCAAAGCTAGCAGCCCAAATGGACCTAAAGCACTTTTAACTGAAGCACCTTTTTGACTACAAAGCAATTGTGGATTGGTCCAGCTTGGGTCCAACATGTCTGCTTTCCTAAAATCACTTACCTCAAACGAAACCTCAACGTCTGCCTGTTAGAAAAAGCAACCAAAATTTAAAGTCAAAATCCTGTTCAAGACTTTTTAGCATAACGAATTGAGAGACACAGATTAAGGACATTTGGCAAAAACCCAATATCCCTTTTTTCAGTCATCACCCCGTTATTAGAACTAACCTGAACAGCAGTAACACTAGGAACTTCAATCACAGATCCACCCTTCAGCAATTTGCTCGACAATTCTACTTTCTTTCCTCTAAGTTTTTCAAGTTCAACTACTGGCCATTGAATCAATTGTTTCCCAGGTTTATCAAGCCAAATTTTCCTGGGAATTGCCTGCAAAATTAGTCCAGAAAACAGAGTTTTCAGTAACTTAAAAGAAAAAAAAACATAGTTTTCAATTTTCAAATGCTATCAAATTACCTGAACACCAGCCCATCCCTTCTTGATATCGTCATTAACACTTGATGATTCATTAATCCAACCCCACAAAATCCTCCTGTTCACATCACTATCGAAGAAAGTCTTGGAAGCATAAAATTTTCCATAATCATATCTCAATCCTGAATCACTCTCCACAGATCCTTCATCCGGAAAATACCTATCCTTGGTAATGTCATAGGTTCCAACTGTGTAATATTCATGCTTGGTATCATCCAAGCTCACCTTCATTACGTGCTTAACATTCGTTTCGATAACTGAAGTATCCACACCGTTTGAATTATCAGTAGACACCGGGAAGAAATCCGGACACTCCCACATTCCTGTGTGGTTGACAGAATGTAAAGGGTGTTTAGCTTTGATCCATTTCCCGTGGAGAAAGTTTCTGGTTCTATACAGAATTGCTAGCCCTTTTCTGTCAATTTTGCTACCAATGATCACTCTCCAGATTTTATCAGGGCCTAGCCAAGCTGTAGTTGGATCTCTGAATGAGCTAGCATTGATTTGATTCATGGAAGTTGGCTCCATTAAAGGATTTCTTGGAGACTTAATCCATTCTCTGAGATAGGGGTCTGATAAATTTTTGGGCACAGCCATGTTTTGGACTTGTTTGTTCTCAGGATCAATTCCTGTGTACAAAATTGCTGGTTTATTTCCAGGAAGGAATGTGGTTGAACCTGACCAGCAACCGTTGATATCAGACTTCTGTGATGGATAGATGGCTGGATCATGTGGGGTCCAATTAATCAGGTCCGTTGATGTAGAGTGAGCCCACACGATGTTGCCCCAAACTGCTCCTTTTGGATTGTATTGGTAGAACAGGTGATAAATTCCCTTGTAAATCATAACACCTGGAAAATATACACATTTTATCACATTTACTTGAAATTTCTAAAGTCAACTATGCATAAAAAGAAAAAGAAAAGAAAAGAAAAGCATCCCATTTGAATAAGTCTCAATTATTTTTCTACTTAATTGGGTCAATAATCTAAAAAAAATAATAGCAAAAACAATTATATCGATCAGAGGAACAGCATAAAAGTGCTTACCATTGGGATCTGAATATCCAAATTAAGACCGCAAATTTTCCAACCCACGATGATGACAAAAACAAGAGAAAAAAAAAAATGACAACTGTTAGAGATATAATTAAGAATAAAATCAGAAAGAAAGAGGTGGAAAAAAGAAAGAAAAGAAAAGAAAACAAACCATTCATCCAGTTCTTTGGAGGCTGGAAATGATAAGCAGTTCGGTAAGCCTGATTTGTAGAAGTGCCAGATTGAGAAGTTTGAAGGTTTGTGTAAACATGATGTGAAGCTTGAAGCTGAAGAACACCATCATGGCCAAGAAATAGAGCAAAGAGAAAGAAAAAAGTACTGCAGATAGAAAACTTAGCCATGGTGAAATGGTTTCCGGTCAATGAGAGGATAATGATCAGAACAATGCAGACTGCAGGCTCTATATATACCAAAAAAAAAAAAAAAAAGTCGGATGAGAAAAGGAAAATGATGGCAAGTGATTTCGTTGGTCAATGAAATTTAATTGAGATAGCTAATGTTTGAAAGTTCAAAATAGCACCGGAAGAAGTGTCAAATT
Organism: Trichilia hirta; assembly: GCA_035221805.1. Lineage (NCBI taxonomy): Eukaryota > Viridiplantae > Streptophyta > Magnoliopsida > Sapindales > Meliaceae > Trichilia > Trichilia hirta. Next base: position 1,244,330 of record JAWDEX010000011.1, on the reverse strand, counting down.
AGAAAAGGAGGAAGACCTTGGAAGCTCCGAGTTTCCCCCCACACAGAAGTCAACGCTCTTGTTTATAAATATTTAATTTAATTTCTTCACTAAATATATAATGCACGACGCCTTTGAATAATTAATTTGTTTTATTTACTTTGTAAAATATATGTTTTCATCGTTTGCCTAGCTTAATTGAACACTTAATCTTTCTTGATTTTGTAGGCCGTAGGTACTAATCTCAATTTATAATAAATTCCATATGATTAACAAAATTTAATCTGGCTTTCGTAATTAGATTGTCACAAAATCAAACACTTACGTGACGTATAAAAATAAACAATATAATATCTGAAAAGAAAATTTGAGTAGGTTTAAAAGAAAATCTTACCTACATATTAAATAAACTACAATAAATTCTATATGGTTGTTCAATTTTACTTTTCCAACTTGTAGCTAGATGTGAATCACATAATTATGTCTGTTAGGAAATTTAGATGCACAAGAAACAAACTATAGAGTAGAAAATTATAATTCAATACGTTCTTTAGGAATTTAGTAATTCTTGTATTAGATTTAAATTGAAATATATTTTAAAATATGTAAACGGCATATCGGATCTGGATTTGCATGGTCAAATTCGTCAAAATCCAAACTGATTCGTAAAAAATAACATAATAATATTATGAGAAAAAATATATTTTATTGTATAAAAATTATGTATATTCATTTTTTAATTATAGTAGATCGAAATTCTAATTTAATTTATTATAAAAAATTTAAATATTTGTGGTCTTCTAGAATTCAGGGTCGAGTGGTTGTCCAAGCAAACTATCTTTTTTAATGCCTACTTGTGTTTTAACCTCAAGAGCAGGTAAGGGTTAATATTACAGTAGGTTGATTTATCCCTTAATATTTTTATTTAAAAAAAATCATATCAAATGTTTTTGATTAATAATATTATCAAATTGAGAACTAGAATTAATTATTAATTACTATTCTTAAATACCTGGAGCATGCTCTGTAATTAAATTATCAAATTGCCTTTTCAAAAAGAATTATCAATTTGAGAACTCCAATTAATGATTACTTGTAGGCTTAACTAACTAAGCTTTTTCTAAAATATTTTTTATGAATATTATTATTATAAATTAAAAGTGATATTATTTTGCATTAGCTATTTTCTTTTTTCAAATTTTAAAAATAGTGTAATTCATATTTGGTATTATTTTATAAAATATGTAAAATATTATTTTTACTGTTTATAAAGAAAATGATTTAAGTTGTCAAGTATTTATGATGACAACATACTACACGTTTATTAAAAATAATTATATTATTGACATATTCAATAATATTATAATTGAAAAATAATAAAATTTATTTAAATAATTTTCTTAAATATATATAATTTTATTTTTTATTAATACATTTATAAGACACATTTTTATTATTTTTATTTTTATTTTTTATAAGATAACTCTGTTTTCATTTTGTTTTATTAAAAATATATAAAATTTAGTGAAAAAAAGACCTTTTAAATTTTTTTAAGAAATATTTATTAGAGAATTTAATTAATAAAATAAACATATTATATTTTTTAAATATTATTTTTATTTTTTATTTTTCATATTTAGTATAATTATAAAATTCTATCTTTTATTTTTTTAAACAATAAAAATTAAATCATATAATTAAAAACTAACTGTTTACATAATATTTGATAAAAAAAATTATTAAAATGAAATTTTTAAAAAATAATATTTTATTTCGCATATCTCACTTTTAGAATACATGAGTAGAAAATGTAATCGAGTACGTTCTTAAACACTAAAAAGATAAGTCAAAAATATTTTTTTCATATTTATTTTTGATATGCAAAAATATTAGTTAAAAAATAATACCAAACAAGCTCTTAATTATTAAGAGTTTCAATAAGTATACATATCTCAAAATTCTAAAATATTTAATCAATTTCGACTATTGAAATTAGAAAGAAATCTACTTTCACAAAACATTAAAAAGATTTAAATCATTGTCCAAAATTACTAAAAGATGATCGTCAACCTTATAGCTATTGGTTATCAACTATCTGGGCTTTTGAAATCTGTAGAACACGTGCTGCAGCTCATGTTTCCAATATTTAAAAAATTTTAAACGTGTGTTTCATTTCAACTATTAAGAAATATTACACCGATATATCATTTCACTAGGAAACACAAGACTTTACTTATAATTTTATATGTTGGTTTGGTAAGATAATAAATGATAGAATAAAAATTTTGATTTATATGTATTTGTGTTTATAGGTATAATAAATTAGTATTTATTATCACATTTCCCATGTCAAGTGAGAACGGGCTTTAATTAAATTACAAGCTTACGCATTTTAAGTCTTCAATTATTAAAGCAAACTCTTAAATTGTTAGACTCAACTCTTTGGTTTGTTTGATATAATTCAATAATTTACAAGTGGATTATATAGTTATATTAACTAATATAAAATCAGTCCACAATAATAGATAGATAGATGGGTATTATATTATAGTCATTTTATTGTTATATTTTCTTTAAAATTAAGAATAGAAATAAAATTACCAATTCATTCTTTTTTCTTTTTTTTTTTCAATTAAACCATTTATATAAGTAAACAAAATATACTGTAGGCAAATAATTATACAATTAAACTTTCAAAATAAAAGGTGCAATATTCATCTTTTAATTTTAAAATAGATGATTAATGATTATGCAATTATAATTTTAAAATAGAAAGTGTAATATTCAATTTTTATTTCCCTTCTTATCACACATCCTCTTACCCAATTATCATGAATTGCGGTTATTTTATTGGAACCTTATTATCCTTTTTGTTTGCTTTCTCCATTTGCTTATTGGAAAAGAAATGTAATTGCTTTATTAAGTCAATTTCAATTAGCGGGCTTGTTGGATTCAAACTTAAAGTAATGAATATTATCCTTTTTTATTTTTAAATGTGAAATAAAGAAATGATATGAAACATGCCATATATATTATATTATATCATGTAATAATAAATGGTCTTCTTGCTATTTACACTTTTCGACCTAATTTAATTGCAATGACTGATTAAAATTACCAATTTTCACTATATTTTTTGAAACCTCGTGTATGACAAATTAAGAACAATTTTTTCATTCTAATTTTATTTGTTAAAATAATTTTTTTAAAATAAAATTAGCTTTAAATTATGCCCAAAGCAAGGATGATAAATTTGTTTAAAAAGTTTGATAATGTGACGTATAGTGTAAGTGCGTTTAATGAGTCTAACTTATGATTAGATATCGGATAATCTTGAAATTTACCAAAAATTAATAAATTCGTATAAAATTCTAGACATCTAAAATCTTAAAATTTGAAAATTTGATATATTTGATTAAATTTAATAAAAAATTTACAAATAAGATTTAAAGTTTTTATTTATAATAAAACTTAAGGTATTGTGTAATTACATTATTATCTCTATAACAAAAAAAAAAGGGTAGAAACATTAAATCTCCTTGTGATTCGGTTGATTGTCGGGGAGTACTTGGTAGATCAAAATTTTCAAATCCTCTTAAATATTTTGGGTCTTATCAATTGATTATCAAGGGATATACGATCAACCGAATTTACTTAGTTCTCTCAAAATTAAGAAATTTGAGTTGACTTAGTGTTGTTGGTCCTGTGTTCTAAAGTTAAAAGCAAGTTAGCAAACCAAGCTAATTTCCCTTTTTGTGTGCTTGACAAATCTGTGGATTTAACAATTTGCCAAGTGAATTAAGCAAGTAAAAAGAGAATAAGACACTTGTTTATGACTAGAAAAGTAAACATATTGAATAATAATAATCAAAAGTTGATATTTCAAAACTTTTGAGTGTATTTGTTTTCAAATCTCTCTCTGTCTCTACCTATCTATATATTATGAGGCATTACATTTTTCACACAAGTTTTTAATTTGTACATTAATATATTTTTAACTCAAATAATTAATATATAATAAATTTATATGTAAGATATAATTTTAACTATTTAATATAGATTAATTCAAAAATTTATGAATAGCGTACGAATTTGTATGTAAAAGAGATACAATACTTAATATTAACTTAAAACTATAAATTAAATTTCCTTTTAACTCTTTTTCTCCTAATTTTTTTATATCATCTTAAAATATTTAGTCTATCAATTGTTAAATTTGACGAAAATAATTTTTAAAAAATTGAAAATAATCAGTCTAATATTTCATCAATTAACCACTCCGACAACATGTAAAATTTTGAATTTCATGCATATCCATTTTTATATAATACATTACACCCACTTTTTTTTTCTTTTTTCCTTAGCAATTTTAGCCATTTTCTTTTACAAAATGTAATTTATTATTATCTTTATCAAGGTGAACGATGCTTTAAATTAATAAAAGATTGTCAGCAATATTAATTTAGTTGAATACTGGTCAAACAAATAAATGAACAAATAAAAATATTTCATCAATAATTAATCAATTTGCACGCGATAAATGCATACTCATTCATAAGGTCCACAACGAACTAAAATCTCTTTATCAAAGTTGTGGAAACGTAAAAGCTAGCAAGGCAACAAAATTTCCTTTTTAATTTCCAGCCAACAATGACTTTTATTTTATTATTTATTTATTTATTTATTTTTGACATTTCTTTTGAAAGACTTCCGGTGTATTTATCCGAAGATTGGACATCATGCTTTACATAACCATATTTGTATGTCGACATATCCTTTTGAAAGGCTTAATATGTATTTTTCCAAAGATTGGACGTCATGCTTTACATCAACATATTGTAATTGTTATCATAGAGGTCATGTTATATACTATTGGATATTATATTATTTTTTCATTTAAGCTTTGAAAATTAGACTTGAATTCTCAAAAAATTTTATAAATAATTGATTGCCTATTTAAAAAAGATATAAAATTTGTACTTTAATATGTGACATTTATTTACTATTAGTATAAAAATGTTATAATACTTATTAATGAATGACACATTAGATGTCACATGAGTTAGAATATAAATTTATATCAATAATATTTTTTAATATAATAATTATTTTTGAGTGATCGATAAGTGTCAAATTATAAATAGCTTAAATTTATTTATCTATCAACGGCTTCATTAAAAAGATTGGAGAAAACTCTTATATATATTTCATAATATTTATACACTTTAGCACTTTATTTTTCAGCATTTTTTTAAAAAAATTCATTAAAATATTTAACACTATCGTATTCGTGAAGTATTCCAAGCGTTTTAGTATATAATTATGTACTAATTTAAAAATTATCTTTAATACTAATTAAATTTCAGAAATATCTTTAAAATAAATATTCAAATATATAAATAAATGCTTATATTTTTTTAGTTTAGTACTTATATAGTGCTAATTATCACCGCCAAAGGAACACTAATTCTCAAAATTGAGATTGTATGTGTTAGTTGATTCAATTTGCATGACTTCTTAGGATAATACAGAAGGTTCACGGTTCAAATCCTACTCATATTAGGGTTGATGGAAGTTTGTTTAATTTTTCTGTATTTAAAAAACCAAAAAAAATAGTATATTCTCAGAGGCAATTTCTTAACAAAAGATTGCAACCTCTTAAATGAGAGAAAAAAAAAAAAAAATCTATGTATTGAGATAAAGTAGTGAGAATTTAGACGGATTTATGCCTTTTCATTCTTCCTGATATTTTGTAGAAGATAAAGTCTATTGATTGGTTTCAGTTTCCATGTCTTTGACAAACTGTTGGGTTGCCTGGCCCAGACATAAACCAATGAAGCCCCATACTTTGATATCTATGTCTTCAATCAATTATTGGTTGAGAAGATTGTAAAGAAAAATGTATGGTTACCAGCTAGCTAGAGATAACAAAAAAATCCAGATTCCATTAATATACATATATAATCACTCTTGATCGACATTGATTGTTATTGGCAAAATTTTTTTAGTACTATTTTATAATAAATTTAACATCATTAAAATTCTTATTTAATTTTTTATGCAGTAATATTATTATAATTATCATACAACTTATTACTTTTCATAAATTTGAAGTTAAAATTTTAATTTCAAATATATACAAAACAGATAGTTGTACGGTAATTATAATAATATCATTGAATAGATAATTGAATCTAGATTCTAATCATATCAAATTTAACGTAAAATAATATATATATAAAAAAAAAAAACAATTTCAGCAGTGGTCAAGGATTGTCAACAATTGTGGCATTTGAATTTATTTTGAATCTATATATTTAAAGATTTACATATATTAAATTTTGTCTGAATCTACGTATTTTTAAATATGAATTTTTTCTAATTTTGACCCCAGTGTTGATGTATAAATTTGGGTATGGTATTAGCAAAACGTAGCTTGGATCCGAATTTTTGTCATCTCTGTTCCATCAATAATTGAAAATTTTTTTATTACATATCTACACATGCAATAAATATTATAAATTTTAGATTAATTTCAATAGAGAATTTCTCTTCCTACAAATTATTAAGATTTATTAATATATATAAGAACTATTTCGAGAATTTAGAGTGATTTTGTCATTTTCATCTTTCAAGGGTATTTTTATCATTTTATAAAATATGTGTTTAAGTGTCAATTTCCTTTTCATAACTGAATTATCAACTCTACATTAAGTTTATCAACTTTTGAAAAGATTTAATGAAAATTTGGATGATACTAGTTGAATTTGAGAAAAGTTTCTTTAAGAAATTATTTGTGCCTTTAAGTATTTTATAGTATTTTAGCTATGTTAGGAGTTAAAAAACTTCAATTTAGATGAATCTTAATGTTTTAGAAAGATATCATAATAAACTACAACTTAATTACTTTTTTAATTTGATTATTTTTTAATTCAAAATAATGTATTTTTGAAGCATATATGATAGTAGTAAGCATTTGCACACTTTTTAAATTTTAGGTCATAATTTTCTATAAAAAAAATTGAAATATGGTGATTTTTAAACCATTAGAAAGATAAGATAATAGACTATAACTTTTATATTTATCATTAGTCCTAAATTATCTATTAGAAGGATCAAAATTAATGACAAAAAGAACATCATAATCGAGATTTTAGAAGGGCAAAAATATCGACATCTTCACACCTAAAGAGAAAAGGTATCGATACCTGTGTTGACACTTGGGCCAAAAAATAGACATTTTAAGAAAGTATTGACAACCAAATTAAAAATATTGATACCTAAATTAAAGATGTTAAAACCCAAAAGAAAGTATCAATACTTTTTAATGAAAAATCATGTTCTGACTATAGAAAACAAATGTCTAACTTATGAATAAATTATTTTACTTAATTTAAATATTTTATAATATTTCGGTCCTAAAAAGTAGGGAGTGGCATGGGGCGAGAGTGTCTAAGTAAAGAGTAACTTTTAACATGTTGTGGGGACAGAGACGAGTTCCATATTAAAATAAAAGAGAAAGTTCCTAATTTATAAAAGTAGAATTAAAATTAATATATCAACGAGGCCTTTTAGAATGGATAATAGTTTATTCTCAAGAATTTCGCAGTAAAGTATACTTAGACGAAAGTAGTACCAAAAAGAGTGACCTCTTAGAAAGTCCTCGAATTGACCAATTATTAAGAACAAAATTATGAGGTCTCAAGAATTAAGGCAAAGCGAATAATATCGTTGATAAGTGTTGATTCAAGTCTGATAGTATGGTATTATGAGTTATATTTTAATGATGAGTCAAGTTGAATTGAGGAGAAAGTAAAGAAGTTTTGATAAAATTATTGGAAGGGTTTTAAATTGTTTTATGTACTAAGTAGGCTTACAGGCTATTTATATATATTCAAGAATTTAGGATATATATATATATATATATATAAAGAGAGAGTATGTGGCAGTTGTCACGTGTAGGATTTACGGGCTGGGACATGATAATTTTATTAGCATTAGAGCCACTAGTTTTTGAAAATATTTAAAATGTATTTTGAATTTGTTTTAAGTGAGTATTAACTTGATTCATGTGATTTTCAAATTATTTTCGAAGATTGACTTGAGATCGAGTTATTATCAGTTACGGATTAAAGAGAGTGATGTACTTAAGATAGTTTTTCACACCGTTACTGGCACTATAAATTCCTTGTAATGCTGTTTGGATTAATCAATGTTCCAACTGCATTCATGGATCTCATGAATCAAGTATTTCATCCATACTTAGATAAGTTTGTGATCGTTTTTATTGATGACATCCTAGTTTGTTCAAGAACTAAAAAAGAGAATGCTTAACACTTAAGAATTTTGCTACATACTTTGAAGAAAAGAAAATTATATACCAAATTTTTAAAATGTGAATTTTGGTTTCGAACGGTGATATTCTTGGGGCACGTAGTTTCAAAAGGAGAAATTTTTATTAATCCCTATAAGGTCAAGGCAATAGTGCAATGAGAAAAATTGAAAACTATCACTGAGATAAGAAGTTTTCTAGGATTAGACTGGGTCTTATAATATGGTATCAGAGCCAATTCTCCTCCAGTACAATTGTGGGTTCGATGATGAGCCAAACAGAAGCTAATGGACCTGTAATATGCGAGTCTTAGAGGGCAAAGAATGGCGTTGGTGCTAAAGTGCTTGAATAAGAAGCGGCTCCTGACAAACTTTAGAATAATAGTAAGGGCAAGAGTGAGTCCCACATCATAATAAGAGAGAAAGTTCTTTTTTTAATAAAAATATAATCAAAACCAATATATTAACAAGACTGTTTAGGATGGATGATAGTTTATTTTCTAGAATTTTGCAATTAAGTGTGTTTGAGCAAGAATAGTACCAATATAGGTGACTTTTTGAAAAGTTCTCAAATTAACTCATTACTAAGAACAAAATTGACAGGCTTCAAAGGTTGGGCCAAAATGGATTTCACAGCTTTCTTCTCTATTGTTTTTATATTTTCAAGATTAAACTAATTTTTTCTCAATTCATTTATATATAAGAAAATAAATAGACAAAGTAATTTATTTTCTTCTTCTGTCTATTAGTTTACTTATGATTTTGAGAAAATTCATATATAGTGCCTACTCATTTTATTTTGATTTAATTATTTTGTTATTTAATCGATTAAATTTTTATTTTTCGATATAAAATCATATTATTCAACACCTTTTACATGTGATGAATGATATTTATAGATTTAACATAGTATTCAAGCAAAAATGAAAAGCAAGATTTTTAGATAATTTAGAATTTCGATGAATCGGTATAGATATTAACTTTATTAAACTTGAATTAAATCAAGCTGTGAATAAGATTTCTAATCTTTTTTAAATTTTTATTTAAAAATTTCATAAGTATTAAATTAAGATTTACTGTTTATTTGGGAGTTTATTGATTTAAGCATGAATTTATAAAATTGAATTAAAATACATTAATGATAAGTTAAAATGAGTTAAATGGAGTGGATAAATTTGGGAAATAGATTACTATTCACAAATATTGTTTATTCAAACGTGAATTTGTTTGAAATATTAATTTTAATTACTAATTTGAGTTAGAATTGATAAATGCGATGATATGGAAAAATGACCATGAAATTTTATTTGGTAGAAATTGAGTAAATGGATAAAAATGAATATAATCTTGCTATGTTAAATTTGATTAGGCAATACTTGCATTTTAAGCATACTTATATTGCATATATCATTTTGACTGTCATTTAAAATTTAAAATTAATAAAATTATTGATATAAATGTATTTTAGGTTTAAAGAATTCAAGCAAAGAGGTTCTGTGACTCAAAAAGTAAAGGGAGTGAATATCCTCATTAATTATGAGTAAATTTTACTTCTTTAAAATATTTTATGAAAACTTACTTGTTTCATAATTTAAGAAATAATTTATTGATAAATATTGTTTTGAACGAAACAATTATAGCTTATTAGATTATATGTTAATTCATATATGAGGCTGTGAAGTCAATTGTGATAAAAAGATGATTATTAATATATTTTTAATTATGATGACATGCATATTAATATTTTTGATATTGGAATTCATTAATTTAGATTTGATTTAGTTTATGATATTAAGGTTAAGGAGATTATGACCACGAGGGCCAAAACTGTAGTACAAAATTTAAATAGCTTAGAGACGGATCGAGGTAATGGCTATTATAGGCGAGTTGTGCATTGATAGGGCCAATATAAGAAAGGTAATGACCTCATTTATGATAGAGTGATTTGCTAAATAAAAATATAAAGGACAGTTATGTGTCAATTCATAGACTATTTTAGGTCAATATCATTGGTTAGTCTAATTTTTATATAAACTCATGCTTTTATTTATTTTATTATATAAATTAAATATTTATAAAAACTTTATTATTTTTAATTGCATAAAAAATTTACTGACCGCTTGAGTTTGCTTTTGGTTAGAGTAAACTCCAAAGAAGAAGACGTGTCTAATGATAACTAATATAGACCATAATTTTTACTAAAACAAATTGATTTTATTCAACTCTTAAAGGTGTTCTTAACGTGTTCAGTTATAAATATTTTTATATATTAATATATATTTTGTATCTATTTATAGAGTATATTTTCATATACTTAACCCCTTCATACTTCAGTTTCAAGTATTTATAAATAGAATAGAGAGTTAGTTAGAGGTGGTGATCATTTTTTAAAAGTTTAGAAATTTTAGATATAATTTCTGCCTTAACTCACTATACTTATAGCGTGCACTAAATGTGGTTTAATAATTTTGATTACTATTTTTAATGTATTTAAATAGTTATTTAATTTTAAATCAGTTGTGAAACATTTAATAAAGTTAGATATTTTATTATTTAGATTTTTTGTTAAAATTTATTTTAAATATTTTATGGTTTGAAAATAATAATATTTAGGGTCTTATGGACTCTTGTATTACTATTTTAATTCTAAGAATCATAATATTAGTGCCTGCAGCGATTGTCATGTTAGGGATTTGGGTTTAGGGCATGACAATATAAATATATTTTAGGTAAAAATTTATTCGATTTAATTAGGTAGATCTTTTGATGTAATTTTGTTTTAGAAAAAAAGGCATAGATAATAATTCTCAAAATATTATTTAGGTTACAATATGAATAGGTACTATATATTATATTTATTGTCCTTGTTGTATAGTCTATAATGAACAATAAATTACTGAAATAGGATTTGGTTATAAATATGAATTATAAAGTGTCATAGCAAATTTAAGTTGTGCTATTAAAATACAATCATTTTAAGCAAAGGTTGTCTTAAATTAGATAAATTTATAAGATAAAAATTTAGATTATTTTTGTATTTTTCAAAAAAATAAGATTAGATATAATGATCCAGTCTTAGAAGGTGAAGAGTAATGTTGGGATGAGAAGACTTGAGTAAAAAGTGGCTCTTAACAGGCTATTAGAATAGTTAGGGTCAGAGATGAATCATTTCACATCGAAATAAAAGAAGAAGTTATTAGGTTATATACGTAAATATTAGTCTCAAATTGTCAATACTTTTTAGAATGGGTGTTGACTCATTATCAAAAATAAAATCATGAGACTCTAAAAGTTGGCTCAAAAGCGAATAATATTATTGACGGTGTTGAGTTAGCTTTTATAATTGATATTAGAACCAACTCTTCTTCAGTACGTAATGGGTTCAGAGACGAAATAGGTAAAAGCTGATGGGTCGACAGAAAAAGGTGACACTAACGTAAGAAAGTTTAAGGAAAAAGTGGCTTCTGATAGGCTATTAGAATGATTCTCACGTCAGAATAATAGAATATCAAAAAAAGAGAGGAAGTATTTGAATTATACATATGTAAATGTTAGTCTCAAATTATCAATAAGGCCTTTTAAAATAGTGTTAACTGTTATAAAACAAAAATCGTAAAATCTCAAGAATTGAGTTAAAAAAGATAATATTAAGCCAAGTCATTCATTAAAAATATAAATTTGTTATAAAAATTATAACAAATTATTTATATGAACTGATGTTGGATTGCCGTTGATAACGGATAGTATCTTCTAGTTTTCTTGTACTGCTGAGGGTTGCCTGTATTGTTGTTTATAAATATGCTGCTCATGTTAATAAGATTGTACCAGTATGCTGCTCGTGTTAATAGGATTGTACCATACTTTTCAACTGACATTCTATGTTATGGTATCAGTCACCTTGTCTCCGAAATGTACCTCTCCATAAGTACATATTGTCTCTGAGGAAGTGTAGTTCTCCACAAGTACATATCTATTTTCCTTTCCTTTTGGTCGCCATGTCCTGTGCAGACAGCGATGAATCTCTAAACCCTCCTAGTGTTGTTACGTCCAATCTGTCTAACAACTCTTTTCTTAATCCCAGCCTTATTGCCCTGAATGCCTCTGCCAAAATTCCTTTCAAGTTAGTCAAAAGAGGTGGCAACTATGCATCCTGGAAACAGCAGATGGAAAACCTTCTGTTTTACTCAGAAATGTGGATGCCTCTTTTCCTTACCCATCGAAAAACATCATGGCAGAAGGAGACGTGGAGCCAACACCCAATCCTGCTTACAAACTTTGGCAACACCAAGATCAGTTGGTGCTCTTAGGAATACAATCGACAGTCCACAGCACGATTACCCAAACTGCTAACCTCTGCAAAACTTCGGCCTATGCATGGCACAAATTGGCTGCGAGTTACGTGAATCGTACCAATACTCGAAGAATTACTCTTCTCGAATCTCTAATGAAGATTTCCAAAAATGAGTTATCAATGGCTGAATATCTGACAAAAATAGAAGAGATTGTCAATGACTTTGCGCTAATTGGATATCCCCACGCTAACGAGCAAAACAGGCGGCCACCTCCTAACAATCTTAATTTGGCGACACACAGAAAATCGTCTGCCAACTTTGTGATACCCAAACTTGCCGCTCTCGACCGAGTCCAAACACTTCCAACCCGTGGCCAAATGCAAATATTGTCACGGGTGACACTCACCATGTCACAGTCGATTTGCAGAACCTCTCCATGCACGCTGACTGTATTGGTAATGAGGATGTAGTTGTTGGTGATGCTATATCAATCATTAATATATTAATATATGTATGTAAGCGAATACGAAATTTATTCTTAAAAATATCTCTTATTGAAAAAATTGACTACAACGCATTGATAGAATTAAATTTTTTTCTCTTTCTACCTATTTACAAGTAGAATATTTTTTTCAATAAATTAAAGTTGGTAATAATGTATTTGCCACCTAATTTTTATGGGAGATATTGTATTAATTGCCTCTATTAATTATATGACCTACAATATTGTACCAAATTAAGAAGCCTAGACTCATGTAGGAAACATTAGATTTTCTATGATCTTCTTCCATAAATGTGCCACGCAAGCTAAGAATCTACATATTTTAGACTTGGATAAGGGATAATAGCATTCAAGTCTTTAATTTTTTTTATATTTTTATAAATAAGAATATAATTTTTTATTTATAATAATAAGTCTTTAATATCTATGAAATAATAAAATTATCCTTGTAATAATAATTTTTGACTATAAAATTTGAATGAATCTGAAATTTAAATATATAAATATGAATAATTTGGAATAATATGTTAATTTTTTATTCATAAAGTCTTAATGTAAATATCTGAGAACTAGTGATTTGACATATTATATCTTTATGAATAATTAAATAAATGTCAAAATATCTGAATAACTGAAAGTAATTTATATTCATACTTTCGACAGACAAAAAAATAGGAACTAATATAATACTAAAGAATATTTTATTTATTTATTTTTGAAGAAGTCAAGGACTCATTTATTATAAATAAATAAATTATATTTTTATTTGTCAAAATGTAAAAAATTAGAGACACAAATATTAATACCCCATTTACACACACTTGTATATATAATATATATTCTGATAGATTCGAGAGAGATCCATGGCAAAAACTGAATTCAAGGCACCTCATTTGGCTCTTGTAATCTGCATTCTCTTTGCTTTATTAATCTTGGCTCTTCATCCATGTAAGCACAACAATCTGGGCAAGAATAGCCTACAAACTAATTTATTTCTATTTTTATGATTTTCAAGTCTTTTCATTATACTTCTATCAAATTTTATAAATTAAAAAATATAATAAAATAGTTAAAAATTATAACAAAAGAATCAAAAATTATAAATTTAAAGAGTATTTATTATATTCTATTTTAAATATGAACCAGAAAAATATTTGTTGTTTAAAAAATGTATAATTCTCTCTAAAATTACAATAAAACAACTTCTGCTTCTGCTTTGCTTTTGCTTTCGGTTGCTTATTTGTTTAATGAATATAATTTTCAAGTGAAGGTCAAGAAGTGGTTCCACCATGTATATTAGTGATGCAAGGTCATGTTTGGAATTGGTGTTGCACGACCGATATAAGAGTTGGATGCTCCAATACAAAAGCAGAATGTGACAAAAAATGCCCAACCTTTCGCCCTCCTGCACATACTAACGTAAATCCATGAAATGAAAAGTGCTTCCAGCAAAAGTACTTCTTAAGTTTTAATGGATGTTTGTACGCAGATTAGACGTATGCATTCGATTCAATACAAGTTTATGAATAAAATTTTAAAAATAATTATTTAAAAAAATACATCGTCTTTCTCCTTTTATACGTTATGTCAGACTAAATATTATCGCACCGACATAAACATATATTTAATTCAAATATAAAAATAAATTTGTACCCTTATTTATTAATAATTTAGTTTTTGAGAATGAATGCAAAGGAAAAAATTTTACAAATAATAATAATATTTAACAACTTGTACAAAGTACAAACAAATCTGCTTTATGTCTATAAATTTTAATTTATTAATTTAAAATATTTTCTCATGTTTAATTCATAAAATTATTTACTTATTATGTTATTGTATAATATTCTTAAAAATGATCAAAAAAATATTTAGTATTTTGAATTCTGTTTAGGATAATAATATCTACATCCCAAACCATTTATGTTTTCTTAAATAAAGATATAATTTGTCTAATTGTAATTAATAGACCCCCAAAATATCAAAATTACCCTTTAAAATGTTGAAATTTAAGTGTAAATAAATTGTTGCATTGAGATGATGTAAAAACTTCTTATTTCTGATTTCATTAATTTTTCTCTTATAGATTAATTTGCATGAGGCTTTGCTCAAAAAACGCACGCTTTAAAACTAAAGGATATTTCAATTATTTTAGGAATCGAAGACCTGTTTCTTACATATAGACAAAACATATTCTCGTTCAGAGAAAAGGAAAAATTAGGGACATGGATGTAATTATACCTTCGAACGGTTTTAAGCTTGCAGTTCGCTCGACTTCTAACCTGGTCTCCCGGATTCCCAGATTCACTTACTCTTTTGTTTTCCATTAAAATACGCTTTTAGGAATCTAAAAATCTAATAAAGTTCAAAATTTTTCAAAAATAACATCTGTAGATGCCTAAATTCTCTTCGGACAAAAAATTCAATGGATCATATAAATTTTACTATTACAATTAATGTAGAGGATATATAAAACGGTGCTTAACTCCTAATAGAGATTTTTGGGGAACTACTTAAAATATTTGGCTCGAGAAATATTTATAGAAGAAGGCTAATTTTTATCTCTTTTTCTATCTCAATCAAAAATGATCCAAAAGAATCGAATCTTTTTCTATATAGCAATTTTACCATTTATAAGATCTTTATAAGTGTGAACATCGGAGAACGGGAGTCTGATTAGACAAAATTAGGTATGGTCATCTGGCAGGCCTTTTTACCACTCTTTTATGTCAGGTTAAGGGGATATAATGAGTGCCTGCAGTTTGCAGGACATAGTGCCCTTTGACATGATGAGACGCTCAAGATATTCATTGAGAAATGTACATGTCTATCCCATTCGAACCTCTCATTTTTTAAATCTTGAGACTATATCGCCTCAGTAATCAAGACGATATTAGAAAAATAAAGAAAATCAAGGCGACAAGGTTGGGTCGGGTCGCCCACATAACAAATTTGTGACTAAAAATAGCTAGTCGGTAAAAGTCATCAACATAATGTCATAACCCAATTTTGTCCTCTGTAAATTTTATTCATATTCGAGGTGCCGAATTTGTGATAATGACATGAGGTTTAATTTTCAAATCATTCTGCCAAAATTATTTAATAAGTTTGTTTCTTGGCT
>JAWDEX010000011.1:1209416-1225024 GCA_035221805.1 Trichilia hirta | reverse complement strand
ACTTTTTGATCTTTTTTTCCTTGAGGATAGTCGACCCTTACCTCTTAGATTTTTAGTACAATTTGGTGCCTTTTTTCGTATTTTTGCCATCGAACTAACACTTTCAACCTCGCTGTTTCCTTTTCCAGCTGATGATTTTTATGTTCCATCTTAAGAATATTTTGGTTATCAGTCTCCCTGGCATTTTTATGCTTTGTTGGCCCCCCTTTCATCTGCTCGGACTCACATTTTTTTGTTCTAGCAGTCGCTCGATTGACTGGACTTGCGATAGGGTGATCTTGTACCTCATTTTCATCGAACGATTCTATAGCAGTCCCCTTCTCACCAACACTGGTAGGGCCCCCAGTCTTCTCCGTTTGTACTTTCCTGAAAAGACAACTACGATTATGCCCTACTATTTTCACACAGAATGCTCCTCAAGTTTCTTATTCAGACTTTTAGTTCGTTTCTCACAGACGGCACCAACTGTTGATGCCTAATTTCTCCTCGGGTAGAGAATCTAGCACACCACACAAATTTGACTATTGCGATCAATGTAGAGATCGTATAAAACGGTACTTAACTCCTAACAGGGACTCTCAGGGGACTACCTGGGATGTTGGACTCAAGAACTATTTATGAAAAAGGGCTGATCTTTGCTAGCAGAACTCTCTTTTTTTTTTCTCCCAGTTGAAAATGATCCAAAAGAATCGAATTCTTTTCTATGTAGTAATTTTACCATTTATAAAGCCTTTACACATAAGAGCATCAGAGAACGGAAGTCTAATTAGATAGAATTAGGTATAATCATCTAGCAGGTCTTTTTATAACTTCTTTATGTCAGGCTAAAGGGTTACAATGAGTATCTGTAGCTTATAAGATATAGTGTCTCTTAATGTACTAAGACGCTCAAACTATTTTTTTAAAAAATATATCTGTCTATTTGATCTAAACTTCCCATTTTTTAAATTTTGGGACTATATCCCTCGATAATCAGAAGGAAACTAAAAAAATAAAGAAAATTGGGGCGACATGATCAACAACATCTGTTATTCATAAATTTATAAGCACTCAAAAGGGAAGAAAAATTGAAACTTTTTTGTCAAATGCTTCATTTTTGGCACAAGGAGGCCAGCACCATCTTCCTTATCATCTTTTGCGCCTGATAGACGCCAAATATCGCTTTATAGCTCGCGAATTTCGCTTCCCAGAAATGGATTTCTTCCTTTCAGGAGGATTTTCCAAGCTTGCCTTCAATCCAGTATGTTTTTCTTTTCTTTGTTCAAATTTGCTTTTACTTTTCTCGGTATAATTAGTTTCTGTTATTCCTTTACTTTGTTTCCAATTATATAGGAGTTAGATTTTCTGGGTGTGATTGATATTATTCTTTGTTTTGCATGTTGTTTGATGGGATTTATGGTTTATCATCTTTGAGCATAAATAGGTTGCAAGCTTGTGAACACGAGTTCAGTCGAAAGCCTTTTTTTTAATAGTTTTTTATGGATTTATATATTTGAATAGATCGGTTAAAACATCCGATAATTGTAAGAAGTAGTTGATATTGAGATTAATTTGTTACAAGTGAGGATGTATGATGAACTGTTGGTGGTTTGATATCTGCTTGAAAGAAAATTATTGATGAGCTCTGCTGTATTGTCGTGTGCAATGGTTAGCAGCGGTAGATGACTTATTAGTGATCCTACATTGCATTACAGATTTGGCTAGTGGGAAAAATGGAGTGCATTTACCTGCTAAACAATCTGAAATCGCATTTATTGGGACAGGAACTAGCAAAGGGATTCCTCGTGTCGGCTGCCTAACGAATACTTCAAAGATATGCCCGGTAAACCACATAAACTTCTATGGTTTATTCACTTTGCTGCATTATGTTTATGGTTGTTATTTTTATAGTTGATGGCTTTGGATTTTCATGAAATGAATGATTATCATTTGGAGATATGGATTGGATCCTGGATTTCCACAGGTTTGTACCAAAGCTGTGGAACCTGGTAATAAAATTAGGAGACTTAACACAAGTATCCTTATTCGTTAGCCTGGACCTTTTGGAAGCCGCAACATTGTGATGGATGCTGGAAAGTAAGTGAAAGATACTTCTACTTTGACCATGCTTGTCTTGGTATGTTTTGAAGGAGAAACAAATGAGTTTTTCATACTGAGTTAGGATTGGCTGAGGATGCACTCATCTATCTTAATATCCTCTACTACAAATTTTCTGATCCATATTTGTTTGCATCTAAGTCTCGTGATTTCATTTTATTGTATTTGTTTTGTGATATGCGTTTGTTTTATATAAATTAGAATTGATGAGCATGTAGTTGGTCAACTTGAAAATTAAATTCTACAGTTTGAGCCTTATTTCTAGGGGAAAATGGTAATGGGAAACTATTATTCCATATGACTAAACTTTTTCTACAAAATAAGAGTGAGAAACCGAACATTACCTAGTAACCAAGCAAATTTTGACGGCTTTACTAAATTACCAAAACTTATATGGCAAGGTTTTTCTCTTGAATTTCTGTTTTGTGGGTTTTTCTCCCACAGTGCTCTTCACTGGTTTCCTGCATTTGGGTTAGTTTTTATCCCATTTACTTGAAATCCTTTTTAGTCTCTATGTTAAGGCCATATAAGAACCCAGCTGCTCAATCACAATCAATAGTAATTCTCTAGAGACAGCAATAAAATTGCATGCAAATATAAAGGAGAATATGACATAGGTGCTGTAGTGAATAAGGGATGATGCTATTTCATGTACAACTAAAAGTATAAAATGAAAATTCTGGCATCATAACTTGATGGTGGCACTATTTTAGTTTACCGAGTATGTAATGGCTTTTCTTCAGAAGAATGCCATACTAAAAATTTTCAACTCATTTTGTTAGACTCTGTACTAGCTATGAAAAGAATGGATCTGGGACCTGTGTATTCCTGTATCTTCTGATTAAGATGAGTGTCTCCAATGGAACTAATTGAAGTGAAGTGAACTTCTGCGTTTTGTTCTAAAGTTAGGCTTTTCTCTTTTCTCAGAACCTTTTTATTCGTTGGTTCTGACATTGCATACGTTTTGGTGATTTTGGTTATGTCTCCATATACGTTAAGCACCATACCAATACCAGTTTCCATGAGGAGCCTGGCTTCTGCTCATGCATACTGAAGATTTAATGGGTTGTGTATAGGAGATTAATGCTCAGAAGTTATTGACTTCCAATTACATCTATACGTATTTGTTTGATGTATAGAACATTTAATTATTGATTATTCCTGCTGGTATATGTGTGCGGTACATATTAGGGATATTAATATTTGCGTCTAAAATTGTACCCCCATATAAATGGCTGGCCTGTACTAGCATTAATGTATTTTGAATGCATAAGCTTGTAGTACATATGAATTACAGTAAACACAAAGTAAATATAAGATTGATGTTAACTGTTTAGAATAAATATTTTCCAGTATATTGCACAGAAAATTTCTCCCTACTGATGATATGCAAGTTTATTTGCCTTCATCCGCCTATTCTGCTTAATAGCTTTTAAGTTTTTTATGCTTCCAAAGAAGGTTGGAAGTTGTTAGATTGTGGCACTTTTGCAAATTGTGTTGTGTTATATGTCAGTTACTTGCCTTATCATAACTAGTTGCATTTCTATCAGGCTAAGAACAATTGGTGCGGTTATAATTACTCATTCTCATGCTGATGCAATTGGACGTCTCGGACATGAACACTTTCTAATTTTATTATTTAATCATATGAACAAATTTATACATAATTTTTCTCTTCATCCTTTTCCTTAACTTGCATTGACTTTTTTCTTCTTTGTTGCTGGTCTTGATGATATTTGTGATTGGACAAACAACATACAGAAATACATTCCAATTTAAGTTGCAGCGCGTGACTTTGAGTTTCAAAACCAAATCCTGCCTTTCTTGCCAATGAATTTGGCACGTTTCTCTACTTTGTTCAATCTTGGGACTCAATTGTTAAAACAGTTTCAGGTGATGAAGAAGACTTATTATTATTTAGTGGATACAAGTGGGATTATACCTGGTGCAGCAGTTTCAGAGTTGCAATTTAATATCATAAATGAAGAGCCATTCATTGTACATGATTTAAAGTTGACAATTATGACATCTGATTAAAGTCAAATTTCTTTTCAAGTCTCGGATTTATGACGTGCAGAGCCTGTGATATGAATTAGTGCCTAAAAGAGCTACTGATTCCTTCCATTTGGTGGCTTATAAAAAAATAGCTTCGTGACGGCTTTGTCATTTGGACTTTACTAAAGATAATGCAGGTTTGTTTTGATAGAAATAGGAATTATCCCAAAGCATGATTTTGAGCTTCATTTTGACATCTTCATTTTTCAAGACTATTGAGGTAAATTACAGTTTATGATGTATATAGATTTAAGTTTTCTTTGCGAATGCATTCAACGTTAAATGTATTCATCATGTAATTGGATTTTGATGTGCATTCTTTTCAAATGTTCTACTTCAGTTTACACCTTTACCAGTGTGGCATGGTTCCGGTTATTGTTCCCTTGTGTTTCGTTTCGGTAATGTTTCTTACATCGGATAATTCTTTAAATATGATATCCCCGAAAAATTTTACCCTTGCCTTTTTTTGTTCGTATTTATCTTGTTTAGTGAAATGAAAGTTGATGGTTTATTGACTTTTGCAGTGATGTGAGTGATATACTTAAAGAAACTTATCGATTTTTGGCGGACTGTGAAATTCTGATTATGGTCCGCTCACTCTCTCAGAAACACACTCATATTTACTCTTGTTTCACATGTTTACTTATTTTTCCTAAGTGCATGATTACAATTTGTTTGTAGCTTAATTGTCAAATGATTTCTTCAGGATACTTTCAGGCCTGATCGATCTTCTTCAACGCACTTTGGACTTACAAACTTTTTTGACATACTGAGGCAAAACATTTAGAAATTAAATATAAATTTAACTTTCAACTTCTTTTCAGGCTTTAGATTAAGTGTAGAAAATCCAACCAAAGAGAACTCTTTTCACCGGTTTGTTAACACCTTATGTTGCATGGTACTTCTCTTATTCTGTTTTGTAATTCAAACATTTTCCTTCGCATTACATCTTATATTGGATTAACATTCGTTACTGTTTTGACTCTTAAGGTATGATGCATCTGGCGGATCCCGAAAAAAGTGAATGGCGAACTTCTAAAATTGATGGAGCCAGAAGGTCTCAATGTGCAAATGAGCTACTATGGATTGCGTGTTCCAGTGACACTCTAGCCTTTATCTTGTTCTTGATGTGGAAAACATAGACTGCATATACCAAACATGCTCTGCCCTTGTCCACTTTTTGACACAGCAAATATATTTTCAAAACAAAACATTCAACTCCAAATTCCAAAATGATTATTTCAACATTTTTATCTCAGACTCATGCGAAGTAACTTTCAAAGAAGTTGTCGAAAGACAATTGTATTATATAGTGGAATGATACCCAACTCTTCCTGCTTGATGTTGCTTGTTGATCTATCTTTTTTCTTTTTCTTTTCTTTTTTTTTTTTTCCTGACAATAACATGTTTGAAAGCAACTTTTGCATCATACGCGTAGGCATTACGTTCCATAAGCTCTCTTTTCATCTCAATTATTTGCATTCCCCGCTTCAAAAACCAAAATTTGTGAAGATTTGACTGTGGATTTTTGGGTTTGAATCTTTAGGCATTTGAATGTTTTGGGTTTTATCAATGTTGTTATGACAATGACACAAAAGAATTATTTTTCGAGTTTGGAAAAAAGCAACATTGGAATTTAGGTTTCCCGAAAGAATGGAATGGTTATGGGAACTATCGGCTTTCCTACTTCAAAATACTTGAGTTCTATATGATTTACTTATGTTTTGAAAAAAAGTGGTGTCTCTTAAGAAAAATTTTTGTACCTAAATTTGGTCAATACAAATGGGGTTTTGTCATGTTTTATGAAGAGTTCGTTTCATCTTCTTGGCTATAAAGAAAGAAACCATCTTTAAATTCCTTGTACCGTCTTTAAATGCCTTCTTTCTTCCTGATCTCAATTGCTCAGCCTTTTGGGAAGCCTAAGGTGTCTTTTGATTGGGTAGTCATTGTCTGTTGGGGGGGGCCACACTGTATGATTTTGTGGAAAGATGATAGGTGTCAAAAACGAATGTTGCCGCCCTCTTACTGAAAATCATCCCCTAAAAGATAAAGAAGTCAAGTCACGCACTCTGCATGGATCTTTCATTTCATTGGCCAATTATTGATAGCAACGTGTACCTATCGGGACGAGTCCTCGACTAGTCCTTTTCACGGGTGTGGGTAATGTGTTGTTTGATATAACACAAGACGGTGAAAAGACGGAATTGAAATTACGTTTGCAAATGAGAAATTATTGTATGTAATGATTTACAATTGTCTACCGTGAAACCTCAGCAGATAGCTGCCACATGGCGTATCAAGTGAAATTTTAAAAAATTAACAAATACAATTAATTTGGCTTGAAATGACTAAATTCAATAACAGTTAGAAAATATAAATTGGTTAAATTCAATATTGTTTCACTTAAGTATGAGGTGGTCAGTTTACATTAAGGACGATGAGTTGATGTGTAGAAAAGTATAATTACAATGTTTGACAAATTTGCACTGGGGTCCATAGATATCTCAATCATCATAGTGTGGGTCCTACTAATTTTTTTCTTGTATCTCTGCCCCCTCGTGAACTCTAAGTACACACGCATGAATACGAAGAATTGTAATTTGATCGTGATGTGACATGATTTTGCTACAAATTATCCTTCCATTTTCATCATCTTTGGATTTGTTTTCACTGGATTTTGGCTGCCTTACAATTTAGGGAATTCGTGAATCATGCTTTAACATTTAATATTAATTTTTTGAGAATTGCAAACATTAGGATTGAACATTAACAAATTTAATTAATTTAAATTGAGTTAAAATTTTAATTTAATTATATATTAAAAATTATGTTAAAGATAATTTAATTCAATTCACAATTATATTATAATTTAATTTAATTTAAATTATGCAAAACAAATTGAATTAAATTAGTTTTGAGAATTTAATTTTAAATCTTAATTTAAAAATATAATTTAAAATTAAATTCAAATATGCAAACTATTTAAATTAAATTAAATTTAGGTCCAAAAAAATATTTATTATATAAATAAATTAATTAATTTGTAATATATATATATATATATTTTTTTTTACGTTGAAATGACTGGATCAATTCTTACTAAACGTCACTTTTTGCAATCAATACTTAGCTTTTTTTATCATTTTTCATAGATTTAAGTAAAAGGATATAAAAATTAATTAAATATAGAATAAAAAAGATGGAGCTAATATGAGAAAATAATATTTTTTTTATATTTATATAAAAATAATTGACAATATAAAATTGATTATATTTGATACGAATTGACGGGTTGAATTTAATTTAATTCACGATTTAACATGTGAATGGCAGATTAAAAAATTTTAATCGGCAGGTCGATTCATAAATTTTTCAAATTAATCTAAACTGGATAAATTGACAAATTGGATCGGTTAGAATTTGTCTATCCCTAACAATACTCTTATGATTTCATTAAATAATAATTGTTCTTATTTTATATTTTATGATAAAAAAAGTTTTTTAAAATTTTAATGTTGTGACAAATACTTTCCTATAAAATTAATTTTTTTAGTTTTTTATCTTTTTCTGTAGTATAAAGTTATGTTCCTAATATTTATAAAAGTATAAAAATTAAAAAATATATAATTTATAGATTTTTATGTTTTTTAAAATACAAATTTTATTAATTAAATTTTATACGTTTTATATAATTTTTTAATAGTAATTTTATGTATTTTATATAATATTTTTTATTTTTAAGTTTTTATAAATATTAGAAATATAATATTCATTACACTAAAAAAAAGATTAAAAAAATTAAGTGAATTAATTTAACAGACAATATTTGTTATAGTTTTCAAACCTCAAAAAAGATTTTATCACAAAATATAAAATAAAAAAGTAATTGTCATATAACAAAATTATAGAAAAGTATTTGTCATATATATATATTATAATACATTAATTATGCTTAATTATGAGTATGAGATTAAATTTTAACTATTAAAATGCCTAAATTAATGGCTAATAAAAATTATAATAAATAGTATAATTTTAAACTACATTTATCCTCTATCTGTCTTGTTGTTTATCTATCTATCCATATATATATATCCATCCATTTTATATATATATGTGTGTGTGTGTGCACGCGCGCACGCGCGCGTGTGTGGGTATGTGTGAATATTTGCAACTTTTTAAATACGAACTTATATAAAAATAACATAATATTTCTTTAAAAAATATTTTTATAAAAAAATATCGATAGTTTTTATGAGTCCATAATTTAAAAGTGTACGGTGAGTCCATATTCTACAATTTTATGGACATTTGCATCTAAAGTTTTAAAAATAAAGATTAATTTATAAGAAAGTAACATAATTTTTCTTTATAAAAGTACTTTTTAAAGAAACATTATTTATGTTACTATCATGTGAATTTGTATTTTAAAAACTTACGTATGTCCGCACCTAAAAATAATATATGAATTTAGAAAAAAAAAATTTAGATGCATACATTTGCATGACAAGATTTATTTATATATGCAAATTCCGCCAATTCAATATGTGAATTCAAATGTTTAAATTTGACAAACTGAATTCACATCCGTATTTAAATACGAACATTGATAATGACTCCTTATATATATATATATATAACTAAATATATATTTTGAATTATTTTACTAATTTTTAATTTTACTAATATTATATAGTGACAAAATTATATTATTATCATGTGTCTTATAAAATTAAAATTCTTATACTCCTGTAAAAAATATAAAATATGTAAATATTTATTTTTAAAATATATTATTGAGCTATTATTTATTAATCTAAACTTTTAGGTATAGCAGTAATCTACTTTGATATTAAGCTCAAAGTTTATATTTGAACCCATATGTGTTATTTTTTATATTAATTAATTTTAGTTCTCTCAATCTCAATCTTGTAATTTATTTATTTATTTATTATTTTTTTTTACTTTTTATATCTTAAGTTTTCAAACTTCTTGATCTCTTATATTCATATGATCGTAAAATTATATCACGCTTTATATATTATGATTATTTTTAAATATTAGTATTAAGTCATTACTTATCTATTTAAACTTTTAAGTCTGCCAGTTGTATAAGAGAATCGATTTTTATATTAAATTTTTAATGGAACAGACAAATACCATTATTTATATCATTTGAAGAATTCAACACCCAATTGTTAAAAAGTATAACAAAAATTAAATAGCTTCTAATTTTAATATTCAATAATTATATTGGGTCGGGGGTGGGGGGGTTTATACATGCCTAAACCCTGATTTAGCTAAACATATCTCAAACAAAATTTTACGTTTATTCACAAAACGTGTGAATATAATGAACTAAAAAAGTAAACGAATGAACAGAAAAATGGCATATAAATTTGCATCATTTGTTCGTTCAATTTTTGGTTTGAAATTTCATGTATTCAATGTATGGCTATGGTTTAATGCCAAATCAAATCAAACCAAATTTGGCAACAGATTGAAACCAGCTGGGTAACATTTGTCTTCCAATCAAAAACATTTTGGCCCTTGGAGGAGCCCATAAATCATCAAAATCTATGAATATTTATTTATTTACTAATTATTTTGGACGAAACGATGATAATGTCCATACACGTCCCATGCACAAAATTAGTTGATAAGAAATTCTGATTTTGCAAGTAAGTTTATTTTTTGAAATATTATTCCATAAATATAAAAAGAATTTCTTTTCATAATGGTACGAAAGGGATTCGAATTCTAAACCTCTTATTTAATTTAAGGAGATCTTATTACATAAATAAACTAATCAAACTTGTCCACATCGAATTGGGTTAGGAATTTAATTTAATATTTTTTGTAATATTTAAAAAATAATAATTTACATATAAAAAAGTAAACATAGCACTTCTTACGAAAGTATTTCTAAACACACCCTAATCATTTATCAACATTACATATTGCATTCATTTATTAAGTTGGATTGAAATAATAATATGTGGAAAGATGGGTTCAGTGATTGGGATCAAGAGAAAAAAATGGGAAAGAAGGAAGAAGACAAAAAGTAAAAGCAATATGCATTATTGATTATTAATTTGAATTGGTTAATCAAGAAAATTAATTTATTTAAAAGTTGCTTTTAATTTTTATTAATGGACCTCCAGCTACTTCTTGATGCACTCTTGTTTCTAAACAATCCACTCACTCAAATTAATTAATATATAAGAGAAATGATATAAAGTAATTTTTTTCCATCTACCATAAAATATATGTTCCTTTTATCTATAATTCTTCATTGACAAACTCTAAATAATGTATAATTAATAATCATATATTGATCAATGAGTCATTGTATATATGCAATCATCTATTATATGATCAAGTTTAAATATTCAATTAATATTTGAGATGATATATATTTACTCCCAAAGCTTATATTGTGATAGTTTAATAGTTATTTGTATGTAACTTTTCAATTGAATTCGAAGTTAAGATGGGCTGAGTAAACATATAATTATAAAAAATGCATAAATAATTTTTAAATATATATTATTTGTATAAATTAATATGATGTCAATTTGTATAGAGTTTGTATGCGAAATATTTTTAAGCATTTTTTTTAAAATAAGATATATTATTCTAATATACATATAAATTTTTGGCATCTGCACTTGATAAAATGCAAATCAACTTCATTTAGAATGTATCAACATTATTTTTAACACCAAATTCGCATTTGGTATTCGTAAGAGAGAGAGGGAGAGAGAGAGAGAGAGAGAGAGAAATATTGTAATTAAAGGGTATTAAAATATTTAAATTCTTATCTGTTTAAATATACAAGTAGTTTTATGATAAAAAATAACATTGAATAATTTATATGAATCTAAATATTCTAAGCTTATAAGACAAAATATATACCAAAACTCTCATAAAATTTGTTTACAGACAAAAATTTGTTCTCAAGTTACTTATATATGAATTGGGTTTGGACATATCTATGGCTTGAATAATGAGAATTGACAACAAATTAATCAAATCATCGATCTAGGATTCTTACTTAGTATACACAACAAAACATGGATAATTCTCTCATTTTATTTAATTTTCCATCGATTAATTAATTATTCAATTTCTTTTCAAAAGAATATCTTATTATTTTAATGTCAGATATGCGTTGGGAGGAGCATATTGGGACGTGGGTAAAGCAAGATCCCATATCAAAAACTAAATCATTATTGAAGAATAAAAACAAGAAAATGACAAAACAAAAATAGATATTTAATTTTTCCCCATTTTTCTTTTTATTGTTAGGGAACACAATAACTCATCGAAAACATGAAAAAACAGAAAGATAATGTAGCTCCATAAGTTCCCACAATATTTTAATGTATTTTTTTTTTATATGGCACTGAATATTGTATACATATTGGATAGAGAAATCTTCATTTTTAAATTTATGTCATTGTTATATGAATATTTGTTTATACATACACACATTATTTAATATATAACTCCCTCCTTTCATAAATATTTTTTAAGCAAAAAAAATCCAATATCTCACCTTCTGATAGAATTAAACGTATAAATCAAATCAAGACATATAAATCTATAATTTATTTTTTATTTGTCAATTTTCAAACTCTTATATAAGTCTTATAAATTTTAAATATATACATTTTTCAAAAATTTCCAAGGTAGGTTAAGTTTGTTAACTATAAATTTGTTATACCTACCACATTTTTTTTTTTTATCTATCAAATAAAGGGAACACATAATTTTACACAAGTTAAGTCGATCAAAAGCATTATTTAAATTAACAAAACCCAAAATTTATGAATTTGCAGTTTAAGTTTATTCATTTGTTACTTTTTAAAAAATATTTTTAAAAAATCCAAACTTGGAACTCAATCTAAGTGAAATATATATATATATATAATTTTCTTATACCTACCACATTTTTTTTTTCATCTAATAGTAAAGGGAACAAATATAGTTTTACCGTAGTTAAGTCAAGGAATCAAAATCACTATGTAAACTAATAAAAAAAAGTGAAGAGATTTAATATTAACTAATTATTATTTGACGAGCATGACAATTATGGGGTCAAATAATTCTGTTAAAAGACCATAAACATAATATTTCATCTCCAAACTTTAATTTTGATCATGACATTGAAGTGAGCCAAAGTGTATCTTCATCTACCATCTTAGTCACAACTGATAATTACATCAATTATAACAACCTTGACAATAATGACAATTTACTGCTTAAAATATTAGTAATACATGTCCTTTATGTTCAATAATTAGGATTAATATAAGGGCTAATAACAACTTAGTTCCCAGTTTTAGTGAAACAACAAATTCAGACACGTTTCAACTATTTGTAACCAATTAATCCATGATTTCATATGTTTTTAAGTTCATATAAATCTTTAGAAATACTAAATTTTTATATTCAGGGACTGATTTGTTATAACCTTTGTAATATAATATTATTGTTTATAATAGGAGTCACTCTACTGTTCAATATTTGTAAAGTAACAATCACTAAATTTTCGATTATATGTGTGTATATATATATATATTCATCGCATTTTTTAGATTTAATAATATTTTTGGTGTCTCATCTTATAACTTATATTTTAATTTTGTGAGAAATTTGAGAATTACAACCAGAAATTTAGAAAATTAAATTGAAAATTTGAATAATTTAGTAGTAAAATCTGATGGTTGCAAATTTTACCATTGGTCATATATTTGTTTTTAAATTTTTTGTTTAATTTATTAACTTATGTCATATATTTTAATTTTGCGAGAAATTGCAGAATTATTATACCTCAAAAATTAGAAAATTATTTGGATAAAAAAAATTTGGTGATCATAAAATTACATTCGTTTTGTTCCTGACTTTTATGAACGATAATCATGATAATAATAATCAAAAAAAGAAAATTTTAAAAAGAAATTATCAAAGGCCAAGTTAGGCAGGCTAGTGATAGTCATAGACAAACTTAGAATGAATATCCACGTAGCCATCACTTATCCTATTATCTAAATTGGGTTATTAATTTACATTCTTTATTTGAAGTAAAGTGTAAAATTGTCAAAAATTTCAGCTCTCTTTATAAATAAACAATTTGTTATCAATTAAAAATTGATAATGAAATATTAAAACGAAAAGTAAAGCAGCAAACGTATAAGAAAAATTTGCCATCGATTATTAGCAATTTTAATCAATGAATCTATCATATCACTGTAAATTTAGAAAGCTGTGAAAAGCTCTTCAACCCATCCCGTAAACAAAAAAATATATATATATATACACACACAGATGATAATAAGTTAATAACAGTAAAGTCCCTAAAGTCTTACCTTTTCATAAACAAAAAGTATAATTCTTTTCTTTATAACAAAGAAGTACACAACTCCTATTTCAATGATATCAAAAAATAAAATTTATAATACTAAAATTTGTCCGCACAAATTAAAATATTATGTTACATAAGCACAAATTTTTATTAAGTGCCGCTCACTTTTTCACTAATAATTGTTCTCTTATGATTATATCTCACATCAATTATAATTTTAAAATCACAACACATTAATAAAAATAAGCACGTTTTGTTTAATTTAATAGAAAATTAGTGACTTATTTATTAGAGATAAAAAAAGTTATACACTTAAATGTAAAACTACATAAATACAGGGATAAACATGTTATTGTGCAACGTATGTATATTTTAATACAGCATGCTTTCTTACGACCAGGTAGCTTTTCTTTTATTTTTATTTTTTGCTGATTACTTTGTGAGAGAACGGAAGGCTGATCATGGGTATAAAACGAAAGTTCAAATTTTATCATAAATTAAAAAAATAAAATTGTTGAAAAGCAAATATACATTAAAGAAAGAAAAGATTTTTCTGGATGTTGAAGAAGACAACAAGGGAAAAGACAGAAAATGTAACGTCATGAGCTAGCCGTAGGGTTTGTGGCTTTCGTGTTTTCTCTTTCTAGCTAGCTTACTATAGTTTCCTTCGGGATTTTACACAACGACAGATCCCTTATTCTCATCCGCATCTCTCTCTCACTCTCTCTCTCTCTCTCTTTCTTTTTCTCTCTGGTTTTCATTTGTTTTCTGTGTTTTTTGTTTTGTTTTTGTTTATATTTGTATGCTTATCGTTGGATTTTCTTGGTTATTAGGAAGCAAGGTATATAATAAGCTAAAGGTTTGTTCAAAATATGGAGAAGAAAAGTGCTTCTGGTTCAGCTTCTAGCTAGAGTTCTCTTGTTCAAAAAAGCAAAAATATTGTCTCTTGTGTTGAAGCCAAATAAAGAGGAAGAAAAACGAAATATCTTACGAGAATTATCGAGAAATCAGTTTCTGCTTTCTTTGTTTTCTTATTATTATTCTCTTTATTTCTTTCTGTTTCCACTTTTGAGTTATCTCTGTCTTTAGATCTACCCTGTCTGTTGTAAACAATTTTCAGTTTCTTGTATGAGGTAAAGATGATGAAAGGCTTGATATATCAGCAACAGCAGCAACAAGTCTTGGAAGAAAACATGTCAAATTTGACTTCTCATTCTGGTACTGAAGCAAGTGTCTCTTCAGGAAATATAAGAACTGAAACTGGTGTCAACAATTTGCCTCATCATCAACAATATTTTGCTTCTCCACAGCAACCACCACCCAAAAAGAAGAGAAATCTTCCTGGAAATCCAGGTAATAGACATGTTTTTAATGTCCTTCAATAAATCTATATTCGAATTCTGCATCAGGGTATTTTTTTTTTTGTTTTATCAGACCCAGAAGCAGAAGTGATAGCTTTATCACCCACAACACTAATGGCAACAAATAGATTTTTGTGTGAGATCTGTAACAAAGGGTTTCAAAGAGATCAAAATCTTCAACTTCACAGACGGGGTCATAATTTGCCATGGAAGTTAAAGCAAAGAACAAACAAAGAGGTGAGGAAGAAAGTTTATGTCTGTCCGGAGTCAAGCTGTGCGCACCATGACCCATCAAGAGCTTTAGGAGACTTAACCGGAATCAAGAAGCACTTCTCTCGGAAGCACGGTGAGAAAAAGTGGAAATGTGATAAGTGCTCAAAGAGATATGCAGTTCAATCAGATTGGAAAGCTCATTGCAAGATTTGTGGCACCAGAGAGTACAGATGTGATTGTGGAACTCCTTTCTCAAGGTAATATATAAGCAATTATTCAAAATCACTTATGAAAAAATTTATGCATACATAAGTTTCTAAAATCTTCATTTATTGACAGAGAAAAGAAATTAGACAAACGGAATGTCGCTTCAGTTTAATTACAACATACTATTCTTCACATACATGAATTTATTACGACTGTGTCTGGCTTTATTCAGCAAGAAGTACTTCTACAGCTCTACTTTGACACCCTAGAGAGAGAGAGAAAAAAAAAAAAAAAAAAAAAAAAAA
>JAWDEX010000011.1:1178759-1209316 GCA_035221805.1 Trichilia hirta | reverse complement strand
ACACAAGTATCCTTATTCATTATCCTGGACCATCTGGAAACCGCAACATTCTGATAGATGCTGGCAAGTAAGTGAAAGATACTTCTACTTTGACCATGCTTATGCCGTGGTATTATTCGAACAAGAAACAAATGAGTTTTCCATACCAAGATAGGATTGGCTGAGGATGCACCCTCCTTTTTGATTATCCTGTGCTACAAATGTTTGATCTGTATGTTTGCATCTAATTGTTTTGATTTCACTTGAACGCTTTTGTTTTGTGATATGTGATATGTAAATTGTGTAAATGGTCCGCTGAGTCATATGTTATATATTAGCATCAATGAGCATGTAGTTGGTCTTCTAGAAAATTATGTAGTAAATTCTACAGATTGATCATTCTTTCTTGGGGAAATGATAATGGAAAACTATTAATCCATATGACTTTGTAAAATAAGAATGAGAAACTGAAAAGTAACTAGTAACCAAGAAATTTTTGCTGGTTGTACTAACTCCCAAAACTTATATGGCAAGGGTTTTCTCTTCAATTTCTGTTTTGCAGGTTTTTCTACCACAGTGCTCTTCGTTGGTTTCCTGCTTTTGGGTTAGTTTTTACCCCATTCACTTAAATTCTTTTTGAGCCTATACATTAAGGCCATATAAGACACCAGATGCTCAGTGATGATGAGCAATAATTCATTTGACACAGCAATAAATTGGTTGCAAATATAAAGGACAATATGACATGAGTGCTGTAGTGAATAAGGGGTCATTCTTTTTCGTGTACCATTGAAAAAAATAAAGAATTGATTGTTGCACAAATTCTGGCGTCATAACTTGATAGTGACACTATTTTACTGAGTATGTAATGATTCTTCTTTGGAAAATGCCATACTGAAAATTTTCAACTCATTATGGTAGACTCTGTAATAGCTAGGAAAAGAATGTATTTGGGACCTGTGTTCTGATTAAATATGATTGTGGTTCCAATGGAAGAACTCATTGGATTGAAGCAAAATTTCTGGAT
The DNA here is from genome assembly GCA_035221805.1 of Trichilia hirta. NCBI lineage: Eukaryota > Viridiplantae > Streptophyta > Magnoliopsida > Sapindales > Meliaceae > Trichilia > Trichilia hirta. The sequence continues at coordinate 1,208,310 of JAWDEX010000011.1, read as the reverse complement.
TTTGTTGTAAAGTTAGGTTTTTCTCTTTTATTAGAATTTTTTATTCGCCAGTTCTAACCATGCACACATCTTGGTGATTTTGACTATGCCTCTGCTTGTATTAATGCACACATCTTTGTGTATAGAAGATTGATGCTCAGAAGTTATCGGCTTCCAAAATACATCTAGAAATATTTGTTTTATGCATAGTAGATTTAAATATTGATTGTTCCTATTAGTATTTGTGCACGTTACATATTAGAGACGATTAATATTGAATCTAAAATTGTGCCCATATAACCAGTTAGCCTGTACTAGCATTAATGTGTTTTGAATGCATAAGCATGCATTACATATGAATTGAAGTAAACACAGAGTAAATATAAGATTGATGTTAACCATTTAATATAATTTTTTTCCAGTACATTCCAAATAACATTTCTCTCTACCAATGATATGCAAGTTTATTTGTCTTCATCCACCTATCCTGCTTAATGTCTCTTAAGGTCTTTATGTTTCCAAAGAAGGTTTCGAGTTGTTAGATTGTGGTGCTTTTGCAAATTATGTTGTGGTATATGTCAATTACCTGCCTTACCATAACTAGTTGCATTTCTGTCAGGCTAAGAACAATTGATGCGGTTATAATCACTCATTCTCATGCTGATGCAATTGGAGGTCTCTGACATGAACACTTTCTAATTTCATTCTTTAATCAAAAGAGCAAATTTATGCATAATTTTTCGTTTCATCTTTTTTTATTTGCTTTTTTCTTCAAACAGAAATGCACATGGTCTTGCATTGACCTTTTTTCTTCTTTATTGTAGGTCTTGATGATCTTCGTGATTGGACCAACAATGTACAGAAAAACATTCCAATTTATGTTGCAAAGCGTGACTTTGAGGTTCAAAACGGAATCTTACCTTTCTTGCCAATGAATTTTGGATATTTCTCAACTTTGTTCAATCTTGTGACTCATTGTTAAAACAATTTCAGGTGATGAAGAAGACTCATTATTATTTAGTGGATACAAGTGGGATTATACCTGGTGCTGCAGTTTCAGAGTTGCAATTTAATATCATAAATGAAGAACCATTTATTGTACATGATTTAAAGGTGAAAATTTTTCACTTTGTATTGTAGTCAAATTTCCTTTCAAGTCTTGGATTTATGACTTTCTGAAACTTTTATGTGAATTAGTGCGCTAAAAGGCCTGTTGATTCCTTTGACTTGGTAGCTTCTACATCTACAAAATTAAGTAACATTTTTATGTTATCGCTTGCAAACTGTGATATATTAATTTATAATTGAACTTTGAAGCTGATAAAGAATAATCAGAAATAAAAAAATGGCTTCGATGACGGCCTTTTCATTTGTACTTTATTAGGATAATGCAGGATTGTTTGATAGAAATAGGAATTATCTCAAAGCATGATTTTGTAGCTTCATTTTGATGTCTTCATTTTTTAAGTCTACTGAAGTAATTACAGTTTATGATGTATATAGATTTAAGTTCTCTTTGCTAAAAGCAAATGCAGTCAATGTAAAATGGATTAATCATATTGGATTTTGATGTGCGTTCTTTTCAAATGTTGTACTTCAGTTTACACCTTTACCGGTGTGGCATGGTTCCAGTTATAGTTCCCTTGGTTTTCGTTTTGGTAATATTTGTTACATCAGGTAATTCTCTAAATATGATGTCTTTAAAAAAATGTTACCCTCGTCATTTTTTGTTAATATTTATCTGGATTTGAGAGTTGAAACTTGATGGTTTATTGACTTTTGCAGTGATGTCAGCGATATACCTGAAGAAACTTATCCACTTTTGAAGGACTGTGAAATACTGATTATGGTCTGCCATCTCTCTCAGAAACACCCTCGTATTTTCTCTTGTTTCACATGTATCCTTATTTTTCTTAAGTACGCGATTACAATTTCGTTTTAGCTTAGTTGTATAATGATTTTCTTCAGGATGCTTTAAGGCCTGATCGCTCTTCCTCAACCCACTTTGGACTTCCAAGGGTATAAGCTTTTGTGACACACGCAAGCAATAAATTTACATTTACATTATTAAATATTAATTTAACTTTCAACTTTCTTTACAGGCTTTAGATGAAGTGCGGAAAATCCAACCAAAGAGAACCCTTTTCACCGGTATATTAACATCTCCTTTTGTTGCATATTACTTCTCTTATTCTGTTTTTCAATTTTAACATTTTCCTTGACAGTACAGCATCTTATATTGGTGTTAACATTTGTTAAGTGTTTTAACTCATAAGGTATGATGCATCTGATGGATCATGAGAAAGTGAATGCAGAACTTCTCAAATTGATGGAGACAGAAGGTCTCGATGTACAACTGAGTTACGATGGATTGCGGGTTCCAGTAACACTCTAGCCTTTATCTTGTTCTTGACGTGAAAAAAATAGACTAAATATACCAAACGTGCTCTGCCTTTATCCATTTTTTGACGCGGCATCTATTTTCTCAATACAAAACATTCAACTCCAAATTCCAAAATGATTAGCTCAACACTTTTATCACAAAATCACACGATGTAAAACTTTCAAAGAAGAAGTCGGATTCAACATGCAACGAAAGACAATTGTATTTTATACTGGATTGATGCCCAACTCTTCCTGCTTGATGTTACTCGCTTGTTGATCTATCTTTTTTCTTTTTCTTTTTTGTATTTACTGAACAATAACATGTTTGAAAGCAACTTATAGAAAATGCTTGGATAATAATACTATAGTCCAGACAATTTCTCTTACTTTTTGCAGCATATGCATAGGCATTACGTTACATAAGCTCTCTTTTCATCTCAATTATTTGGTTTCCTCCCAGCAAAAACCAAAATTTTGGGAACATTTGATAGTCCATTTTCAGTTTTGAATTTTTCGGCATTTACATGCTTTGGGTTTGATCAAAGTTGTTATGATAATGAGAAGATTCATTCTTCAAGTTCGGAGAAAAGCATCAATGGAATTTACGTTTCGAAAGAGAATAGAACGTTTGTGGAAACTACTTGCTTTTTACTTCTTTCTAACTGCTTATGTAATACGTAAATTTACTTTTGTTTTGAAAAATTTGGTGTCTCTTAGGAAGTAAAATACAAATAGGGTTTTTTCATGTTTCATAAAGAATTAGTTTAGTTTGGTATCGAGGATGTATGGCTTAAAAGTCGTCGCTATTATAGGAATTAAGACAAAAACAAAAAATAAATAAATAAATTGATTTTATAAATTGAGCTTTTACTTTTTAAAACACAACTTAAGTATTATAAATTTAAATAAAATTGAAATTTAAAATTTATAATCTTTTTTATTAATTTTTTTGACTATTAAATTCTTAAGACTCGACAATTATCTCTAATTTAGAACTCAATTGAATATAGGAACAATGAAAGATTTTAATATTAAAATTCATAAAAATTAAATCAAAATAATCTATTACATTTTCTTGATTAAAAAGAAAGAACTAAAGCATTTTAAATTTTATAAAAATACAATTAGAAATTTTAATTATAATTTGAAATATATATTCAAAATTTTAACTAATAAAAGAATACAAAATTCTAAAATTAATTTTCTTTCTTCCTAATCCCACTTAGGGGGTCTATGGACTTTTAGTGATTGGGTAGTCATTGTCTGTTGGGGGCCACAGGGTAAGATTTTGCGTCGAGGTAGGCCTAGCAATGACAGGTGTAAAAACGAGTTTTGCCGCCCACTTTCAGAAAACGTACTCCTAAAAGGATAAAGAAGCTAAGTCACGCACTCTGCATGGATCATGTGATTCCATTGGCAAATCGTTGGTAGACAGGTGTACCTGTAGGGTCAAATACGAGTCCTCGATTAGTCCTTTTCACGGGTGTGTGTAACGTGCTGGTTGACATCACACAAGACGGTGAAAGGAGGGAATCAGAATTAAGTTTTCACGATAAGAAATTATTGTATATGATCAGTATACACCATCACCCATGAAATCTCACGCGGATAGATGCCACGTGGCATATCGGCAGAGATCGAATTTAATGAATTTTTAATATTTTAATTGTTGAAGAACAAAAATTCCTTGGAGCTTTGTATTAATAGGTTCTTCTCCTTAATTAATCATGTGATCAAAGTAAAGAAATTTAAAGGAATGCCGACTATGTAGAAAAAAATTTTGGAAATTCAAAATAAATACTTAGATTTTTTTTTGTTTTGTGTAAACTGCTACAGAAAACTAATAAAGTTTTGGCTTAGCAAAAAAATGTGAGATAACCTTACGTTTTCTATGATGATTTCTATTAGTTTTGGCTTAGCAAAAAATGTTAGATAACCGTAACTTTTCTATGATAATTTCTATTTTATATCGAACCTCTTAGACATAAATGGCTAGCTCTAATTATTTTCAGAATTATTTTTTATTATTTTTGAATTTTGGATGATTGTCTCTCTTAATTCTAATTATGAGTGAGAGATTTTAGGAATGTAAATTGCACCTATTTTTGTCAATATCTAAAAATACCATGAGAAATTTTAGAAGAGATTAGATCGAAGAATAATGTTTTGTCTTCGAGGCATTGACTAGACTCTACTTAAGATACTTGTTTAAGTTTATATGTAGGTTTCATTTGGTGTAGGTATTACACTCGCAACAAAATTTCGCATGTGATAAGTGTTATATACTTTTATATTACTATTTGGTGGGCTAAAATCACAATATAATCATCCGTAAAATTCTTTATATCATTACTTTTCAATCTATTAAACATTTATAACAATTTCTACACAAAAATTTAAATGATAAAAATATTTCATCTTTACTAAATATTTTATAAGAATAAACAAATAAATGTAATTTAAAATCAACTAATATTTTGAAAACAATAATATATCAATCAAAAGCTTACTCGATATCAGGTGGACTCCGTAGTGAAAATGAGTTAAGTTTGTTTTTCTGTTAGAGACACAATAGCTCTTGAATTCTACCGCCTGAAACCAAATTCTCAACTGAATCTAATCTAAAAGGATGAAGTGGTAGTGAACAAACTAAAGTATATTCTAAGAGTGAACCATTAAAATCATTAATACAATAGAAAAATAATTAAGATACTAAAACTATTAGTGTAAAATATTCATTCAAATTAAACCTATTATCAAATAGTTTCCTTTGTTCATTATTAAATGTCATATCATTTATAAGGCTTGAGTTCTAGAAAAATATTTGGACTATCAACCTTTTTTAGAGTAATCAAAATATTATTCGTCTCATTAGCGTAAGCTACCCAAAGTCCTAGAGTGATAACCTTAATTGTCTTCGTATTATCTGTCAATTTCACATATTTCGTTAATTTCATAATAATGAGCTCCACTCATCATTTAGATAGCGTCCTACCATAGACTACTTAAAATCATAATATACCCTGTATATTACTTGGATGGCCAGTCACGTCTAAACTGAGTTAAACAATAATGAGCTCAACTGATTACTTAGATAGTATTCTACTATAGGTTACTTAATAACAAATTTGCTTAGTAGATCACCTAAATGACTTCTTCCGAGATTCAACTATAACCTACTTAAAATAAAACTCACTGGCCTCGTCATCACTAAATTTATATAAAGTAATCTTACTCAAGGATCATCTCAATTAAATCTAGATAAAACATGTAAATAAAACATTTATACCCTATGAGTCATAATATTTTCATAATGATAGAATATAATTTTATCATTTTTAAATCTCATTCATCCTCGTAAGCCTCAAACATATTCAACAAATCACAGGCTACACATAAGACAAATATATAAAACAAATATCCTAAATATTTATCAAAATATTTTAACAAAAATAGTTACTGAAATTAGTTTACATTTTAATATTTCATAAACATATCTAAAATAGTTATTTAATGTATAAATAAAGTAAGTTTTATATAAATATTTTATTAAAAAAATAAAAATAGGTAAAGGTTTACCCACTATTTGTGAAACGATAAACACTTTCTCATTAAACCATTTTAGCGATCCAATTTAAAATTCGCAATGTTATTACTTGTATAATCCATATACATAGATCCCAATAATGAATATATTTGTAAATACGCCCATCTATTCCTAACATATGCATAAAACCAATACAATACTGGTTAAAAACGTATGACTCGGGTTTCAAATTTTACCTATACTTAACTTCTCTAAAATCTCTATTACCACTTTGTTTCTCATAAAATTTTTTACCTTTTCTCGTATACATATCAATTATATAAAATGATCACATCTGCTAATTTAAACTTCCTAAATCAATACCCCATAATAAGGCTAAATCAACGATGACTCTTCTCACTATATCACATTCATCAATCAAATTCAACTCAAGTAAATTTAAATTCACTATCAACATATAGTATTTATAAAATCATTTTTAATTTTATCAAATTAAGTCTCTACTCAACTAATTCTAATCCATAAATATCATAATGCAACACAGAATATTAATATACTTACAAATTCTTAGATTAATGCATTTAAATCAAAACTAAATACTTAGAATAGGTTAGAAACCTTACCATAGACATGATTTTAAGTTTGAAGAAATTAGAATCTTTGCCGGTTTCGAAAAATCTTAAATTTGACTTTAAACTCTAATTTACTCTCAGATAATTTTTTGACTAAATTCTTAAAATTAATACTCAATCAAGCTTGCATATAATAATTTAGTAATAATTTAAGTAGAAAAATCAAGGAAAGAAAGGAATTGGTAAGAAAAGAAAAGAAAGGGTGAAGAAACAAGAAGGGGAAGAACATGGAAAAAGAGAAGAAGAAAAAATGATACCTTAATACTATTTAACTCCTATTCATAGTGTCTTATACAATTACCAATATATCACTAAATATAAAGAAGAAAGAAGATTCTAAAAGAGGGCAAAATTATTATTTTATAAAATTGGGATTAGTCTGGTGCAGTGACTAAAGTGCTATGATAGGTGTCGTGCTCCTCTAAAAGCACAAGTTCAACCATAAATTTATCCCCTAATTATGTTTGACTTCCTTTATCTTTTTGGCCAAAAGTTGTTTTTGTTTGACTTTCACATCTCTCTGTTTTTAGTGCTAATTTTACCTTTATTCGTAATTTATTTTTACTTTAATTTTTTTCTAATCTCAAGTTCTTTCTTGTCTATTTGAGTATCAAAAATCGGTAAGTCAATCGAAAATCTTGATTAATGAAAAAATCACTCTAAACGTTAAATATTTGACGAAGTTTATAATAAAAAATCTCTTTTAAAATCTATTATTTTTCAACTAAATCTTCTTAAATTTTATATTAAGTCTTAATAATACATAATTACATTCATATGCTCATATAATAAAAATGACAAAAATATTTTTTAATGAAAAAATAATTAAAATATCTATAACCTAAAAAATGAGTTTTACAATAGATATTTTTTGACAAAATCTCGTGACATATATTATCTATTCACTAGTAAATGAATTAACTTTTTATAATCAAGTTGCAGATGATAAAATTTTTAATTGTTTTTTTTGGAACATTGGTTTATGTTGTTATTTGCTAGGAAATATGGTCTAACATAATAGGTTTTGATAGCATTGACCTCTTTGATATTTTATATTCATTTTTTGATTTAGTTTGACATGAATTAATTTTGAAAAAAATTAACGAATACAATGAAATTAATTTGAAATCATTAAATATGAGATGGTGAGGTTACATTAACAATGATGTGTTTGATGTGTAGTATAGTTTAATTACCAATGTTTTGACAATTTTCAGTGGGGTCCATAGATATCTCAATCATATTAGTGTGGGTCCACTACTTATTTTCTTTTGTGTAATGCCAACGTCCCCTCGTGAACTCTGAGTACACATATTGAATATGAAGAATTTATAATTTGATGTTGATGTGATATGATTTTGATACAAATAATTCTTCCATCTTCATCATTTTTGGATTTTTTCCACCGGATATTGGTTGCCTTACAATTGAGGGAATTCATGAGTCATGTATTTACCGCATCATATATATATATATAGAAAATTTATATACATGAATTCGACTAATTTATTATCTCAAATCAATCAAGGGAATTTAAATCTTCAAATTTTATAAATTGAATTCATATCCGTATTTTCTTTAAATACAAACTTTCATATTTAAGAATGACTCCTTTTATATTTTTTTCTGAATATTTTTTATTAATTTTACTAATATTATATAATAACAAAATTATTTCACTATATCCTATAAAATTTATATTCTTCTATATACTTCAGTGAAAAAATAAATAAATAAAGTGTGTGAAGTTTTATTTTTGAAATATATTGTTAAATTACTTTTTATTAATTTAAAATTTTATATAAACGATAATCTAGTATGATTTCAAATTCAAGATTTTATGTTTGAACCCTTTTGTGTTAATTTTTATATTAATTAATATTAATTTCTTTAATCTTGATCTTTAAAAATTTTTGCTTCTTTAATCTCGAAGTTTTGAACTTCTTAATTTTTTTGAATTCACATAATCATAAAATAATAAAATATTTTATATAAGAGAATTTGTTACGATTATTTTTAAGTGTTATTATTGAATTAATTATATAATTAAATTTTTAGATTTAACAGTAATCTAAGTGCCCCTATAGATAAGAATTGATTTTCATAATTTTTTTTATTAAAAAGACAAATACGATTATTTATATCATTAGTAAAATTCAACACCAAGTTTTTAAGTACTATTACAAAAATTAAATAACTTTTAATTTTAATATTCAATAATTAGATGGTGGGGTATATATATAACCAAACATATCTCAAACCAGAATTTTTTGATCTATTTAGAAAATTGTGTAAATATGATGAAATAAAAGTAAATGAATGAACAGAAAAATGGCATACAAATTTGTATTATTTGGTTGCCAGTTTTGGATTGACATTTTATATATTCAAATTCAATTCAATGTATGGCTTTGGTTTGTTGCCAAATCAAATCATATCAAATTTGGCAACAGATTGAACCCAGCTGGGTCACATTTGTGTTCAAATCAAAAACATGTTGGCCCTCGAGGAGCCCATAAATCATCAAAATCTAATGATTTTTATTTATTTAATTTTTTTTATTTATTTCGCATGAAATGATGATAATATCCATACAAGTCCATGCACAAAATTAATTGATAAGAATTTATGATTTTCTTGAGCAAGTTTATTTTTTAAAATATTACATCATAAATATAAAAGGAATCTCTTAATTTCCGTGATTGTACGAACGGGATTCGAATTTTCTAAACCTCTTCTTTAATTTTAGGAGATTTTATCATATAAATCAATCAGCCAAAACTTGTCCACATTGAATTGGGTTAGGAATTTAATTTACTTTTTGTAGTATTTCAAAAAATAATAATTTACATATAAAAAATAAAAAATCATTGTGAAAAACACTTTTTACGAATATACTTCCAAACCCACCCTAATCATATATCAATATTACATATTGTATTCATAAATCAAGTTGGATTCAAATTCTAATATGTGGAGAGATGAGTGAATGATTGGTATAAAAAGAAAAGAAAGAAGGAAGGAAGAAGACAAAAAGCAAAGCAATATGCATTATTAGTTATTAATTTCAATTGCTTAACCAAAAAAATTAACTTATTTTAAAGTTGCCCTTTTCTTTTTTTAAAAATTTATTAGCCTTCAGTTACTTCTTGATGCACACTTGTTTCCAAACAATCCAATCACTCAAGTTAATTATATATATGTAAGAGAAATGTTACAAAGTAATTTGGTCCACCCACCATATATAATATGTGTTCGTTTTATATATTGTTCTTAATTGACAACCTTTGCATAATGTATAATAAAAAAATCAAATATTGATGAATGATAGCTGAGTCAGTGTATATATACAATCATATATTATATGATGAAGTTTATATATTTAATTAATCTTTGAGATGCATGTATAATTGTTAAATACAAATTATTTATAAAAATTAATATGAAAATGTTATGTTATCGTCACATATTTTCATATATTTTATTTTAATATTATTACATTAGTTTATATAGAATTTATATTATAAAGTATTATTAATATTTTTTCTCAAAGAAAGAGCAATATTTATTCTTTTAATATCTATTAAAATTTTTTATTATGGATATCCATACTTTATAAAATACAAATCATCTTTATTTAAAACATATCAATGTTGTTTCTTCTTAAATTACCATATTCTTTTCACTAAATTATTAATGGTTTACACCAAATCTTTATTTAATTAAGTACACACACACACATATATACTCTCAATGCCTTTGAGAAATATATCATTTGAAAGGTATTAAATATTTATTTTAATATAAAGTAGTTTAATGATAAAAAAATAATATTGAATGAGTTATATGAACCTAAATATTCTTAACTTGTAAGACAAAATAGATACCAAAATTCTCATAAAATTTTATTAACGGACAAAAATTTATCCTCAAACTACGTGCATATGAATTGGGTTTGAACATATCTAAGGCTTGAATGATTAGAAATGACACCAAATCAAATCACCAATCTAGGGTTCTTAGAATGCACAACAAGGCAAGGATAATTCTCTCATTTATTTATTTTCCATCAAAATCTTTAATTATTTAATTAACTAATTATTCATTTTTTAAAATATCTTCATTATTTAATGTCAGAGATGAGCTGGGACAGCTTATTGGGACTTGGGTATACCAAGATCCCATTTCATTAACTAAATCATTATTTAAGAAAAAAGAACAAGAAAATGACAAAAGAAAAATAATTATTTATTTTTATCCCTTTTTATTTTTATTAATTATTATCATTTTTATTATTTTTATTGTTAGGGAACATAATAACTCATCGAAAACATGAAAAAACAAGAAAGACAATGTAGCTTCATAAGTTTCCACATTAATTTATTTTTATATATGGCACTGAATATTGTATACATATTGGATAAAGAAATCTTTGAATTTTTAATTTATGTCATTGTTTGATGATCATTCATATATGAATATTTATTTATATATATATTATTTAATATAACTTTCCCCCCCTCCCTTCATAAATTTTTTTAAAGCAAAAGATAATCCAATACCTTATCTTAATGATAAAATTAAATATATAAATCAAATTCAAGACGTAAAAATTTATAATTGATCTTTTATTTATCACTTTTTAACTCTTATATATGTCTCATAGATTTTAAATATATATATTTCTCAAAAAATTTTCAAGGGATATTAAGTGTGTTAACTATAATGTTGTTATACCTGCCACATTTTTTTATCCATCTATAAGAGAATGCATAATTTAACACAAGTTAAGTCAATCAAAACCATTATTTAAACTAAGAAAACTCAAGGAATTCATTTGTCATTTTGTAAAAATTTGTTTAAAAATTCAAATTCTAAACTCAATTTACATGTCAACTATCATTTTGTTATACCTACCACCTTTTTTTTTTTTTGTTCATCTAATAGTAAAGCGAACACATAGTTTTACACTAATTAAGTCAATCAAAATCATTATTTAGATTAATGGAAAAAGTCAAGGAATTTAATCTTATCTAATTACTATTTGAAGAGCACAATAATCATGGGGTCAAGTAATTCTGTTAAAAGACCATATATACACAATAGTTCATCTCCAAACTTTAATTTGATCATGACATAGAAGTCAAACAAAGTGTTTCTTTATCTACCATCTTAGTCATAACTTATAATTACTTCAATTATAAAAACCTTGACAATGATGACAATTTACTACCTAAATTATCATTAATGTTCAATAATTAGGATTAATATAAGGATAATAACAATTCAGTTCCAGAGTTTTAGTGAAACATCAAGTTAAGCCATACTTCAACTATTGTAACAAATTAATCCATGATTTCATATGTTTTTAATTTCACCTAATTCTTTAGAAAGATTAAATTTTTATATTCAGAAACTAATTTACTATAACTTCTATAACATAATATTAATGCTTATAATAGGGGTCTTCCCTCAAAACAATGTTTGTAAAGTTATAGTTATTAAATTTTTTATTATATATATCATTGCATTTTTTGTTATTTTTTAAATTTTTTTGGGTATCTTTGTTTATAACTTATTATTTAATTTTGTGAAAAATTCGAGAATTACAACCAGAAAATTAGAACATATAATTGAAAACACAAAGAATTTGCTAGTAAAATTAGACGATTGTAAAGTTACCATTGTTGTATTCTAATTATGATAAATAAAATAATTTGTTATATATTTGTTTTAAATTTTTTGTTGAATGTATTAACTTGGGTCTTATATTTTAATTTTCCAAGAAATTTGAGAATTATGACTCAAAAAAAGTAGAAAATTTAACTAAAATTTAAAATTTTAATAAAAAATTTGGTGATCGCAAAACTAAATTCATTGTATTCTGACTTGAAAAAAAGGAAAATATCAAAGGTCAAGTTAGGCAGCCTAGTGATAAACAAACCTACAATTGATATGCACATAGCCATCACCTTCATCTATCATATTATCTAAATTGGGTTATTAAGATCTACATTCTTTATTTGAAGCAACATGCAAAATTGTCAAAAACTTCATCTCTTTCTATAATTAAACAATTTATTATCAATTAAAAACCGGTAATGAAATGTTAAAATGAAACGTAAGCAAAGTAGCAAACATGTAATAAAAATAAATAAACAAATAATATGAAAATGCTATAGCTTTCGGCCATGCCCGTTACTGTTAGCAATTTATATATATATATATTCGTGATAATAAGTTAATAATAGTAAAGTCCCTAAAGTTTTATTTTTTCATAAATAAAAAAATATAATTCTTTTGTTTATAACGAATAAGTTCACAACTCCTATTTCAATGATATTAAAAAAAAAAATTATAGTACTTAAATTTGACCGTACAGATTAAAAAATTATGTAGTTTAGAATGTATTTGATATTATTAAATTTTCATTTTATTTTAAAAATAAAATAGAAAAAGAGTTTTATAAACACAAATTATTAATAATAAGTACCAAGTACCACTCACTTTTTCACTAATAATTGTTCTCTTGTGATTGAATCTCACATCGACTATAGTAAATTACTATACACTGATGAAAAAAAAAAAAAAGAAAAATCATTTCGCTCAATTAAATAGAAAATTAGCGACTTATTTATTGGAGATAAAAAAATAACTTATATATTTACATGTAAAAATGCATAAATAAAGGGATTCGTATGTTATTTTGCAACATCACAAATTTTAATACATCATGCTTTCTTACTACACAGTAGCTTCATTTTCATTCTTATTTTTATTTTTTGCTCATCACTTTATGGGAGAAGGGAAAGTTGATCATGGGGATTAAACAAAAGTTCAAATTTGATCAGAAAATTATTTTATGTTTTCAAAAAAATAAAAATTATTAAGAAGAAAATAGAAATTAGAGAAAGAAAAGATTTTTTCAGGGTATTGAATAAGAAAACAAGGGAAAAGACAGAAAGTGTAACGTCATGAGTTTGCCGTAGGGTTTGTGTTTTTTGTGTTCTCTCTTTGTTTTTTGGTTTTGAGCGAGCTAGCTATAGTTTCCTTCAGAATCTTACACAACAACAGATCCGTTATTCTCCTCATCTTCATCTCTCTCTCTCTCTCTCTCTTTCTTTTTCTCTCTGGGTTTCATTTGTTTGCTGTGTTCTTTTGTTTTTGTTTTTGTTATTTTTTGTTCATATTTGAATGTTTATTGTTGGATTTCTTGGGTATTAGGAATCAAGGTGTATAATAAGCTAAAGGTTTGTTCAAAACATGAAGAAGAAAAGTGCTTCTGGTTCAGCTTCTAGCTAGAGTTTTCTTATTCTAAAAAACAAAAAAAATTGTCTCTTGTGTTGAAGCCAAATTACAAGGAAGAAAAACAAAGCATCTGATGAGAATTATCGAGAAATCAGCTTCTGCTTTCTTTATTTTCTTATTATTATTCTCTTTTATCTCTTTCTGTTTCCACTTTTGAGTAATCTCTCTCTTTAGATCTATCTTGTCGATTGTAAACAATTTTTAATTTCTTGTGTGAGATAAAGATGATGAAAGGTTTGATATTTCGGCAACAACAGCAACAAGTTTTGGAAGAAAACATGTCAAATTTGACTTCTCAATCTGGTACCGAAGCAAGTATTTCTTCAGGAAATATAAGAACTGAAACTGCTGCCACCAATTTTCCTCATCATCAACAATATTTTGCTTCTCCACCTCAACCACCAACCAAGAAGAAGAGAAATCTTCCGGGAAATCCGGGTAATATATATATATTTAATATCGTTCAGTAAATCTATATTCAAATTCTGCATCTGGGTATTTTTTGTTTCCTTTTTCATTTTTTTGGATGATTATATATTTTTCGATTTAAATCAGACCCAGAAGCAGAAGTGATAGCTTTATCTCCCAAAACACTGATGGCAACAAACAGATTTGTGTGTGAGATCTGTAACAAAGGATTTCAAAGAGATCAAAATCTTCAACTTCATAGAAGAGGTCATAATTTACCTTGGAAGTTAAAGCAAAGAACAAACAAAGAGGTGAGGAAGAAAGTTTATGTATGTCCAGAGACAAGCTGTGTGCATCATGACCCATCAAGAGCTTTGGGAGACTTGACAGGAATCAAGAAGCACTTCTGTAGGAAGCACGGTGAGAAGAAGTGGAAATGTGAGAAGTGCTCAAAGAGGTATGCCGTTCAATCAGATTGGAAAGCTCATTCCAAGACTTGTGGCACTAGAGAGTACAGATGTGACTGTGGAACTCTTTTCTCAAGGTAATATATATAAGTAATAAGCAATTATCCCAAATTCACTTTCGAAAAAATTGATACACACATAAGTTCTAAAATCTTCTTCATTTATTGAGAGAGAGAAGAAATTAGACAAATAGAATGTCTCTTCAGTTTAATAACAACATGTTATTCTTCACATTCATGAAATTATTGCAACTACATCCGGCTTTATTCAGCTAGAAGTACTTCTATAGCTCTATATTTATACCCTAGAGAGAGAAAAAAATAAAGAAAGATGCTCAGAATGGATAAATTTAATTGAAGCAGCTTATGTGGACTACTTGTCCTTTGCTTCCTGAGTGAAATCAAAAGAAAAATAAAAATCGATTCAGAAGCAAAAGTTGAAGTAAGGGAGGAAGTCAAACGTACTTCTGGCATTGTCACAGAAGCACTTTAAGACGGTTTCGCTTTTGTTTTCTTGTGTTTTGAAAGTGTTTTATTTATTATTATTATTATTTTTTTTGCTCAGGAGGGATAGTTTTATTACCCACAGAGCTTTCTGCGATGCCTTAGCTGAAGAAAGTGCAAGAGCAGTCACAGGAACAAATCCGATTCTCAGTGCTTCTGCGGCTGGTAATTCATCACATATAAGCTTACAAATTCCTCAATTTAGTCCCCAAGAATTCCATGCATTTTCCGTGAAAAAAGAGCAGCAAAATTTTAGATTGAGGCAATCTGATCAATTGATTCTACCGTGGCTTTCTACCCAACAACAACCAATTCTAGGAGCTGGTCCTGGTCCTGGCCCACCATCCTCATCACAAACCGCTGATTTTTCATCATCATCCTCATCTATTTTCAACACAAGATTAGATTTTACACAAACCCATGATCCTCATCCTCCTCATCATCAAGATTTGACTCTCCATGATCCTCATCATCATCAAAACCCTAACCCTAATCTTGGACCCATGATTACTCCTTACCATCAAACAACAATGGCTTCCGCACACATGTCAGCTACTGCATTGCTGCAAAAAGCAGCACAAATGGGAGCAACCATGGGCAGCAGCAAAACGAGTACTACTACTGGTTCATTTTCATCATCATCTCATGCCTTGATCAGACCCCACCAACAAGCTCACGTGTCTCCATCAGCATCAGTAACTGATCATTCTGCAGGCAACAATACAACAATGAAAACAGTCGCAACATCAGCAAAAACAATAGCTGGCTATGGTCTGAATTTATCTTCACGTGAAGGGTTCATTCATGGCTTGACTTCTTTCGGGAATAAAGCTGCTGCTATTCCATCAGCTTCTGCTGCTGCTGTTGCTGCAGGTTCAGGTGCTATTCTTCAAGAAATGATGAATTCTTTCTCTTCTGGGTATGGTGGAAACCCTTCACTTGATGAAACTTTTGGTGGCATTTTGCATTCAAGAAATGGGAGAACAAAAAGTCACAGCAGAAATGATATCAACCAAGAAATCAGTAACGGTGGAAATGGTGAAGAATTAACAAGAGATTTCTTAGGGTTAGGAGCTTTCTCTCAAACTGATATTCTGAATATTGCTGGTCTTGAAAATTGCATGAACACCGAGCAGCAACAACAATGGCAAGGCTAGAAGCTCACGAGATCCATGATGATGATGTGCTGAACATCATTTCATTAAATTAGGTTTTATGTTATTTTTTATTTCCTTAATTTTCACCGTTCTATCTATCTTCCAAAATGGAAGTATCATGATAGTTCAATACCTTCTGTAGTATTAAGTTATTTTGTCTTCATTTTCTGCCTTCATATATAATAATTAAGCACAATAATACACACACACTGTGTACTTAGAAATAAGCAACTTAGGAAAAAAGCACTTGCATTTGCATAAGAAGTACTTCTCGGATTCTTAGATTTTCCTTTATTTCAGTATATATATATATATATTTCTCGACATATTCTTGACGAATCTATGTCTGATCGATACAATTTGGTCGACATATGTATATGTGGAGGACAACTTTTTATGCATCACATGTGATTCAAATATTCATTGCAAAATAATAAATAACTACAGAAGATAAATACATAGACTAGTGATGATATATGGACCACTAATTTTTGAATTTAATATTCTAGTATATACTATGTTAATGTAATTAAGCAAATTTTATATAAAACAATAAATATATAGAAAATTTTCATTATAATTATTTAATGTTTATGCTGTGTTTATAATTATTTTCTAAACAGTTATAGATCATAAACTATCTAAGAAAATGTGCTTGATTTCAGTTTATTAAAATTTTTCAAAAGATAAAATTAAAAGATTTGTATCTTAAATTTCGCCCTCAATTAATTACATAATTTACGTTTAAGTAGTATTTACAAAAAATTAGAAGTTTTATCCCTCTTATTATACAAATTAAGTTTAGTTTCATCAATGGAAAATTATATTCCTATCATAATTATAAAAGAAAAATGTTTAAAGAAAGAAAAGTCATGAGGCTAAATGTAACAAGATCTTTAAACGGTTAATTAATTAAGACCACAATCAAAGCAATATACCTATCACTTTTTCCTCTCTTTAATTATCTCAAAATTTAGAGAGTAAACACTTGGAATATGTAAATATAAATATGTCAATATATACATGTCCAACTTATATATATCTATAAAGTGCCTATGGATATACGATTGATGGGCACAAAACAAAAGCATTGGATTCTTCATTAAAAAAAGATTCGTAAGACAAAATTGCATATAAAATTGTGCAAGTTTGCTAGCTACAGATCGATATGCCAAATGCCATATAATTTTATATATTAATTTATAATATTTATGAATCAAAAAAATTAGAAATATCAATGATGTTTGACGCCTAATGTGGTTGCAAGTGGGATTCAATCCCGAGGGAGGATCATTCAAATCCCATTGGCCTATATATACATTAATAGTATTTCTTTATTTTTTTTGTGGGGGTGGGGGGTATGAAGTTTCGATGGTATCTTTGGTAATGTAAGAGGGGGGTGAATTTATATAATTGGTTTAGAAAATATTAAAAAAATGGGTTTTCTTATATACATTAGTTGGCTTTAGCCTCCTATTATGTAAAACTATCATAAACAGATTAATTCTACAAGAAGTTAAGGTGGAATGAAATAAGATTTTAGGGTAATTTTTATTTTTTTGATTCGAATATCTATAAAATACAAATTTACATAATTATTAATATTTTAACATTAAATTATAGAACTTTACAGTTAAGTTGATGTAAATTTTATGAAAAGAAAAAGAGAAGAAGAAAAAGTTGAAGAGAAAAAGAGAGAGAGAGAGAGAGAGAGAGAGAGAGAGAGAATGAAAGATATGTTGGACTAATGAAATGTGGAATGAAATAAGTAATGTATGATTAGGTTATGATCATAAGAAAAAGTTAGATATCTGAAAACTTTATAAAAACAACATATTCTTGTGAGAAACATATATATAAACACAATTGCTATGTGATTTGTGTATAATTAATGAAGATATCATTTGTATATATATTAGGATTCATTGAAAGTGGTGTAGTCACCTGTCCTTTAATTCATTGGTATCATAAAAGGAACAAAACAAAAGCAATTACCCCAACAAAAAGATTCCTCTGCAATTCCACTTCCACCTTTACAGAGAAAGAGAGAAAAGAATATGCATATGGCTTGCTAACACTTGTGTGTGTATTAACAATAACATGTGAAGGTAAATACTACTCTTCACATTATTAATTTCAAATTAATTATCTAGCATCATTCATATATTTAGATAGATGGATAGATGGATAGATAGATAGATAGACAGATATACAAACCGACACATAAAACTGAATATATACACATTTCTCTAATTAAAGAAGCTAATTACTACTTAGGATTGTGGGCTACAAGGACAGATTCATTTTGGAGAGAGGACAAGAAAGCATAACACATTTCCCTAAAACCCAGATCGTTTTTCCTTATTTTTGAAGGTTTGCTACCTTGTAGGGTGCTTTTTGTCTGCTAATAATGATCAAAAATTTCCTTTTTACCCAAAAAAAAAATCAAAATATGGTGGTATCTCAAAAAGGCTGCCATGCATCATCATCTATCAAAACTAGGGTTAGGGTTATATATATATATATATTTTTTATCCTGTTTTGTGTCTGTCCGTAATTTTAATTTTTACGTATTTTGATGGTGGGCATGCCTAAAAATTAGTTGACTTGTCATTGTAAAAGATTCTCTCCCTTTGTGTTAATAATAATAGTGTCTGTGCCGTACTCCACAGTATTCTTTTTCTTTGACTCAGAAATGCTCTCTTTTGCTTTTGGGTTTGCTTTGTTCATACGTACATACTTTCAGGCTTTTTATATTATGGTGTTTTCTTCCCAAGAAAAATTTCTTGACTTTCCATAATTCATATATTGTTGTTATTTTATTGTCATTGTTGATATTTGTTTTTTTCAACAATATTGAAATATAAATTTTTTTATATAAATTATAAAATAAACAATAAATAATTTTAATATTAGTTGTTACATGGTTAATTTATTTATTATCACTATTACTTTAAATTTTATTTATTATACTCAATTAATATTATTAAATCACTTTAATTTGAATGTCATCCATATTTTATGGTGCAGTCTAGTGCTGCTACAAAGAACTCTCCTCCTCTGATCAATTGGGTTAGGCTCAAATTTGTGGTATTTATTTAAGGGTTTTTCAAATATTATTACCAATGAGATTAATTGTATAAAGTATTTATATTATCATTAATTTTGGTTTTACACTTTGCAACTTGTTGTGAATATTAGATCGAGCATATTTCATATTTATTTTTTATTTTCCTTATTTTGATATCAACTAATCTAACTCTTCATATTATAATTTTAAGGCAGTATAAATATTCAGTAACCCTGCGTCATTTCGAAATTTTATTAGTACTTTTCATGTATTTTAGGAAACCACTACAATTAACCCCCAACTTATTTTATTTGTCAGATTTATTTTCAAGATTTAATTAGAAATGATGTTAATTATAATAACGTTAGCAAAAAATTTAGTTCTGATGACATAAAATATTATATTAATAGCATTAAACTTTGAACTAACATTGTCAAAAAAAATTAATAAAACATAGCATAAATTAAATAGCAACAGTTACACATTTAATATAAGAACTGCTCCAATAATTGTATTGCACAATCCAATGACTGGTGATAACAAATACACCGCAATTAAGTTACAAGACACTCACCTTTATACCCCACAACATAGTGCCTTTTTCTGAGGTGGGGTGTAATCAAAATATCATTGGTGTATGTTAGTAAATAGCCCCTTAAAAGTCCGCTGATGAAGCCAACATCAAAAGAAGGAAATTTCTGTCTCTTTCAAAATTTGCTTAAACGATTCCCTTACTTAACAAAATAAGTTGCTGTCTTTGCTTCCAAAATTAGAGAGGACTTATCATAAAGCAAAGGAAAGTATAGAGAATTTCTCAAATAAGAAAACTTATTGCATTTTTTTTTTAAATAAGTCCTTATTCTTTACTGATTGTTAGGCATTTTAAGGTTATATTGATCAAATTTGATCAGAAACTAACTGAGATCTATTTGAAATAAATATTAAAACTATATATTTATTTTGAAAATGTAAGAACAAAGGGACTTTAGTTTTAATTAATAATTTGTTACAAGAAACGCTGCATTCCACGAAACTTGCAATAACTTTTCAGATCCGTTGAAGAAAACGTTTCTTGATTGTGCTACAAGTACCAAGTCTCTGCTCCTTTCTGGCTTTCTGAGAAGCAGAGAATTCGGAAATGAGTAGCATGACAGCTACTGCAAGAGAGTCAACGACAACGATGACCACAGTCAAACCGAAGTTCTCGATCATGTCAAGAATGCGGAAGCGGAGTACCAAAACGACTATGTTTCTCACCGTTTTGATTTCACTACTGGCTCTCGGCGGCCTTGTCCCTGTCTTCGCTCCTCTCCCTTCTCTGCGCAATACTCCACGTCATCATCATCAGCACAAGAAAGTAAGTTTATCTCTCTAGAATTCCTCATTTATCTCTCTGTATGTATATGCGTTTGATCAGTTCATGTAAATGATTGAATTTGAGGAAATTTAGCTGAATTTGCTTGGAAATATATATATTTTTTAATAAGTTCAATGTTGAATGTTGCAAAAAAAAAAAAAAAATGAGATTGTCAGGATTTGGTGATAAGTACTTTTGTTTCGAAGTGTTCCGGCATTTTGTTTTTCTTTTTACGGCTTAAATTTTGTTTAATTGTATTATGGGATGAATGATAGAAATTTGAGCATGTAACAAGCTTAGATAATTTATTTTGAGAATTTGGTGACGTGTTCTATTGTTTTAAGAAGTAAAGTCACTGGTTCTTCTTTTTTTTTTTTTTTTTTTTTTTTTTTTTGATTTTTTATGATGTCGTGTGTACTTTTGTTAAATTATGTTATCAGATGAGTGAGAGAAAATTTGAGATTGATGAGGACATGTTCTGGAAAGATGGTAAGCCATTTCAGATTATTGGTGGCGACGTGCATTACTTCCGAATTCTTCCTGAGGTACATCTTTTCCCTTTATTTATTTATTTATTCATTTTCTTCTCTAAAGCATTGGAATTTTATGTTCTCCAACGAACAAATTTTTATTATTGAATAAATTAAGTGTTTGTTGTAGTGATGAAAGAAGTAAAGCAGCTTGGGTTGTGTACTTCTAAGTCGTATTTAAAATTGGTTTTCGGGTTGTTTTCTTCTTGCATGCATAGGTGGATATAATGACCATTTTCATAAAATTTTGTTTATGATGTTCTTCTTGGAAATTATGGTAATTTGGTATGTGTTTTATGAATATAGTATTGGGAAGATAGACTTTTGCGAGCAAGGGCTTTGGGGTTGAATACCATTCAAATTTATGTTCCCTGGAATCTACATGAACCAAAACCTGGCAAGATGGTTTTTGAAGGTATTGCAGATCTAGTATCATTTCTCAAACTCTGTCAAAAGCTGGATTTGCTCGTTAT
Organism: Trichilia hirta; assembly: GCA_035221805.1. NCBI lineage: Eukaryota > Viridiplantae > Streptophyta > Magnoliopsida > Sapindales > Meliaceae > Trichilia > Trichilia hirta. The sequence goes on along the minus strand of JAWDEX010000011.1, from coordinate 1,186,494 downwards.
GCTTCGACCTGGGCCTTATATATGTGGAGGTCTGTCTTGCAACTTCAATTCTTTGGTCAGTAATTGGTGCATTTGTTGTTGTTGTTGTTGTTGTTGATATTTATTATGAGTATTGTTTCCCCTGAAAATATCCTTTTGTTGCAGAGTGGGATCTGGGGGGTTTCCCTGCTTGGTTACTTGCCATAAAACCGGCTCTTAAACTTAGGTCATCAGATCATGCTTACCTTCAACAGGTATATTCACTTGAGTTTTTGTGTTAATACTGACCTTAACATGCATGCAGAGCCAGTGCAGTGTTGATTCCAAACCTTCTTTTAAACAATGCACCTAGCTGCAATTGATCACTTTTTATCTTGTCATTTTGGGTGTTAGGAACGGAAAACTATGGCCTTTGCATGCCTCACATTTTTATTATTTCATTGCTATCACTCAATGTCTCTTTCTTGGTCGTATTGGTTTATGATTATATTTTTCAATGTAGCATTTTTCTCTATATTGACTTTAACTGGCTTTGTTTCACTATAAAGTGCCTTCTTGTGTTAACAAGAAAAATCAAAATGCTGTAGGTTGAAAGATGGTGGGGAGTCCTACTTCCAAAAATAGCTCCTCTTCTTTATGAAAATGGAGGCCCAATTGTAATGATTCAGGTACGTGCATGTTTTACATATTTCTTAACTGTCTGACAGTGAATTGTGATAGGGAAAATGGGGAAAGCAATTAGATCAAATGCTCACACTTTTCCTTCCAAACTTTCCTTCTAGTGAGGAAAGTGTTAATGTGATAAGTTCAATACCAAATTCTTTGGCTTCAGGTGTTGATGTCAATTGATGTTATTTTTACAGATTGAAAATGAATATGGTTCATATGGAGATGATAAAGCCTATCTTCATCACCTGGTAACATTGGCCAGAACACTCCTTGGCGAAGATGTAATTTTGTAAGACATTTTCTGTTCATCATTCCTATTCTTGCACTTGTGTTAGGGTTATTATTTTGATTGAAAGTTTGCCTTATTCTAACTAAATAGGATTGACTACATAAAACTTTCTTTTTGCGGCTCTACTCACGGCCACGCACTTTGTTAAATTATCTGTTATCATATCTTCTGATTATTTAGCCTTTCCTTGACTTGATTTTATTGGTTTTCAGGTATACTACAGATGGAGGAACTCAGGAAACTCTTGGGAAAGGAACCATCCATGGAGATGCAATTTTTTCAGGTAAGTTGAGCTTAATTTTCTTGCAAATTAGTAGTTCTGACCATGAGGGAGACGTATGGGACTGAGCAAGCAATCTCTTCTCTGTTGCTGTCTCCTAGTTGAAGATTTACCCCTTAAGATGGAGGAAATGCGAATATCAATCTTTATGGCATGTCTTTTGTAGATATTTTAAACAATATTTATACATACGATATATTCTTCTTTGTATAGGAGAAGTGTAAATAATGTCTCATTTAATTACATATTTTGCTTATAACCCAATCAGTATTTGTGATCTGTAGCTGTTGACTTCTCTACTGGTGAGGAACCGTGGCCTATCTTTAATTTACAAAAGAAGTTCAATGCCCCAGGAAAATCTCCTCCACTTTCTTCGTGAGTGTTACGTAATTGTTTGTATCCTGAATGTTGTAGGTTGCTCATAATATTTCTTATTTCAGGGAATTTTACACAGGTTGGCTTACACATTGGGGAGAGAAGATTGCAAAGACTGATGCTGATTTTACAGCAGCTTACCTAGAAAAAATATTGTCTCAAAATGGTTCTGCTGTGCTTTATGTATGTACTTTGATTTCCAATTTCTAGTTGCTATCAAGAAATTATTTGTCTGCTGACATTCTTAATCTGGCTTATCTAAATTCCAGATGGCTCATGGTGGGACAAACTTTGGATTTTACAATGGAGCCAATACTGGTTCGGATGAGTCTGATTACAAGCCAGATCTCACTTCCTACGATTATGTAAGGACAGTGTATGATTTGCTTGTCAAGAAAACTAGATTCATTGTGTGCACCAAACTGACAGTTTGATACCCTGTTATTCCAGGATGCACCAATTAAGGAACCCGGTGATGTGGGCAATGCTAAGTTTAAAGGTATAATTTTATGTTTGTGTTTCCAATGTAGTTGGGGTGAGACCTTTTCTTTTCTTTTCATTTTTTCTGTTATCTTGCAAGTTCTGCTTTTCCACAAGATTTTGCCAATAAAGATTGTTCTTCTTTCAGCAATTAGGAGGGTCATAGCAAAATACACTGCAGCGTCTCTTCCTTCAATTCCTCCTGATAATCCAAGGGTGGGATATGGACCTATTTGGCTACAGAAAACAGCATTGTTGTTTGATTTGCTTCATATGATAGATTCTGCAGAAGTAGTTGTATCTGAAAACCCGATTTCAATGGAGTCTGCAGGTCAGGTGGGTAATCATCTATAGTCTTCCTTCTAAAGTTTCATTCTCCCGAATTTGATAACAATCAATCAACTGCCACATTTAGAATTTTTCCTTTTCCTTTTGGTTTTAGATGTTTGGATTTCTATTGTATGTTTCTAAATATTCTGGAAAGGACTATGGAAGCAGGCTGCTCATACCAAAGGTATGGATATTTTTTATTTCATATTTGTGCTGGCTAATTCATTGTTTAGCTTTGTTATCATGTGTGGTTATCCTCTTTACTTTAATTAGCAGAAATTTAACAAAGAATTCAAGAATTGCACTTGCAGGTGCATGACCGAGCACAAGTGTTTATATTGTGTCCATCTGAAGATAATGGAAGGCCAACATATGTTGGAACAATTGAAAGATGGTCGAATCAACCACTCAGCCTCCCGAATTCTAGATGTGTCTCCAACATCAGCTTGTTTATTTTGGTAAGTGGCTGTCGTCTCTTGCATTGAACTATCGACTTTACAATTTCTTTTCCTTACCATTAATATATTTCCTCCTACAGGTTGAAAACATGGGTCGTGTAAATTATGGGCCTTACTTATTTGACAAAAAGGTACAATTACTCAGCAACGTTTCTTTCTGAGATACATCAAGTCATCATTTTATGTCACTTGAGATCTTATCAATTTAACTTCGCTCATGACCATTCATAAAAGCATTATATGCTTTTATTCTTGATGTAAGAAAGTCAATCATGCTAATTGAAATCCTAGTTCTTTACAGTGGGTATTTCTGAAATGTAGGGCATCTTGTCTTCGGTTTATTTAGGTGGGAAAGTTCTGCATGGATGGAAAATGATTTCTATTCCTTTTCATAACCAGAATGAGATGCCAAAAATCAATCCCATTCTTCAGGTTGCATCATCTAGATTGATTAAAGCAACAGCCCGCAAAAAATTAGAGCATAAGTCTGGTATGTCTTCAGACTCTAGGGCCATATAAAAGGGGAACGATTTTTAGCATGTTTATTGCCTTATCTTCTCTGTCATTTTTGGTTCGCTGGTCAACCTAGACTCTTTCCTCACTTGTGACTCATGCCACAAGCACGTGTCAACCATGACAATATAAAATGACGTATTCAATTTTCTTCTGCAGAGAACATTACAAAAGGACCTGCATTCTACTCTGGACGTTTTTCTATTAACAACGTAAACCAAGTTAAAGATACGTACTTATCATTAAATGGTTGGGGTAAAGGGATTGCATTTATCAATGATTTCAACATAGGAAGATTTTGGCCAGTAAGTTTTTTGATCCATCTCTCACAAGCAGCTCTCTTGTATAGTTTCTTGTAATGAATGGTTTGTAAAATCTTCTCTGTGAATCCATATTTGGGCTTTTTTCCAGTCTGTTGGACCACAATGTAACCTTTATGTCCCAGCTCCAATCCTTCATCCAGGGGAAAACATTGTGGTATAGAACGCTTAAATATACTTTTCACTTTCTTTCTTATATTTTCAAATTAAACTCCTATACAACTGTTTACATCTATTACATACTTTCTCTCTGTGCAGGTCATATTTGAGTTAGAATCTCCACACCCAGAGCTTGTGGTACATTCAGTCGATCAGCCAGATTTCACATGTGGTCTAAGTAAATCAAATGTGCATCCGTTTTAACTCTGCCATCTATACATACCAAATACCTTGTGCCATACTTGATAAGATTCAAAAGGTTGAGCTTAACAGTTAACCTAAACAACAGCAATGTTAAACCTCTGAAAGGGAATAGTTTATGATACAAGCAACTATTGTACTTCATTTTCTGCTGTAGTACATCTGTGTGAAGGGTAATACCTGGGTAAGCTTTGTATAATCTACTTTTATATTGGGATCTATATATTTTAAAGCACAACTTATCAGTTTGAGATATTTCTCTTCTTTTGCATTTCCTTAACATATCATTGTTATGGTTTTAATCTTGTCTCTGCAACAATTAACAAAATTCTTGTTTAAATTTATACATCTTTTGCCCTTGACCAGTAAGAAACTCAGGCTGTTAACATGACTCTCATAGAAAGTACTTTCTGGCAGCATTCCTAAACGATTATCTGATCTAGAAAACAGTTGTGTGCCTCAGTATGGGCAGGAAAAGTTCATCCATCAAATATATTGATAGCATAAGACTGGTATCATGAGATTCAATAAGAATAATCAGTCATTTCTTTATTTGAGGTTTGTTTGAACATTCATTTACGGTTAATCTGCTTCCGATGAACTCACCAGAGAACTCTGAACTATGCTACAAAGAGTATTGGCTACAAAGCACAAGAAAACCAGAAAGGGGAAATAAGAAAGAATCATTTTGAAGGCTGCTTAGAAACATCCTTTTGATCCTGCTTTGATTGTGTCACTGCCGCAGCTGCCATTGACATGGCTGCGGCAGCTGCCCCCAGCTTCACCCCACCTGCTGCCTTCATTGCCCCAGCAATTTTGGCAAAGGCCGCAATCCCACCTACAAGTACAGCCCTCAAGGCAACTGTTGGTTTTATTACCATATTATACCTGTAATTTCTGATATAATCAACAGTATTAGACAATATAGCCTTCAAACCACATAACAAATAAATGTCCAATTGCAATGCATTGTGAATAAATACTCTGAAACCAGCTGAGTAATATTACAAGAAGGGAAAGCAAACAAGTATTGAGGCTATCTTTCAGTCTAATTTCAGGAAGGAAAGACATATATAAAAGATCACCCATTATTTATCTATTTCAACCTTTTTGATGTGAAAGAAATTTCTTTTCTATTTGGTTATTTTCTTCAGTCAAGTGCAAAGGGAGGAAGGCTTCTCCATGGAATGTATGTTTGCTCTATCTATTTAGCATTATAACTAACGAGTACGGCCTACAATCAGGACAATTATAATTTTGCTGCTCAAGAAGACAACCCGTCTAGGAATGAAAGAAACAGAGGATTTGACAGATATACTTATTTGCAAGTAACATTCTACGAGAACATTCATGCAAGTTCTCTCATCAGCCGGAACTGATCCCCAACTAGGTTCTCTCAAACCAAAACCATGTCTAAATAATAATCTACCTTCTTAGGGCCTCAAACTTTTATACTTCTTAATATTACATGAAAATTTTTCCACCATACATAAACAATGTCATCAGTATCAGACAAGCAACCGGCCATTCCAACTTTTAAAGCCAAAGGTATCTCCTCAGAAAGCATGTCACTTCAAAGCTTCCTTCAATCAAAATTTTCGTAGTACTTCCATTGCTTTTGAAAGCAGAATTTCCCATCATAGGAACCGAAAGGAAAGCAAAATAGTGAAATTAATTTACACGCAGCAATATATGAGTTATAACCTTCACATTCTCACCTGTGTGCATAACAGAATCAAAACTTGGTTTTAGTTCATACTATTAGAAGATCTTAATCAAAATTTAAATTTTAGCCTAAAACAAATTCTGTGTCTACGATAATTTCTTTGAATAAATTCACTTATGCAAATTTACTAATATTTGCATCCCAAAATAAGGGTCTTCTTCCCTTTTTTCTCTCAATTTTCTCCTTCCTCATCTTAAAATCAATTGCTTTCAGTCAACAAACAGTTTAACCAAGAGAAACCCAGCAACATATATCAATAAACAACACATAAAAACGTTAAACAAATAGTTTCAGTGAGAAGAAAGGGCGGGAAGAAAACGAACCTAACGCAGGAGTTATGATACAAGTTTTTGCTGAAACTGTAATTGCGCAGAGTTAAAAAGATGAAATTTTTAATGCTGAGGTTCACCCGCGGAACTAAATTTGAGGTTCGTTAATGGCTATATCTCCCTCGAGTGGAGACAAATGTGGAAGACTGTGTATCGAAGAGCAACGACGACGTTTTGAGCATGTTCATGTTTTTGTGCATTATGAAAGATGCAACTGCTTGATAGGAGTGATTGTCACCGTTGGATTGGAAACGGTGGATTTTAATATTATAGATCCTTAATAGTATAAATTTTTGTAAATAAACACATAATTTGTACTTCTGTCTACATGAATTTTACTGTTATTAAAATAATTAAAATATTATTTAATGATGAGACAAATACTAAATAGACTAATTCCCATTACAAAAATGGACAAATTATATTCTTATTCTATAAAAATTAAAAAATTTGGGATTTTATTACTTGTTAGATATTTATTTTTAAATATTAAAATTTTAAGTTTTATATATTTTACTTTAATATTTTATATTTACCTTTTTAGATATTTATATAAAATATACATAAAAATTTTTGTGAAAGATAAGGGCTTCTACACAAACGATGTATTTGTCATAAATATAAAAGCTTTGTCTTTATTTGTGGAAACGCAAACAATTAGGGTTTGTATGTTATTACTTTAAATGTGTTTTCTGAGTCACATCCAGAAAACGACGCCGTTGCACTGACTCGGAGTTTAATTAACTTTCGTGTCTTCTCTTCTCTGCATACTACTTCCCGTTTACTCAAAAATCATCAGGCTGCCGGCGATCGGAGAACTAATGGATCCTTTTTCCGTGTCTGGATCCTGGAACATTATCCCAACCATGCCGACCCACAGTAACTCCCCTGCACACTCAAATCAAGATAATCTTTTCCTCTCCCCGCAACATCAACCACAACAATTCTACCAACAACAACAGCAACCTCAATTCCCTCAACAACAACAATCACCTCAATTTCCGCAACAGCACCAACACTTTCAACAACAGCAGCAGATTCAACAGCAACAGAAAATTCAACCTCGTACACTTCAACAGCAACAGCAACCCCAGCAGCAGCAGACCCAACATCACCCGTCGCTCGCTTCCCACTTCCACCTCTTACACGTATGCTCCTTCTCTTTTTTTTGTTTAATCTGTGTTTTTTTTATTGATTTTTTTAATCTGGTTTTATTGTTTAGTTGGTAGAGAATTTGGCGGATGCTGTTGAGAATGGAACACGGGACCAGCACTCAGATGCTCTGGTACTTCTTGTGTAGTTTTCAGTTTGTGGCTTGCTGGGAATAGTTTATTTTCTATTTTTATTGACTTTTATTTCTGATTTTAATTTTGGAAGGTAAATGAACTGAACAATCACTTTGAGAAGTGTCAGCAGCTACTAAATTCAATATCAGGATCGCTCAATACTAAGTCTATAGTAGGTCCTATCGAACCCACTTCATTTTTTAAATTTTTTGTGCATAATGTTGAGCTCAAGTATGTTTGATTTGTATAATTGATTAAATTTCAAGTATGTGCTTAAATTCTATATCCTTGTGGAGAGGGAGGGCGTTTAGCTGAGATATGGTAGTAAGATTGTATCTTTA
>JAWDEX010000011.1:1149288-1178659 GCA_035221805.1 Trichilia hirta | reverse complement strand
ATTGTCATAGAAGCACTGTGCGCCGGTTTTGCTTTTGTTTTCTTGTGTTTCTGAATCTGTTTTCTTTTTTTTTTACTATTATTTAATTTTTGTTTCAGGAGGGATAGTTTTATTACCCACAGAGCTTTCTGTGATGCCTTGGCTGAAGAAAGTGCAAGAGCAATTACAGTAACAAATCCAATTCTGAGTGCTTCTGCAGCTGGTAATTCAACAAATATAAGTTTACAAATTCCTCAATTTAGTCCCCAGGAATTCCATGCATTTTCCATTAAAAATGAGCAGCAAAACTTGAGCTTTAGACATTCTACTCAATATATCCCACCATGGCTTTCTACCCAACAACAACCAATTCTAGGAGCTAGTGCTGGTCCTGGCCCACCATCCTCATCAAAAACCGTTGATCTTTCATCATCATCCTCATCAATTTTCAACAAAAGATTAGATTTTACACAAACCTATGATCATCATCATCAAGATTTGACTCTCCATGATGATCATCAAAACCCTAACCCTAATCTTGGACCCACGAATCCTCCTCCTCCTTACCATCAAACAACAATGGCTTCCCCACACGTGTCAGCTACTGCATTGCTGCATAAAGCAGCACAAATGGGAGCAACAACGAGCAGGGGAAAAACGAGTACTATGGTTGGTTCATCTTCATCACTATCTCATGCTTTGATCAGACCCCACCAACAAGCTCACGTGTCTGCAGCAGCATCAGTAGCCGATCATTCTGCAGGCAACAATACAACAACAGAAACAGTGGTAACATCAGCAATGACAGCAAAAACAATAGCTGGCAATGGTCTGAATTTGTCTTCACGTGGAGGGTTCATTCATGGCTTGACTTCTTTCGGGAATAAAGCTGCTGCTATTCCATCTACTTCTGCTTCTGCAGGCTCAGGTGCTGTTCTTCAGGAAATGATGAATTCCTTCTCAACTGGGTATGGAGGAAATCCTTCATTTGATGAAACTTTTGGCAGGATTTTGAATTCGAAAATAGATGCAACAAAAACTCACAACAGAAATGATATCAACCAAGAAATCAGTAACGGTGGAAATGGTGAAGAATTGACAAGAGATTTCTTAGGGCTCACAGCTTTCTCTCAAGCTGATATTCTGAATATTGCTGGTCTTGGAAATTGCATGAACACTGAGCAACGACGACAAAAACCATGGCAAGGTTAGAAGCTCATGAGATCCACAATGATGATGTTGATGATATGATGAACATCATGTTATTAAATTAGATTTTATATTATTTTTTATTTCCCTAATTTTGACCCTCTTATTAATCTTCCAAAATGGAAGTCGTGATATTTCAATACCTCATGTAGTTATTTCGCCCCTCATTTTCTTTTTAAATTTATTTTCCCTTCATTTACTGCCTTTATACGATAAGAACTCCAGGTTGTTCTGTATTAATCTAAGCATGATATTACACACATTGTGTACTAAGAAATAAGCAACTTAAGGAAGAAGCACTTTCATAAGAAGTACTTCTTGGATTGTTAGCTTTTCCCTTATTTTATTAGTCATTTTCTTCTTGACATATTCTTGAAGCATCTATGTCTGAATTGACACCACATGGTCATTATATGTAAATGTGGAGGACAACTTTTTATGCATCACATGTGATCCCAATATTCATTGCAAAAAAATAAACAGATATATTAGTGATGATATGGGCCACTATTTTTTTATTTAGTATTCAATTATATATAACGGTTAATTTAATACAGCAAATTATATATAAAACATTAAATATATGGAAAATTTTTATTATAGATGTTATAATTTGTAATTCGGGTATTACTATTATTTTTTAGAACAGTTATATAAATTATAATATTATTATGAAAATGTGCTTGGTTCCAGTGTTTCCAAATACATATAGGGTTTCAAGTGCCCTAATTGCAGTGGTTAGGGTTACCATATTTAGTAAATTATAACTTTTAATGGATAAAAAGTAATCACTAATTACTGTATTAAATACAAAAAATTACTATAAATAGTAAAAATAAAATCTGCCCTAATGATACTGTTTAGCAAAACTCATATACATGATCTTAATCGTTTCTTCAAAGCTTAATTGTATATTAATTTCTTTTAATGGGTATTGGTTGACTCAATTGATAATATTTTTTAAAAGATATAATTAGAATATTAGTATTTTAAATTTAGCTCGCACTTACATAATTTATATTTATGTAGTATTTAAAAAAATAAAAACTTCCCCTTCTTATTATGCAAATCAAAATTAACTCATGAGTTTGTGAAAGTTAGTTTAACTGATAAAATCTTTTAGGATAATCCAAGAGATTTGAGTTCAACATCTTTTTGTGTGGTGTAAGAAGTTTGGGTTTAAATCCGGCATACATCAAGTGATAAGATTTTTGAATTATTATATTTATAATAAATATAAAAGAAAAACACCACGTTATATAGTATTGATGGACATAAAATAAAAGCATTGGATTCTTCATTTAAAACGATTAGTAAAACAAAATTGCAATAAAATTGTACAAATTTTGCTAGCTAAAGATCGATATTGCAAATGCCAAATAATTTATAAACTAATTTATAATATTTATGAATCGAAAAAGAGAAATATAGACGATGTTTGACACGTAATGCGGGTTCAAGTGGAATGCAATCCCGAGGGAGGATCACTTAACTCTCATTGGCCTATATATACATTATAAATTTTTATTTTTTTCAATTTGAATGTTATTTAAATACAAATTTGTATAAACTTGTGAGTATTAAAATTTATTATATAAGTTGAAATATGATTGATCTTATAAGTCTATATAAATTTCATGAAAAGAGAAGTGAAAAAAAGTTGAATGCTTGTGTCTATAGAAAGAGAGAGATAGAACAATGTGTTTGAGTAATGAAATATAGAAATGAAATAAGGTATGATTAGGTTATGATCATAATAAAAAGGCAGCTCTCTGAAAGCTTATAAAAACAATAACATATACATATATAGATAAATATCCAGATATGCATACCTATTGATCCCTAGCTAAGATCAAAGATCATTGTTGCTATAATATTATCATTATGTTATTAGGTCAATTTTATACACAATTGCTATGCGATTTGTATATAATTAATAAAGATATCATATATCTATTAGGATTCTTTGAAAGCGGTGTTGTCACTTGTCCTTAAATTCATTGATATTATGAAAGGAGCAAAACAAAACAATTACAACAACAAAATGATTCCTCTGTAATTCCAATCCCAACTTTACAGAGATAGAGAGAAAAGAATATGCATATGGCTTGCTAATATGTGTATGTGTATGCAATTATTCATGTTCATGCATGGTGTATTTGAGAAATTGTGCATGCTTTTCTGGCTTAAAAGAAACATCGAGAATGTGACATGTTGGACACTTTTAGAATATTTACTTACATATTTGGTACCATTATTAAATAAGTATGGGTATCGTCTAGACAGATAGATAGATAAATAAATATTACTGATAAATAATCTTATCTAGTGTATTATCATTTTTAATAATATTATTATTTATATAATAAAATTTGAATTTCATGTATATAATTTTTTTAATTATAATAATATTGATTTACACTAAATTCATAACTGACATGAAACATAATTTAATTTTATGATTATATAAATTCAAAAATGAAGACAAAAGTTGAAGAGTCAAAAATGAAGAGAATATAATGACGTTTTGAATATTTAATTTTAATATATTATGTTAAATTAATATTAGACTCAAAAATATAAATTATTAAATAAGGCTAAGACCAGTCTTCATATGATTAATTTCAAATCAATTATCCAGCATCACTTAATCTCATACAATACGTACATACCAGCATACACATTTAAGTGAAAATATGGGCACATCTCACTCTAATTAAAAAAGCTAATTAGTAATTTGGGTTGTGGGGTATATAGAAAGAGAGATTAATTTTTGAGAGAGGACAAGATAGCATAAGCACATTTCCCCGAAACCCATATCGTTTTTCCTTATTTTTGAAGCTTTGCTGGGTGCTTTTTGTCTGCTGATAATAATCAAATTTTCCTTTTAACCCAAAAAAAAAAAAATAAATCAAAATGTGGTGGTATCTCAAAAAGGCTGCCATGCATTATCATCATCAATCAAAACTAGGGTTAGGGTTAAGATTTTTTTTTTCTTTAATTCCTCTTCTGTTTTGGGTATGTCTGTAATTTTCTTTTTCGTATTTTGATGGTGGGCATGGCTAAAAGCTAGTTGACTTGTCATCGTAAAAGATTCTCTCCCATGTTTTAATAATAATAATGTCTGTGTGCTACTTTGCAGTACACTTTTTCATTGACTTAAGAAATGAGCTCTTTTGCTTTTGTGTTTGTTGTTCGCATATATATAACTTTCAGGTTTTGTATAGGATAGTGTGTTTGCTTTCTAAGAAAAAAATTCCTAACTTTCCAGGAAAAATGAGCAATATTCCTAATAATTTTAATGTGATAAATTTTGCTTAAGACATATAATGTTATGTTTAATTAGAGTGGTTTAGTAAAAGCGTGGTGGGTTTATAACTCAAAGATGAAAGGATCAAAATCTAAATCTAATAAATTATAATAATCTTTTATTTCTCAGAATTATCATAGTATTAATTATGAAATTCAAATATAAATAGACCTTCAAAACCCCAATTACATAAACACATAATACAGAATCATTCTACTTCATATATAAACATATAAACAATTATTGAAACTCTCCATCAGCAACAGGATTTCACTGTTAGTTTTCAGAATTATTCTGTTGTAAAATTTTGGAACGACTTTAAACAGCAGGAGATTAACAAGTCAGAAAGAAGAACATTTTGAAACACAAATCTCTCCATAGAACCTTGGGCCGATTGAAACAAAATGAAGTTTCAGAATTGAGGAGGAAACCATAAAGGGTCCACAGAACAGGATCTATACAGTTGATTTTTTGCTGTCTTTATTTTCTTGGCTTCAAACAAGGCAATCATAATATACAATCATACATCTATTTTTTTTTGCCAGGTATAATTTTAATATTAATCATTACATGGTCCATATTATTTTTTATTCCTATTTATTTTAATTGTTAATATTTTTATTCTATTAATAATATTATACCACATTAATTTATATATATTATTATTATTATTTTATGATGTAATCTGTCGTCTTTAAGGATTCCTCCTCTTGTTGATGGGGTTAAGCTCAATTTGTGGCATTCATTTAAGGTTTTTTCAAGCATTATTACTAATAAGAGCAGTTGAACGAAAAATTTGTATCATCAGTATTTTTTTTTTTTTTTTTAATTTTGCAACTTCTTGTGAATCTTATACCGATCATATTTTATTTTCATTTTTTATTTTTCCGATTTTGATGTCCCAAAAGTTTATAATTTCTTCTTACTTTTCATATCCTTAAAAACGTATAGAATATATCGAAGTAGTACAAGTTTTCAATAATATCAAGTCGTGTCAACATTTTTTTAGATTCGATTAATATCATCATTCACATTAAAATTGGCCCTACAAATTATTGTGTGATCAAAATCCAATGAGTGGTAATACCAAATACTACACAATGTAGTTTTGAAGACACCACGCTCGTACAATGCAAGCTAGTTCTTCTTTGAAGTGGGGTGTAATCAGAATATTATTGTAGTCTATTAGTAACTAGCCCATTAAAGGTATATTGATAAGACCAGCTTCAATAATCGCTTCCCCTTCTTTTCCCCGAAACTTTGCTTTAATGGAAACATTTCCTTTTTTTTTTCTCAAAAATTGCCTTAAAATATTTTCTATTGCCTAATCAAATGAGTTGGGTGTCTTTGCTTCCCAAAATTATGGGAATTTCATATTTTTTTTAAATTTCAAATAAAATTAAATATGAATTACGTTGATAAAAATTATTATTCATGTTAAGAAATGCAAATTGCCCTTTTTTAATAATAAATACAATTTTTTTTTTAAATGGTAATTAATGGTTTTTATAGTTTTCACTGTGAATCTATATTCGGCCATTTTTGCAGTCTATTGGACCACAATGTAACCTTTACGTCCCAGCTCCAACCCTTGGTCAAGGGCAAAATATTGTGGTACAGAATGCATTAATCAGGCTCCTATGCAACTGTTTACACCCTTTACATACTTTTCTCTCTGTGCAGGTCACATTTGAGTTAAAATCTCCGCACCCGGAGCTTGTGGTACGTTCAGTCAATCAGCCAGACTTCCCATAATATGGTTCAACTAAATAAAATGTGCATCATTTTTAACTCTGCCATTCACACTTACCAAATACCCTGTTCTACTCTCGAGAAGATCAAAAGATTGAGTTTAACAATTCACCTACACACAAGCAAATGTTAAACTCCTAAAATCTTCTCCATCCAGGAATAGTTTTCATGCTGAGTACATATCTGTACGACGGGTAATACTTGTGCAAAAATTTTGTACAATCTACTATTGTATGTTGGGATCTGTATTTTTAAATTCACAGTTTACTAGGATTAATATATTTCTCATTCTTTTCTGTTTCCTTCTGTATTACGAAAGTGTCATTGTTATAGCTTTAATCTCTTCTCCGCGACAATTAACAAGCCTCTTGCTTAAATCGATACATCTTTAGCCATTGGCCGGCAAGAAACTCAGTCTGTTAATGAGACTCCCAGAAAGTGCTTTCTGGAAACATTCCTCGACAATTATCTAACATAGAAAACAGTTGCGTGCCTCAGTATGGGCAGAGAAAGTTCATCCATCAAACATATTGATAGCATAAGATTGGTATCTTAAGATTCAATGAGAATCAAAAGTCATTTCTTTTATTTCAAGTTTGCTTGAACATTTTCATTTGTGTCTGCTCCCGATGAGCTCACCAGAGAACTCCCAACTATGCTACAAATAGTATTTATTACAAAGCACAACAAAAGCAGAAAGGGGAGATGAAAACAGTATCATTTTGAAAGCTGCTTAGAACCATCATTTTGATCCTGTTTTGATTGCGTCACCGCCACAGTTGCCATTGACATGGCTGCAGCTGCTGCCCCCAGTTTCGCCCCACCTGCCGCCTTCATTGCCCCAGCAATTTTGGCAAAGGCCGCAATCCCACCTATGAGTACAGCCCTCAAGGCAACTGTTGGTTTTACTGCCATATTATACCTGCAATTTCCGATACAATTAACAGTTTTAAACAATATAGCCTCCAAACCAAATAACAATAAATGTCCTGTTGCAATACATTGCGATTAAGTGCTCTGTAACCAGCTGATTACTATCACCAAGAAGGGAAAGCAAACAAGTATTGACACTGTCAGCCTAATTTCAGGAAATGTGCATCCATTTCAACGTTTTAGATGTCAAAGCAATTTTCTTCAGTCAAGTGCAAAGGTTCTGACTATCTTGTAAAATAACAAAAATTCCTTAATATATATATTGATACACAAAATTGTTAGCAAGCATGCGAGGCTTTTCCATGCTTGGAATGTATGTTTGTTCAGTCTATTTAGTATTATAGCTAATAAGTATGGCCTCAAACGATCAGGATAATTATAATTTTTCTGCCCAAGAAGACAACGCATCTGGGAAAGAAAGCAATAGAGGATTTGACACATATACCTATTCGTAAGTAACATTCTACGAGAACATCCACGCATGTTCTCTCGTCAGACTGAACTGATCCTCAACCACATAGCTTCTCTCAAACCATATCCAAATAATAATCTGCCTTCTTAATGCCTCAAACACTTTGGAAAATACACAGCCAAGAGTGCAGGATAAATCCAGCGACCATCACTAAATAATTAGAATAATATCCTATCCAATTATCCATAAGTCAATAATGTAGAATAACTTTTATAATTCTTAATACTACATGAAAACTTCCCCATGCATACATAATGTCATCTGCATCAAACGAGCAACCAGTCATTCCAACTCTCAAAGCCAAAGCTATCTCCTCAGAAAGCATGTCACTTCAAAGCTTCCTTTAATCGACATTTCAAATTACTTACATGGCTTGTGAAAGCAGAATTTCCCATCATAGGAACCAAAAGGAAAGCATAACTGGCGAAATTAATATACACGCAGCAATATATAATTGATGATCTTCATATTCTCACCAGTGTAAATAACAGAATCACAACTTGGTTTTAGCTCATACTACTGCAAGATCTTATCAAAATCTAAAATTTATTCCAAAACAAATCCTGGGTCTACAAAAAAGTTTCTTTAAATCAATTCACTGATGCAAATTTACTAATATTTCATCCCAAAAAAGGGGTCTTTTCCCTTCTTTCTCTCCGTTTTCTCCTTCCTCATCTTAAAATCAGTTGCTTTCAATCAACAAACAGTTTAACCAAGAGAAACGCACCAACATAAATCAAGCAAAAACACATGACATGTTAAAAAAATAGTTTCAGTGAGAAGAAAAGGAGGGAAGAAAACGAACCCAGAAGTCTTGATACAAGTTTTTGCTGAAACTATAATTTCGCGGAGTCAAAAAGAAGAAACTGTCTAAAAGCGGGTCACCGTTTAAGATTCTCCCACGGAACTAAATTTGAGGTTTGTTAATGGCTGTATTGTCTTCGAGGGGAGACAAACGGGGGGGACTATGTGTCCGAGTGTAAAACGTCGACGTTTCGAGGATGTTGATGCTTTTGTGTAAGAATGAAAGATGCACCCGTTTGATAGGAATAATAATCGGAGCTGGATTGGAAAACGATGGATTTTATCTTATAGATCCTTAATAGTTTCTATATTTGTAAATAAATACACAATTTGAAGGAACTTATGATAAGACAAAACTAGATATACAAATTCAAGAACAAAAATGCACCAACTGCATTATTATTCTATAAAAACCCAAAAATTTAGGATTTATTACTTGTTAGAAATTTATTTGCAGATACTAAAATATTAAATCTTAATATTTTACTTTAATATTTATATTATTAGATATTGATATAAAATATACATAAAAAAAAAAAAAATAAAGCCAAAGATATAAAGCTTCCAAGCAAATGGATCCATTGAATAGAGATGTATTTGTCTCAAATATAACAACTTCGACTTTATTTACGAAAATGCAAACAATTAGGGTTTGTATGTTATTACCCTAACGTGTTTTTCCTTTTCCACAAGAAAAACGACGCCGTTGCACTGACACGGGAGTTTAATTAATTAGCTTGTGGGTCTTCTCTTCTCTGCAAACCACTTCCCGTTAAGTCAAAAATCCTCAGTGCGCCGGCTGCCGGAAAACCAATGGATCCTTTTTCCGGGTCCGGATCCTGGAACATGATCCCAACCATGCCGACTCACAGCAACTCCCCTGCACACTCGAATCAAGACAATCTTTTCCTCTCCCCGCAGCATCAACCGCAACAACTCTACCAACAACAACCGCAACCTCAATTCCCGCATCAACAACCTCCTCAATTTTCACAACAACAACAACAACATTTTCAACAACAGCAGATTCAACAGCAACAGCAAATTCAAACTCGTACACTTCAACAGCAACCGCAGCAGCAGACCCAACATCACCAGTCACTTGCTTCCCACTTCCACCTCTTACACGTATGTATTTATTGTTCTGTTTTCTTTTGTTTTTGGTGATTGTTTTGTTTAATTTTTTTTATTTGTTTTTTTTATCTTGGTTTATTGTTTAGTTGGTAGAGAATTTGGCGGATGCTATTGAGAATGGAACCCGGGACCAGCACTCGGATGCTTTGGTATTTTTTGTAATCATAGTTTTCAGTTTGTATCTTGCTGGGAATAGTTTGTTTTCGATAACTATTGATGTTTGTTTTTAATTTTGATTTTGGAAGGTTAATGAACTGAACAATCACTTTGAGAAGTGTCAGCAGCTACTAAATTCAATATCAGGATCGCTCAATACCAAGGCTATGGTAGTGTCTATCAACCCACTTCATTTTTTTATACCTTTTGTGCATAACGTTGAGCTCAAGTATGCTTGATTTTTATAGTTAATTAAATTAGAAGAATATGCTTAAAGATTATATCTTTTTCCTGAGGGAGTGAGCGTTTTGTTGAGATATGGTTGCAAGATCGGATTTTTAGGTCAAATAGGAACAATTTGGTAGCTATATGTTCACTGACAGAAGTATTAAATAGGGGAGTTACAAGGAGATTGGAATTTCGTTTTCATTTTTATTTTTTTATTTTTTTGTGAACATCTGTTAGTAATGAGATGCATTTAGTACTTTCTTTTGGTTGTTTAAAGTTTCTTCCATGATATTGGAAGTTTTCTTATTGAATGTAGACAGTCGAGGGGCAGAAGCGAAAGCTGGAGGAAAGTGAGCAACTACTGAATCAACGAAGGCGTGTAATGCTTATTGTAGTCCTTGTGTTTGCATTTAAAACTGTTGTATTTGCTTGATGCGTGAGTTGTTTTGTAATCGATTGTCAGGGAATTGATTGTCAAGTATAAGAACTCTGTAGAAGACCTTATCAAGTCAGAGCCATAACTGCTTGTCCACATCTCAACTTGGGGTGAGAAAATCTACAATTTTTTATTTGATATAAAACCAAGTTGTTAACATTTTTATTTGTACAATCTCATGAACGTGTTTGAGGAAAAATGGAAAAAACTTTGATTGAATTTGGAGGAATGTTGTTGAAGCCATATATAGCATTAGTTTTTTATTTGTTAGTAGAAGCTTATTAGTCTTATATTTTATATGAAGAAGGAAGCGTGTACCTGAACTTGTTAGTTCTGCCTTGTTGGTAATAACAAAAGCTGCAAGAAATTTCTAATACTTGAAGGCCTACAGGTTTAACTTGAAATTTTGATATTGATTTTCTTCTAGTTCCGTTGTTATTGGTTCTATTGATGGATCTTTAAATCTGTAACTAAGCATGACTTGCTGAGATCTTAAATAAAAGACATTCGAGAACCGAAACGGAAGAAGAGTAGAGATGCAGACAATAGGTACTGGTGAAATATTAGTAATCCAGTACACCATAGATATTGAGAATTTGAGATTGAAACTTCTTTTGGTAATTGGTATTTTCTAGAAGACACGATAGTTGGTTCTTTCATGAAATGATTCTTGATGTATTTGTGTTCAAATTTTCTTCTTTGTACATGAAAAAACAATCAGAATAACATCATGTACTCTTGATGTTTTGTGTGCTTCCTTGCTATATGACTCCCTCAGAAGTACCCAATTAAACATTACTTACATCGTCATTGTTACCTTTATATGGAGCTAGAAACCTTCATAACGATCAGATCACATGCTACTAGTCATCTGGCATATCTTCAACAATCTTTTGATCATCATTTCCCTTATTGATTTAAGGTTCTGTTTGCAGTTGCATTCTGCACAACACCGGGTTCAAAGTGAAAGCTGGTTTTTCCGATTGTATAATAACAACTCGATCTGTAGTTAGCTCACAATTAATTGTTATCCATTTTTCCTTCTCTTGCCATCAAATTGTATAATTTTTCATTTCAAAGTAATGAAAATCAGTATGCATTCCTATTTACTGCAAGATGTTTGTTTCTTTGATGATACTTTACATAGTCTCTGCTATTTGATCAGAGCTTAGAGAAAACAGAAAATGAAATTTGACTATCAATTAAAAACACAAAATGAATAAAAAATATTATAGACTACTCTTTACTAGCAATATGAGCAATAATGTTACAGCACAATTGGATGTATTATGCATCTTTTTATTTTTTCCAACTTTTGTAAGATTATTGGAGTTCCTTATTCTTTTCTTGTAATTTTCAATTTGTAGAGGGAGCCTGAAAAAGAAAAGGTTTGTACTCATGCATGCATCGTAGCCTTGGCCCCGATATGGAAAGGGGGTGCGAAGATAACAATACCATCGTGCACAAATATATTTAAAATAATGAATATTGAAATTTTCTTCCTTTTCATAAACATTAAAATGAAGTTTTTAAGATCAAAATATGCTCTTTTTTTTATTTTTATTTTTTAAAATTTAAAAATAACTAACATTCAATTGTTTGAAAATAGAACTTAAAATCATTTTCATTCTTGCATACTATTTTTTTAAATAAGTTTTATCTCATTTAATATAGGAAAATACATTTATCTTTTCTCTCAAATGATGAGTAGGAGTGAACGTTTGCGATTTGAATCAATTTGAATTAATTTAAATTCACGATTTAGAGATTGAGTTTAAATTAAAATAATTTATTAATTTAAAAAATAAAATTTTAGGCTTTAATTTACTTTTCGGTTCAATTTCAAAATAAATAATTTATTATTTTCTTACACAATATTACAATATTAGTAAACTAATTAATATATTATTTTTTATATAATATTAATATTATCATACAATAATGACAAGCATATCCGATATTTATTTAAATAATTTAATTTGATAATTTATAATTTAAAATTAATTCAATTCATAATTTAAATTGATGATAACGACTTGAAAAATATTTATAAAAAAATAAATTTAAATTTTTTTCAAGCTAATTCAAACCAATCCCATTTAAATAAATTTAAATTATATCATATGAATTTACCTACTAATAATGAGATGTCTCCGTTTTCACAAAATCCCATCTCGTGCGTCTAAATGCAAGCCTTTTACTTTGCAACAGAATGTCAAACTCCCCCTGTACTTCTGTATTTAGCTACAAAAATTTCTAAACTAAAAAACAACCTAAACCAAACAAACCAAAAAATATTAAAAATATTACCAAGTACAAGGAAATTGAATTTCCTCTTCTTTTTTTTTCTAGAACTAACTAAATTCTGTTAAGATCCCCATCTAATCAAACTCATATATCCGTCTGTTTCTCCCTTCATTTCTCTCCGTCTCTCATTTTTCTTCCTCCAATTTCTTCTCACCCAAACAAACTTTTACCCTCATCACACAAAGCAAAAACAACAAACTGCAAGCCATCCCCGCCGGCAACGCAGCCGAATTCTCAAACCCCATCAAAAAAAGTTATACAAACAACAACTTATGCACCATCAAAAATGACCAACATTCCGAGAATTGGTAGCAATGGAACAACTCAGGCTTGCGCTGCGTGTAAATATCAGCGCAGGAAATGCACCCCTGACTGCATTCTCGCCCCTTATTTTCCTCATGATCGACAAAGGCAATTCCTTAACGCCCATAAATTGTTTGGTGTTAGTAATATAACCAAAATCATCAAGATCCTTGAGCCAGCGGAGAAGGACGAGGCTATGAGGACGATTATTTTCCAGTCTGATGTGCGTGCAAGTGATCCTGTTGGAGGTTGTTATAGAATTATAAGGGAACTGCAACGTCAAATTGCGTATAACAAGGCTGAACTCGAGTTTGTTCTTCATCAACTGGCTGTTTGTCGAGCTCAGGCGGCTCAGCAGCAGCAGAATTCTCTTGAGATTCCTCTGGAAACGGATGATTCTGTTCTGAGTTATGAGATCATGAACGCTGGTGCCGAGCCTTTGAACGTGGAGAATTATACGTATAATGTTCAACCGACGACAACACCACACCAGCAAGATCAAGAATACGTTAACAGCCTTAATGTTGACATTCAGAATCAGAATCAGAATCATTTGCAAGTAGATGATGTTAATGCATGGGCCGTGCAGGATCTGACAATTATGTCTACGTTGAATGTTAATAATGATATCAGCAGTAACGAAGATGTTAAACCACTACTTGTTGAGATCCCATACGAAAGACATGATGTTGAGTTTGAGCAAGATCAAGATGCTCTAGTTGAAAGGAGGTTTGTGTCTTCAACACAGTTACTTATATCTTCATAGATTTACTCTCTTGGTTGAAAATAGTCTTAGAAGAAAGGAAAAGGAATTTTGCGTTGGACATCAAGAGTTTGAGTTGATGATGGTATTTGGATGAGTCTTTTTATGTTGTTTGTTAATTTGATCCAAAATAAGTATTAATATATGATCTCATTTTTTGATTTTTTATACCTGGGTTTGATGATTTCTCTGACGTTTTCATTTTCAGAAATTGATGACTAGTGTTTGACAATGCATTTTAAGGCCATGAATGTATAAAAGAAATGGGATAATATCATTTATTTTGGACTCAGTTGTTACAAATTTTGAGCCTCTTTTAACTTCCACGCTCAGTATACAGATATATAACTGCATTCTTCACAAAAGTAATCTTCAAGCCCATCCTTTATAACGTGCCCATGAATCACTGTACCCTTTTCAACATCAATTAGATCGGCAAACAGATAACAACACGGCAAGTACTTCAGCATTAGCATCAACTTCTCCTGTCCTCGTCATACCAAACAAATCCATAGTTTCTTCTAGCCGCCCACACTGAGCATGGCTTGACGACAACGAAGTCTACGTTAAAAGATTTGGGCCAAACCCCTCAAATCCATTCTTTTAAAGATCTCAAGAGCAACATCACAATCATAATTCAACGCAAAACCAGAAACTATTGTATTCCACGAAATATAATTCCAAACACGCAGTGTTTGGAAAATATTTTACACGAATCATTCATCCGTCCCATTTTCCCATACATTCCGATCAACTCACTGACTATATGAAGATTATCTTGAAAACCAATTTGCAAAACATGATTATGAACAATCTTTCCAGAGCCAAAAATACCCCAAAACTTATAAACTCTAATGACCAGAGGAAAGTAAACCCATCACCCAGAACCCCCCATTTCCGCATTTTAACATACAGTTTAATTGAATTTGACACATTTATTATCAAGTTAGAGCACCACAACAGAGAACTCGATCTATAATCAAATGGGATTTTTTCAAGCACATTTTGCTCATAAAAAACAAGCCCAAAACGAGCATATACCGACATAACGCGGACCACCAATAAAGCAGAAGTATTGGCCCGAGTGACAATGAGTTGAGCAAGCAGTTGTTTGAGTTGTTAAATCGTTGCCCATCGCTGAAGGAGGTCGTCAAAGAAATCGGGGGCATTGTTGCGTGTGATCACAGAGAACGAACTACAGCGTTTTGATGGGAAGAAATGACGAGGTTGACGAAGAAGAAGCATACTGCACGAGCACGGGAAATCTCACAGAATTAGCTGTTTACATTTCTAACCTCTATTTTTCTTTTGTTTAAAATTAATTAGAATATGCATAAAATATAAATTTTTTTACTTCTAATTTTTTATATGCTCTAATAATATTTACTAAAACACATTTCATTAACAACTGATCTACTTTTTCTTTCTTTCTTTCTTTTTTTTCTTTTTTTTTTTTAATATATTTTAATGACTTTACTAAGAAGAAAGAAAATTATTTATGAGCCCTAATATTTATATATTATTTTATTTAAAAGAATATTAAAACTGTAAGTTCATTGTTTAAACTTAGGTATACCGACTAATATAACATAATAATATTAACTTTTGCTTAATTTATATTATTTATTATTATTAATAGTATTACTTTTGTATTTTCATTAATTAATACTATCTCATCATAACCTAACACATTTATAGCCACGGGTTGCATACAGAATGAGTGAATGCAATGACGCAAGTTTTCCACTAACAATTATCAACACAGCACAACAATTTGAATTTACCAAAAAAATGCAAATAAAAGTTCTTAAAACATATAAATGAACTGCAAAATATACTAAATGAAAACAAAGCAACATATGATTCCATTTCAATATTTGTTCATTTTTGGTCTCTGTATAATAAGACCATGTCACATGAGATTTCAAAATGTACATGACCTGTATCACTTTTTTGCCTGTCAAAATCCAATCCCGTGCAAAACTTAAAACTAAAATTCTTTTGCAGTTTGGAATCCAAGTAAGAATGGCACAGCAATGGTATAAATCATAATATCATATGTTTCTAAAAATCAAATCGCTTGTAATTAATAGCCCATGTCCATATTCGGAACACGACTTGGGGGTTGCTCATTGGGATTCACCAGAAAGGTTGCTTCAGTAGTCGTCAACAGCAATGAGACACTGCATTTCAGAAGTTCAAGGTTTAGGCTTAGCTCACAAAATTATGTTTGTTCGTATGTAAAATTAAAGAAAGGTTACGATGTTCACCTAGTGGCATCTGCTAAGGCGGTTCTGACAACTTTAAGAGGATCAATTATTCCAGCCTTCACCATGTCGACATATTCTCCTGTACAAGCAAATGATAAGTAATCAATAGTCTCATATAAAGTTATAAGGAATTTGATAGACACAGAACTGCAAAAATGGAGCCATTTTGCGTTTCATAAAATTTTGAAAGAACAAACCTCTAGCAGCATCAAAACCAAAATTGCAATCATCTTGCTCCAATAGTTTACCAATGATTGTGGAACCATCAAAACCGGCATTTGATGCAATCGTCAAAGTAGGTGCCTATAATAACCAATATCAACCATCTGGAGATACAGATTTGCTATAAAACCATGAAAGATCTAAAAGATCCCAAAAACAAAACCTTAAGAGCATTTTGAATAATTTGGACGCCTCTTTTCTGGTCTTCGTTCTGAGTTTGAAGGTTCTTGAGAGCCTTTGTGGCATATAAGAAAGCAACACCACCGCCTAAAAACAGTAATGCTTTCATTATAAATGACAATTTGGTGTATATGACACATAGAACACAAAATATAATCGAGAAATTTAACTTACCCGGCACGATACCCTCTTCCACTGCTGCTCTTGTTGCATTTAAAGCATCTGTAACCCTATCTTTTCTTTCTCCAACTTCTAACTCACTCGCCCCTCCAACCTCCAAGAAAATAAGCATTTGTTATTATATGACATTGTGTATCACAGAAAGAACTAATAATGGCTTACCTTAAAAACAGCAACACCACCAGAAAGCTTTGAAAGTCGTTCCTGTGCTTTTTCCCTGTCAAATGTGGCAGTACTCTTCTCCATTGCCGTTCTTAGCTGTACGATAGAGAATTATCAGTATTTGGCAGAAAATAATTAGCTTTCATAAGTGTCCAACTTAAGAGAGACCAAATTACAATGAAAGATAATAAATATATGATAATAATTGATTAAAAAACATTTAAAAGGAAAAACACAACTGAGACAGCTTCATAAAGTATTGGCACACCTCTTCACATCTCTCTTCAATTAGCTTCTTATCCCCACCACCATGCAGAACAATTGTGTCATCAACAGAGACAGTGACCTGACAGAAATCATGTCAGTTACGTATTAATGTATTCAATAAAGCCTGTAAAACAACTGTCAGCTTATATACAAACCTTTTTTGCAGTACCAAGCATTTCAACTTTGACTTTATCAAGAGTTAGACCACGATCCTCAGAGATAACCTATACGATAAGTAGTCAACAATACCATTATAACAATCAGTGGAAGAAGGGAGGGAGTGGGACCAAAAGAGGGAAACTCTGAGATTTGATAAATCTTATCACCTCTCCGCCTGTAAGAATGGCAAGATCATCTAGAATTGCTTGTCTGTTGTCCCCAAAACCAGGAGATTTTATAGCACAAACCTAAAATCACAGAATTCAACAGCCAAAGGTAAACAGCAGAAGATGCATGATCTATGTCAACACATCCTGTTAAGAAAGTACAACAGTGAACAATAAACTGATCTTAGTCTATGTTTTAAGTAATTGACTATTGATGGAGTTGACATTTAGAATTAAATAGTAATTGCCTACTTTATACACATCTAGATAAGGATAGCCATACATCCCTTAGCCCTATGTAAACATTTTTTTCCAATAACATTCAAATTCTTATGTCATCACACCCAACTTTTGAGTGCATCCACTTCACACAAAAGATGCCTGGAGCTAAGCACAAATCACTCTTTTAGGACCCAGGTTTGGCATATACCAATGTGATGCCTGGTTTCATTATTTTTTGCACTCAGTGTACACTTTAACTATCTGATAAGGTCACTTGGACTAATGAACATGACCATGTGAGAGTATGTAGTTTGACTTTATTATTTCAAGAGCATATAAATTTCAATCTCTCTCCACATTTGCAAATAGCAACATTATGCACCATCTCATGTAGTATATCTATATGAATAAAAGGGAGGTATTCACCTTAACACCAGCGCGATGCTTGTTAAGGATGAGCATACCTAGTGCCCTACTTTCGACATCCTCGGCCACGATAAGAAGTGCTCTATTCAGCTGTTTTTAACCAAATGGTAATAGAAGCAAGGAATGAGAATTCTTCTTCGATCCTCCTGAAAATTAACTTACCCTCGCAAAAAATAAGAGAAAAAATAGTTGATTACCCTTAATGTCAGTTCTAGTATTCCTACAAGTGAGTTCACATCTGAAATTTTCTTGTCATAAATGAGGATCAGAGGATTTTCAAGTTCCTGCAACACACAATGACAAACATTTTAATTGAATTATATTTTTCTCTTATGCAATGGAAAATTGTATATAGTCAGACGTAGGCATATAAGTAGTTAAAATTGGAGAAATGGCAAAAAAGAGAGAGAGAAAGAAGAAGAAGTCACACATTTTAAATGCAATAACATTTTAGCTGGAACGACACAGATCTGAACTTACACATTTCTGTGTCTTCGAATCTGTAACAAAATATGGAGAGATATAACCTCTTGCTAGCTTCATTCCTTCAACCACTTCCAACTCGTTATACAAAGTATTCCCATCCTATATAAAATTTGTAAATATTACATAAGCGAGACCAAACTGTAAAACTCCAACTATTATTACACGAGAGGAATAACTGTTCTCACAGAAACAGTAATGACCCCTTCCTTTCCAACTTTCTCCATTGCTCTTGCTATCAGTTCCCCAATCTCACATTCGCCATTTGCAGAGATGGTAGCAACCTATTGATAACATACCAATATTTTTGAATTGTAATTGACAGAGAGTCGATCAAGAATCCACAAGTTTAAATAGTATTAAGTAAATTTAGATCAAGCAACTTTAGGGAAAAACAGCCAGGGAATTAAGGAGTACAATCGGGCCCTACTTCAGATTAATACAACAATTCTCAAAAATTATATCTTAAATCAACCATTCCTACTAGACACAACTCACAGTAAAAATAATTTCTCCCAGAAACTCCATATCACCTGTGTAATTTCTTCCGGGGTACTTATCATTTGTGCTCTGCTTTTTAAGTCAGATATGACCACATCAACTGCCATATTAATACCGCTGCGCAAATCCATCACATTCACACCTGCAGCTACTGATTTACAGCCTTCTGTGAGAATTGCCTGAGTCATGACAGTCGCACACGTTGTACCTACAAAAGAGACAAGTAAAACATCCTCAGCAATAAGAAAGAACAGACACAATGTGAAAGAGATGATATGTAAGAAAACTAAAGTCTCATTTTTTTTCCATCAGCAGCTCAGCATAACGTAAATCAACTCAAAAGTCCAACTATGTTTTAACATAAAGTCAACAAACATTAAGAAGAACTACCATCTCCTGCAGCTTTATTAGTAGCATTTGCCACCTCTTTTACAAGATTTGCACCAATGTTTTTTGCCTTGTCCTTGAATTCTATGCTTCGAGCAACAGTGACACCATCCTTTGTGACCTTGGGATTTCCAAAACTTTTCTCAATAATCACATTGCGACCCTGAATGATGAACAAACCAAAAGGAGTGACTGAGAAGAAATTCTAACCATATGGTTAAATTACTCCAAAAAGTTCAAAGTAAGAAAATGAAAAAGGGTCTTTATGACACATTCAATAATTTGCTTTTAAAGGATACTTCTCCAATACCTTCGGTCCCATCGTAGCTTTCACAGCTTCTGCAACCTCAGTTACACCTTGCAACATTGCAGCCCGTGCGGCAATTCCAAAATTGATATCCTTTGCCACATAGTTTCTATTGCATAAAACCCTACCATATACCTTTTCCGCACGGACCATCAACCAACAAAGAAAAAAAAAAGTCAAAGCGAACCCTTGCAAAATCAAAACAAGCAAAATATATATATAAACAAAATAAAAAGGTTTTATTTTTCCAAAACGAAATCAATAAACCACTATACATAATGACACAAGTCACCGCCTTTTCACACTAAACGAAAAAGCCCAGATCAACATTAGAAATAATATCCCAAAATTGCAATTATTTTCCTCCATTTTCTTCTCAAACGAAAGCAAATTATTATTTAAAAAAAAAAAAGGAAGATGTACGAGCTCTTACCACTTTCCTTGAAGCAGAGGAACTGTAAAATCATCATAAAATCCCACAAAAATAGAAACCCATAAGCAAGTATACATTTAAAAGTTGAATGTAACATTATTACCAAAAGAAAAAGTGGAAAAACAGGGCAGCACCTGATTGAAGAAGCTAGTTTTGAAGCTAATCGAGACATGACTAAAATGAGATACTTGGAGAAAAGCTGAAGGAGTAGCAGACAGATTTTTCAAGAGAAAAAATAAAAACCTTCGATGGGGTTTTAGCCAAAAGTTTGAAACTGTGAGGAATTTATCCCTCCAGGAAAGTTGGATTTTAGAGTCGATGGGTTTTACGGTTATGGAAGAAAAACTTCATTGGACCGTTAAAGCCCAAATAATTACATGGGCACGTCTTTAGTATCCAAAATTTTGGGCCAAGTTTTGTTTTGTTGTAAAGTTTGCAAACAAATAATTTGCAATATTATTATTATTATTATTTATGAGGAAAAAAGATTTCAAAAAAATTTCATGGTACATGTATATAGTACATGAATATAATATGTTGTATATTATTATTATTTTTATTTTCATATATATGTTAACTTAGAAATATTTTTCCTTTTATTTTTACACTTTGCAATGAACCATAAAAATATTTATTTTTTCATTGATTAATTATTTCAATAAAAAATTGTTTTTATCAATGATTTTGAATATGACAAAGAGTAATAATAAGTTCTTATTCCTCTTACGATTCTTTTTAACTTCAATATTATATATTGTTGGATTTCTTTATTTTACTTTATAATTATACATACATATAATTTTTTGAAGTAAAATTTATATTTATAAACTGCATATCTATATCTAAAAATACATATAAAGAAATTCCTAAAAGACGATGGGGTGATCTCGTAATTCCCTCGGAGTGGAGACGATAGGGTCGATCTGTGAATTTTCTTCCTTTTGTAGCATTTCGCTCAAAGGATTGAAGGGAGATAGCGCATCAAGTTGTTTGTAAGGGCTAATTTGATTCTTTTTTCCAGGAATTTCAAATAAGGAAACCCTAAGATACCTATCGACTCCAACTACTGTCCATGTACCATCCATATTAGATCTGACCATAGTCGAAGACTGAAATCATTCTCTTAGTGAAATTAAGGCAGACCGAAACTAGCTAAATAAATCAAGATGATAAAAAAATAATAATAATTGAAAAAAAAAAAAGAAGAAGAAAAGGTTAACTTTAGGTAGAAGCACTTGAAAAACCAACAAGCATGATGTTGCACATAATCTATGATCCGGTACGCCTTACTTGGGGGACCAGATTTTAAAATTTGTTTCGCCATATTGCTTGACTTTCATAAGAAGCGATTCCGTGCTTTACAACTTTCTAGTTTGTACTTTCGTCATTTATCATTTTGTCTCATGATGTGTTCTTTATTTTTATAAAATATATATTATTTATAAAATATTATAAATAAAATTTAAAATATGAATTAAATAAAGATTATAAATGAAGTTAAAATTGTAAATTAATTAAAAAACATCACATGATAGTATTGCTTATCATAATGTATACAACATCATTTATTAAATTATTACTTAATATATATATATATATATATATATATATATAAGAAGTAAAATAAAATTTAATTTAATTTTTGATATATGTCAATTTAATTTATTTATAAACTTGTTGACTAATAAAATTAAACTTACTTGTTAAACCGAACCAATTTGATCTTTATATGAATTTTAGTTGTTCTTTTTAACCTTTTCATCATATCAAATAATTAAGACTTAAATCAAATTACACTATTGTCACGTGTCTTATTATTTTATTTTATAAATTTTTTTATCACCATAAAAATATATGATATAGAACAATAATATAATATTATTATATTAATTTACACAAAAAATTTATATAAAAAAATCATATCCCTAACATCACTTATGCTAAAATCATGCTTCATCCATGGCTTCTTCATGCGGTTTCGATCATTATACTCATGCCATTGTTCATCACATGCATGCATACATACCATCCTTTCATGATAAGCGTCAAACATGCTTGAAAATTCAGGCAGCACTTCACAAACCATGCCAAAGCACTTTCCACCAAAAATCACTTTCCAGGTGGTCCAATATTTAGAAACCCAACCACTTATATTCTAATCTACATATAACAAAACAAAATTAAAAACACACACACAAAAAAAATTAATAAATAATCACAACCACCACATAATTTATTATTTATTATCCACAAATACATTAAAATATATATTTAAATAAATAATATAACATTATTTTTTAAAATTAAAATGATAGATAAATTTCTTTTTTATTACATAGTTGAATAAAGACTTCTAGTGAACAATTGGGACGTGACATGACAACCACTTAATGATGTACATGCAAAGAGTTTATAATATCAAGTCATTGATACAACTACAAAGGACATGGTAAATTACCAATATACCCATCATCAAATTAATAAAGAATTAACGAATAACCCAGGCTTAATTTCATCTAATATTCTTATCAAACACTAAGAAATATATATTTTATACAATTAAATTTAGAATATTACTATTTTTTTTAAAAAATATTTCTAGTTATATCATATCAAAATCTACTAATACTCTAATATAAATATTCATAAGCAAGTATATTCGTATCTAATATAAATATTCATAAGCAAGTATATTCGTATTTTCTAAAAATTTCCAAAAAAAAATGGTAAAATATAAAACCCACACATTTGATTTGAGTAGATTAATTATGTAAATCTTGGTATAAAAAATTGAATAAATTATTATATTTTAATCAATAATTCTATTATATATGGATTCAATTTATATGAGCATTTAACCTTATTACTCAATTAATTATTTAAAAAATTCTTAAATATTACATGCATGTTAATCCCTAATTAAAATATTTCAAAGCAATCTTCTCAATCCCTAATTAAAATATTTCAAAGCAACATTCTCAATACAAATATTTTATTTAATTAAGGTAAATTTCAATGATGGCAACAATCATGCATACTGCAAAACTCAAAAACAAAATAAATCAACCAAAACCAAAAAAAAAAAATATATATATTTAACCATTTTCTTTATTTACAAAAACAAAAATTAAAATCAGACCCAAAAAAAATTTAAGAAGAATAATAAAAAAGATCCCAAAAGATAAAATGTAAAAATATCACACCTTTAATTAATTATTAGAAATGGAATTTCCAGATCTTGATCCTCCAGTCAACCTTACACTTTGCTTTCGAAGTCGAAGCAGATGTCGACGTTTTGCGGATTGGAACACTTGCTCTGATTCCGTCACACGAAACCCTAATACGAATTTTGGGAGACTTCGCAGCTCCCATCTTCACTTTCACCTTCGTTTCGATCGTTACCTTTAACGGAAAACCGCCTTTGTTCTTCAGCGACTTTTGCAGTGAGCTCGCCGACGCGTCGTCGAGTTGTTTCCCGTTGCTTTTGATGGAGGTTTTGATGAGGGTTGTGTTCTTCGTGCCATGTTTGAACGCCGGGAAAGTTCCGTCGCCGACGGGGATGTCATCGTCTGTGGTGAGGGATACGGAGATGGGGTCGTAATAAAAGACGAGTTTTTTGTTACTGTTTTTCGCGGTGACATTGACGTTGATGTTGGTGATCAGGCTCGACGAGGCAGTGAGGTTGAGGGTGGTGATGTTGAGGCCGGAAACGAAGAAGGAAGGGTGGTGGGGGCGGTAGAGGGCGTAGATGACAGCACCAGCGACCACGATAAGGATGAGGATGACGAGGATTGCGAGGGTGAACCACAGGCAGCAGGAACAGCAGCATGAGCGACGGTAACGGTGGCGTTTTGATTGAGGTCGGTAGGCAGGACGGTTGGCGCCGTAAAGCTGGGCTTTGGTAGAGGAAAAAGGAGGGTTTGCGGCGCTCGTTGTGCCGTTTGCCCCGTTGACGGCTGGTTTGGCTGACTGGTTGATTCTGTCGGTCATGTTGAAGAGATGGAGGGCGTGAGAGACCTAGAGGAGGGAAGAGAAAGGGGGACACCTTACGAGTAGAGAAGAAAACTGAGTGGAAAAACTGGGGAAATCGGAGTGTGGATTTTGTCATTTAGATCCCTACTGTTTTAAATTTTTATTAAAAAAAAGCAACTTCATTATATTATGTTTATGCCATCTCATTCGTGGGCTTTATTATTTATTAATAAATTTTCTTTGTTAAGAATTAGTTTTTCTTATTACTGTTATTTTTTATTTATCAAAATTTACTAAATAATAATAAATTAACCAATGATTTTATATATTGAAATACAATAATTTTTTTCTTTACAAATTATGAAAATATTAGGATTAAAATGATAAAATCTTAAGAGAATAATGGAAAAACATAAGAGACAGCAACATCACAACTAAAGCAAAGAAATTTGGATCCTCTCATTTTAGGAAAGCTAATGTTGTAATAAACAGTCCAAGGACTAGTTTGAGTAGATTTTCTTAAATCTAACAATTTCAAATTTTAATTTCCATAATTAGTGAGAAAAAATAGTAGGGCTACAACTAGGCTTAATTAATATCTTTTCAAATAATATATTTAGAAAACTATTAATTTTTAAAAATGAAATTAGAAATTTTATATTTTTATGAATAAAAGTTATTTATTATTATCAAATGCATTCCTAATTTTTATTTAAATAACTGAAATACCCTCTAATTTTAAGATAAGTACTGTTATATTATAATGGCAAATTGGTCATTTCAGTAGAAATTGGACACTTGTTTTATTCAAATGGAAACACTAAGTCATAATTGGTGAAAATATAAAACCTTAGGGATCTGAATGTTATTAACTCAAAATATCGCATTAATTTAAAAAGATGTGAACCCAACGCGCTGAAGGGAAAGTGAACACGTCATCTCTCAACAAATTAGACGTGTCCACGTCAACTAATTTCTCTTTTATCGAGCTCGTGTGGAATTTCATAATCTTCCATTCATTATGAAGCCATGACCCACGAGGTTTACAATAATTGCCGCGATCACCTTAAACACGTACAAATCAGATTTATCTTACATCGTGCGTGCGGTCAGGATTTTATCATAAAAAATAGAAGGAAAACTAGAATGACGAATAGCCCATATGGTTTAATTAAATAAAATTCTCTATATTTCGTGATTAATTTTTTTTTTTTTAAAATTGAATGTTGTTACAAATATTTTTTATTAAATTAATATCTTATAATATAATAATTATTATACTCTTTAATTTTTATAAAAATATAAATAATTAAAATATAATTTATAATTTTTTATATTGTTTAAAATATAATTTCATATATTTTATGTAATTTTTTAAATAATAATTTTATATATTTTATCTAATTTTTTATGTATTTTTATAAAAATTAAAGATATAATAATTATTATACTATAAAAAATTAAAATTAAAAAAATTAATTTAACAAAAATTATTTATCATGACTTTCAAATTTGGAAACAGGGTAAAGAAAATGACAAAGAACCACTCTAGGTGCTTGCCGTTTTGTTAATCATTGACAGCCAGATAATCAAAGAAAACAGCAAATTGATTCTTACCTAATAATTAAATAATTGATTACATATTTTAAAATAAGAAAGTTGCTAGTCTTTTATTTAAATTGGAATTAAATAATCTAATTTTTATATTAAGTAATCAAATTAATTAGTCAATCATTGATTAACTATAACTTAAATCTTAGAATTTGGTGCACAAGATAATTTTTTTTAATTAAATTGATCAAACCATCCCAATTTCTAATTTGGATTTAATTTTAATCTTGTGATAGTAAAGATTAAAAATAATTTTTTTTTTCAATTTTTAGTCATTTAATTAAAACTAAAACTAAAAAATAAAATTATTCCTTTCAAAAGTTTAAAGTCGTCACATTTGGCTCCATAACTTTCATTGAATTTCTTTGAAGTTTTCTTAACAAACAATTTAAAAGCAAAGAAGTATTTTTTCTAATACCCAAAAGAGTACTTTTAAATGCTTTAATAGAAAGTAGTTATGGGTAATGGGATTATATACGTATACGTATTTTAAGAATTAATATTATCAACCCTTTTTTATAAATATTAATTATTTTTTAAATTTATGATTAATAAAAACATTTAACTATTCATTATCACATTTCATATATATATATATAATTGAAATCATTTTTTTTTATTGAATCAATATATTTCATAAGTTTTACATTTTTTTTGAATTCTAAATTTTATATAATTTATTATGAAACGTAAATTAAAAAAGTTGGTGTTAATTGGTTTAATTAATAAAATTTTTCACGTCATAAAAAGTGGTGTGACTTGAATCCCGCTCATACTAGCAATGGCTAATGAGAAGTGATTTAGTTTATATTTATTTAAATATTTGTTTTATACTTTTTTAAAAAGATGGCCTTATTTAGCAGTCATAAAAAACAAGATCTAGTGGACCGAAATTTGTGCCCATTCCTGTGTTGGGTTAAGGCCCAACAACACAATCTGGGCCGATCCTATCACAAATATTACTTTTGTATAAATAGAATATCTAAAAATTTAAAATATATATATATTTATTTATAATAAAGAAATGAGAGTTATTAAATTTATTTATTTATTATTATTAGAACATTCTCATTTTTTCAAGGTGAAGATATTTTTGTTAGATAATAATAAATTATTAAAAGAGAAATAAGAAATAAGACTACTAAGCTTGTTTAGTATTTCTTATAAATAATAATTTTATAAAATAAAAAATAACAAAAATGTGTTTAATATGTTACAACTTTTTTAAATAAAGAAATTAAATGTTTGTTAAGAGTTTTTTTTTAGACTATCTTATTCTATCTCGGTAATTGGAGGGGCGAAATTTAATAATGGACTGGATTCGGGTGACCTGAAAACTATAAGTCCACGTTTAAGCCCATAATCTTAAAATTTTGAACTGATCCCAACTCTCATTATAAAAAATGAGAGATCCGAATAGGTGAGTAATGTGTACTTTTTGAAGTCTAATAGAGTGTTATATCACATTTAAGACTTGGTATATTATATCTCTTGTACAATAGGCATTTATTGTGCCACCTTTTTCCAGTAGAATATAATGATAAAATAACCTGTCAACCATTTAAATATGTCACCTCCTGTCAAATCGGACTTTCGTTCTTTAATGATTGCACGTGTCAAGATTACTATAAATACAATATTCACAATCCGATGAAGGAACTTTTGACTTTTTCGAGACTTTCAGGACTTTCTCTCTCAGAACTCTGCTCTCAAGAGAAAATTTCTCATGTGATATCTCGTGTTAATATAAGTTTTTAAACATTCAACTCTATGCTATTTATGCCTTCTTGTCCCACTTTCTCTTTTTTGATTTATGTCTGACTTAAGTCTTGGAGTTTATTTGCTGAAAAATTGGCTTTAATCCTAACTTTCTTTTATCTTAAATTTTAGGCACAGACAGAGCATAATCAAAGTTCTTACCCAAGGTGAATCTATATTGGCTTTAGCTAATGACGAAGGAACAAAATCTATATAATGTGCTAGGTTTTCTTTTTGAAAAAATTTAGACATTAAAGTTAGCGCTATCTGTGAAAAACATTCAAAAAGCCTTAAACTGATTTCAAAAAAGCTTTTGATAGAACTTACAGTAAGAATGCCCAAAAATAAATGAAGTCATTTCTCTAGAAGGTTGCAGACAGAAAGGGATAGGAATCCTATCCGTCCTACTGATAAAGAGAATGCTACTGAATTTTTAAATGAGAATAAACCTTAAGACCACATCGTTGCACCACTGGTAAGCATGAAAACTATAAGAACCAGAGAGTGTAAATCCTTTTAATTAGCAATAGAGCTGAAAGAGTTCAAGAATAGACAAGCAAAAGAAGAAAAGAGAAGGCAAATACTAGAGCAAAGAAATAAGCATTCGAAAAAAAAATGTAAAGTTGAAAAGACTGTTGCAAGGGCAATGCAGTGAAGGAGTATGTCAGTTGGTGCCAAAAACTTTTGAGGCAATCGAGAGCCATGTGCAGTGTAAGGGTAAAATGAAGCTTAAAGGCTTTGCAACGATTCCAGTGGTAGAAAATGCTTGCTTTACTCCTGCTCAAAAAGGAAAAGAAAAGGTTAATGGGTCGCATGTGAGCCTTAAGATGAAAAATTATAATGCTTTAGTCCAATTGTTTGATCTTTTTGACCAGAGAATATCTCATACCTCGTGCATCTCCAAAATAGATGCTTGTATAATCATTAGACAGCAAAGGATAGCCATGGATTTGAGATCACAGCTTAACGAGATCAAGTCCCCAAATTAAAATACCTGCCCATCTGCACCCCAAGTAATAAATCAGCAATTTTTAGAAGCTTGCATTTAAAAAGTACTAGAGAAAGTTAGAGTCGATATAAAGGTAGACCTAATACAGAACTTAAGCAAAGGCTCTAGGGTTGAAAAGTATAACGACTCCTCATTCACCAAAAAAATCTTAAAGTTGACTATTTTTTGAAAGTTCAAAATGTCATAGATGACACTATATATGTGTAAAATCGACTCAATGCTACACCTTAACATCTTTCGAAAAATAATATTAGTGCAGGGGCTAACTGAGTCCTAGATGTGCACTTATTTCTCTTAACTCTAGAAGGGCAGGCCAAAAGATGATTTAAGGGTCTCCCTCAAAGAACTATTTATAAGTGATGAATGCATGCTAATAATTAAAACAAGTATGGATACAAGTTTTTTTTTTTTTTTTCATTTTTAAGCATTTTAATCAAATTAATTAATTAATCACTAGCCTTTAGTGATTATATAATGAAGAATCAATACCAAACGCTTGATGTCTTCAAGAAATCAGAATCCTTTTCCTTTTCTTACTTTGCCACTTGTAGAGAGAGAAAACTTGAAAAAGATGGCTATGAAAAATATGAAATTTAATTAAAAATTAGCGTTTTATATTTTTTTATTTATTAAAGTGCCCTTAATCTTTTTAATGAAAGACAAATGTGTCTCAAAGTTTCTCCAATAAGCTTTTCAATAGTAAATATTGTCATAACCCAATTTTGTCCTCTGAAATTTTGTATATGCTTAATATATTTTCTACAGGTTTTTCTAATGTAAAAATTCTATCCTAGGTAATATTTTTTTTACTTTATTTTTTATATTAAGATGTTAAAACAATATCTTATATTAAATAAGATAAGGATAGT
>JAWDEX010000011.1:1125852-1149188 GCA_035221805.1 Trichilia hirta | reverse complement strand
ATGAAGAGTCTTGATCTAAGCCTAATAAAAATAGACTAGTTTAAGGTGGAGTGGTAATTCGTATTCGTGACTTCTGTAAAAAAAAGAGCACGTTTCGCTCTCACGTGACTCTAGACGAAGCATTGACAAGCGTGCACTCTAAACAAAAGTAAAAAGCAGGCAAGCAGGTCGAAAGATGGCTTCTACAGAAAAAAAAAAAAACATGTTCTTTACCACGTGACTCTAGGCATAGCATTGACAGGCTTGAACTTCAAGATAATTGGCTCAAACTTGGTAAAAATATGGACTCTTGTAATACCATGATACTCAAATATAAAATAGTTTTTGTTTAAGAGAGAGCTAAAATAAAGTAAGGCTCAAATCCAATCTGGAGAGACTTACACTTGAAGGAGAGATTGTTAGGTTCAAGTGTGAGTGTGTGAAGTAAAAATATTCCATATTAAAAAGATAAAAAAGCAAATGAGTAATATATAAATAAAATATCCCATATTAGAAAGATAAAAGACAAATGAATAATATATAAGTGGAATGAATCCATAAACCTAATGCCTTAAGGTTTTGGGTTATAAGTGATGTCCCAGTCCATGAATGTATATATTCCTTTGGTCTTTGTGTGTTTTTCTTTAATTTATGAGCATACTCCCTCCGAGTCCTGACAAGTGGTATCAGAGCCAATGGTTTAAAAAAAATACGAGTATGAAGACAGTGATTATGTATATTTCTATGGTTGACTTTTCATGAGAAATGATGAAGAGTCTTGATCTAAGCCCAAGAAAAATAGGCTAGTTCAAAGTGGAGTGGTAATTCATATTAGTGGTTCTTGCAAAAAAAAGAGTATGCCCAAAAATAACTAATACATAAGACTCGGGAGAGCATGCCCATAAATTTTGGGATAATACATAAAGATCAAATGAGTAAATACATTCATAGGCTTGGACACCATTTACAATCCAAAACCTTAAGGTATTAGATCTATAGGTTTATTTCACTTATATATTACTCATTTGCCTTGTAATTTACCTTGTAACTTTTTAATATGGGATATTTTCACTTCCACATACTCATACTTTAACCCAAAAATCTCCCTCTTAAGTGTAAGTCTCTCCATATTAGACTTGAGTCTTATTTTATTTTTAACTTTTCCTTAAACGGAAGTCATTTTATATTTAAGTATCACGATATTACAAGAGTTTACATTTTTATCAAGTTTGGGCCTGTGTCAATTATCCTAAACTTCAAGCCTGCCAATATTTTGCCTAAAGTCACGTGATATAGAACATGTTCCTTTTTTTGTAAGAGCCATTTTTTGGCCTACTTTTTATTTTTTGTTTGGAGTGCCTTTTGTTTTAAGTGCATGCTTGCCAATGCTCCGCTTAAAGTCACGTGAGAGCGAAACGTGCTTTTTTTTTTCTACAGGAGCCACAAACACGAATTATCATTCTATCTTGACTAACCCATTTTTCTTGGGCTATCTTTCTTGGATCATTTTTCTTGGGCTTAGATCAAGACTCTTCATTATTCCTGATGGGAAGGCAATAATAGGAACACACGCAATCATCATCTCCATACTCGCATTACTTTCGAACCATCGACTTTGTTACCACTTGTTAGAATTCAGATAGCATACTCATAAATTAGGGAAGAACATATAAAAGCTAAATTAATAAATACATTCATAAACTTAGACACTATTTACAACCCAAAATCTTAAGACGTTAGGTTAATGGGTTTATGTCACTTATATATTACTCATTTGCCTTGTAACCTTTTAATATTGGATATTTTCACTTTCATACGCTCACACTTGAACCCAATAATAAAAATATAAAATTAAGAATATTAATTTTTAAACTTAATATTTATATTCAACTTTCAGAAAAATAAACAGATATTTCAAATTCAAACACTTAAATCTATTTAAAATTCATATTTTTCAAACATTCAGTATAAAAATAAACAATACCTTAAAATTCTTAAAGGATTTTTTCTTAAAAAGATATTAGTAATTTTTAAACTTATAATTAATTTAAAAACATTTAGTTTAGATAATATATTAAAATAATATACTTCATAAGTTAAATTTTTTTTTTTTCAAATTCTAAATTTTACATAATTCATCGTTAATATTAGAGACGTCAGCCCAAATTTGTGTGATTTGAATCCCACTCACTCTTGCATCGAGGAATGATTTAATTTATATCTATTTTAATATTAAAAAAAAATTAAGCAACTTTTAAAAGGATTACCTTATTTATTAGTTATAGAAAACAAAAAATAGTGGGCCGAATATTTGTGCCTATTCCTTATGTTGGGTTAAGGCCCAATGTCACAATCTGGGCCAGACCCTCCACAAATATTATTATGTCTAAGTAGAATGTATTTTAAAATTATAATAATAAATTTAAAATAATTATAACTTCATATATTAAATATAAAGAATATATTAATTAGGTTATCCTCGAGGTTCTACTATTTGCTTTTATAATAAGAGCGACTTTTATAAAAGCACTTAAAATTATTTTGTATAAATACTTTTTCTTCTTTTAAAATAAGTGTTTTTCGCTTAAGCATTTCACTTGAATATAATAAAAATACTATTAAATATGTTATTCGCAAAAAAAAAAATGAATATACATAAAAAAATAATACTTTTAATATTATATTTAAAGAAATTAATCTAAATCCTTAACCCTAAATATAATCACAATGGCCTGCAAACCTTTTGAGATTGAAAACTCTTTTGTAGTGAGCAAAGTAATTGATAACTAAAAAAAATAGTAGGTTGTTATTATATAATATGCATTAAACAAATTATTAATTGATAATAATAATAATAATAATAATAATAATAATAATAATAATAATAATGATTTTGTTAATAAATGTCCTTAAAACGCCTGTTAAGATTTTTATTTTTGATAATTTTTATTTTTTAATATATTAAAATTTATCATTAATTATTACATTAAATGCCAGAAATTATTGTAAATAGTAAATATAAAAATATTAGTAAGTGCTCTAAGAACACTTTTGAGTAAGTTCTAATAATAAATTAATTAATTAATAAAAATAATAAATTAATGATAGTTGTGAAGATGTTGGTAGGTTTTGTAATCATATTTTTTGCTCTATTTTTTCTTGTCCTTTTATACCCATTTACGTTACACTCATAAATTCTCTATGTGATTGAGTAATTATTGAACATTATATCATCAAGGTTTGTTATTTTAAACATGCATAAGTGGAAGTTGGCCAATTTTTTCAAAAATGGTATTTTTGAAACACCACCTTTAAAATAAAAATTAGGTTTTGAAATTTTTTTTTTAATAGTACAAAGTGTGTTGCTAGTTCTTATAAATAGTAATTTTGATGAAACTAAAAATAATAAAAATTTATTTAATGTTACAACTTTTGAAAATGAGGAAATTAGTTGTTTTAAATAAATAATAGTTTTTTTTTATTTACAACCTTAAATTATATTATTAAACTTATAAAATTTTATATTTTAACCATAAATTTTTAATATTTAAATATTATAATATAATTTGTTATATCTTAAAATTTTGTTTAATTTGAACACAAAAATTAGACTACATATTCATAACTAAAATAATTTAAAGATGAATTTCGTGTATGAATTTCATTATCATAGCCAAATATATTAATATGAGTCGGGACCATATTTGTTTGTTTGCTCAATTAATTATAATAAAATATTATATACCATGGTCCTACCAAATTAAAGTGTCCCATTCCTTTTTCTTTTTCTATTTTTTTTGAGTAAAAAAATTATAAAAAATTGTAGCAGTAAGGCTAAGCTAACTAATTTCACCGACACTTTTAACATTTTTTGATTAGGTTTTAATTATTTATTAATTGTAAATATATTTTTTTTTTTACGAGGAAGAAACTCTTGTACTCAGTTATTATTACAGCGATCGGTCATACACGGGTCAGACACTCATTTTTTTTGAGGTACGTATCCGCAGATTACACAGCACCTATCATGAATCAGTTAAAATTATGTACAAGAACTATATTACAGTGGTACTAAGTACAAGATAAAACTCCAACTATACTAAATTCTTATATTTGAATATATTTTAAAAAATTCGAATACGTAATCAGCATAAATATCTTTTCAAAATAGAACTACTCGACTATATCTAGTGGTGCCATTAATTGTAAATATTATTGTAATTAATTATGTAATTAATAAAAAAACTAGTGAAAAATTAAAGGTGGGGGGTAGTGGACGGCAAGCCATTGAAATTTTGCTATCAAAGGCAAACACACTTGGGTTTCTTGTCTCTTATAGGGACAAAATCTCCAGGCTTAGGTTATGATAGATTGCTTCCGTCATATGTATGTCTCAAATCTTAAATCTTATAATCTAGAACAGAAAATTAATATAATATAATATCAAACAGATATTAGGTGGAGGAAAATCTAATGTCCCTTTTTAAATGACCTTGATTGATGAAATCAGTAAATGCTAAATATAAAGATGAAGAATAGTTAATAAAATATTATTATTAAATATCTTAAGCATTATACTTTTGAAATTAAATAAAAATATCCATAGTCATACATGTATGTGTGTCGGTAATGGCATATAAAGCCACCGCTAAGTAAGGCAGCAAACAGAAGTGCTTTGAAGAAAATACCAATTAGGTAAATGGGGGCCAAATACGATCTTCAAATTCATGATTGAAGGTTTGATTTATGAGAGTAATGGTCAAGAAAATGAAATTATTAATACCTTCATAAAATGTTTCTATGAAGACTTAAACAGTCCAAGAATTATCGACTTTCAGCCAAGATTCTTACAACAATAATTCTTTTGTCTCAATCTTTTTTTTAAAAAATTTTTTTACAACCCCCACCCACCCAACCACCTTGCCTAAAAGGGTTACTGTTTTGCTTTTTGTTTCGTCAGTTTTAGACTTTAGTTTCAGTTCTGGAGCTCCATTGACAACAGAAGGAAAGCCATTCTATTAGCATTCAGACAGTATTTAAAGTGTTCTTAAGTGCATAGTCTCCTAAAAAGACGAATTATAGACACCTAATCAAGTTTGAATTCTTTTAACTTTTCTACTACTATTTGTGGGTCGTCTCCTTTCTTTTGTGGTCTAAAGAGAAAACTGTGTTATTTTGTTTTTCCTTGAAGTATTACCCATGTTCTTGCTTCAATTCGTGTTGTTTCTGTTTTCAATGCTTTCTTCTCTGTGCTTTTATGCTTGAGTGAGAAAATGAGAGATCTTAAAGCTTGATTCTTTACTAGTGAAATGGGTTTGCATTTGGCTTTCCTGGTGATTGAAGTCTGTGTAACTTTCAGTGCTTTGTCTGTTCATGGATCTTCAGGTAAGTCCTTTTAGTGTACTAAGTTGGTTTGTGTAATCAGATGATCCATGCACTTGATCATCTGATTACATGATTGTTTTCATGAATCCTGTCTTTTCTGACTGAATCTGTTTTGTTCTTGAGGAAGAATGAAAATTTCCGAATAATCATGCTTAGAAGTTGAAATTTCCATGGCTACATTGCTGTTTGGTTGCTTTACAATTTTGGATTGGAGCTTTGCTCGTAAATCAAAGCTGAAAAGTTGTTTTCTTTGTTTTATTTACGAACAGATCTAATAAATTCATTATGAACGTGTTTTTCTGATTTTTCCATGGTAGTCCAAAATTTGGCAGACTACTGTGATCTTCACTAATTAAAATATTCTGTAAAAACCAATGAATCTTATAAAGAAAGGAAAAAATTCCTTACGAAGCACTGAAATTCAACATTTTAAATGAGTAAAATTCAGTTCTGAGCAAAGGTCAAATAATTTTCCAAGTACATTATGCTCAAATTGCCTTATAACTTTTCCCTTATCTGATTCTGCTGCTAATGTTGCGGTAACAGTTGCA
Organism: Trichilia hirta; assembly: GCA_035221805.1. Taxonomy (NCBI): domain Eukaryota; kingdom Viridiplantae; phylum Streptophyta; class Magnoliopsida; order Sapindales; family Meliaceae; genus Trichilia; species Trichilia hirta. The sequence continues at coordinate 1,143,273 of JAWDEX010000011.1, read as the reverse complement.
TTACAACCTAGGAGATTGCCACAAAACCTGCCAAATGTCCCACCCATCAGGACGCACCAACCGCCTCCTACATTACCAGGTGAAACATACTAATTGTTGAAGTTGTGGATCAATAATACCATTTTATCTTTTGAAAGGACTTGTTTTACTTGCATTTTCTGCTCCCTTTGTTCCTTGGTCGGATCATTTTTTTTTCTTGGTGCAGAAGATCATAAATTTCCTTCAATAAGAAGTCAACATAGTTTTGGCAGGAAAAGACATGGAAAGATACTTGCTCCGCCTAACAAAGCATACCACATTTTGTCACCTATGCACCCGTCTCCAGCAAGAGGTAAAAATGGAAACTTGTAATGTGGAAACTTAATATTTGCAGATGAACACGTTAGAAAAATTTAGTAGTTTATTCCTGTTGTAGCTGGCCATTCACATGATTCAATGGGGCCTTCAAGTATCGCCCTTTCACCGTATTCAACACCATATTTTCAAGGCCCTGCCAGGAAATGGCTGCATGGTCCTGCATCTTCTCCTTTGATCTCATTACATAAACATCATCATCATACAAGGAACAAGTCTAGAAACTATGCTTCTGGACCAGTTTATCCGATTCGTCGTCCCTATTACAGCCAGCAAGGTTTTTTTCTTACATAACTGCAACTTTGAATTTTGATTTTACAAAATATTTTTATCTGATCCTGAACAATTAATGAAATGAATAGGTCCAATGCTGCCTCCTTTTCAATCGCCCATGCCAGCACCAGCACCAGCACCAAACATTGCATCAGGGCACTTGAATAGTATGAAAAAGTGCACTTTTTCTTTGCTTCAAGCTTGGAGTCGTGTATTCGTTTATCTTTCTTGTTGATGATGACAATGTTTTGACATGTGTTGTTTCTATTACTAGTGCCCAATCTTCAGCCCGCAATTTCTCCTATGGATTCTTCTTTGACAAAGATGAAGCCGCCTCCACCTATACCAGTTATGACACTACCACCTCCTCCTCCTAATGAAGGTACATACATAAACTCTTTGCTCTAGCTTCCTAAATTCAAGTTGCACGTTCATTAGTCATAATCTTTGTTGACTTTGCTTCCAGATTGTGCCATGGTGACATGCACCGAGCCGTTAACATACACTCCTCCTGGGACTCCTTGTGGATGTGTGTGGCCAATTCAAGTTAAGCTCCAACTTACCATCGCAATATATACATTCTTTCCTCTGGTTACACAGCTGGCAGAGGATATTGCTGCAAGTGTTGGACTAAATCATAGCCAAGTTCGCATAATGGGTGCAAATGCAGCTAGTCAGCAGCTAGATGAAAGCACTGTCCTTATTAACTTGGTACCACGAGGAGTGAAATTTGATCATACTTCTGCATTTTTGATCTATAAGAAATTTTGGCAGAGAAAGTTGTTCATACAAGATGCCCTCTTTGGTGCCTATGAAGTATTATATGTTCACTATCCAGGTTATATGTTGATCCTCCACTACTTGAAAATAATTAAATGAAAAGTTGCATGTCATTTTGATTTCCTGGGGAATAAGTTAGGAGAATTTTGGAGTTTGGAACAGGAATTACTTTTGAATTTACAAAATAGCAAAAACAACTGGTTCTATAAAAATGGAACTTAAAACTTTTATTTTAATTCCGACAAGCTACAACTTTGCAGGTCTTCCCCCCTCTCCTCCTTCAGCACCCTCAGCCATTTCTACAGTAGATAGAGGACCATATATTGGCCGTGACAACAAGCCACAAGCTTTAAAACCAATAGGAGTTGACGTACCAAAGAGGAAAAAAGGCGGACATAGCAAAAGCATGATTGCTGTGATTGTTCTATCATTGTTCACAGCTTTAGTTTTATGCTTTGGTATAGCATGGCTTTTGCTATTGAAATATTGGACTTTTTCTCAACCTGAACCAACTCCTCATTCTTTGAAATCCAGCCCTGCCAAACCATCAGGTACTGCTGTGATTCAATTGCTGACTTCTTTCAGAATAAATGTCAACAACGTAGTATTTTTTAACATGTATCAAAGTTTGTCATTTTGTAATGAACAATGGAATCTAAATTCAGCAGGGGCTACCAGGACTATGAGATATGGAAGCATGCTCAGTTCCTCATATATGTCTTTTGATTCTAGTGCGGTGACATATACGGGAACAGCTAAGACTTTCACTTTGAATGATATCGAGAGAGCTACCAATGGTTTTGAATTTTCGAGAATAATTGGGGAAGGAGGGTTTGGAGTTGTCTACAGAGGCACTTTAGCTGATGGAAGAGAGGTGGCTGTGAAGGTTCTTAAGAAAGATGATCAGCATGGAGGCCGGGAGTTCTTGGCTGAAGTTGAAATGCTTAGCCGTTTGCACCACAGAAATTTAGTAAAACTGATTGGTATATGCATAGAGGGCAATTCCCGCAGCCTAGTCTATGAATTGGTTCATAATGGAAGCGTTGAATCCCATTTACATGGTAGGTACAAGTTCATTTTCTTTTATATGTACTATAATATTAATATTCTGAGAAAATTTCTTGGATTTGTTCTTGTATGGTCTCAGGAGTCGACAAGGTAAATGAGCCACTTGACTGGGATGCCAGAATGAAGATTGCCCTCGGTGCGGCTCGGGGCTTAGCCTATTTGCATGAAGACTCGAGCCCTTGTGTCATCCATCGAGACTTCAAGTCCAGCAACATCTTGTTGGAACATGATTTTGCACCAAAAGTTTCAGACTTTGGATTGGCCAGGACAGCATTGGATGAGGGAAACAAACACATTTCTACACATGTGATGGGAACTTTTGGGTATGAAGAAGTTATTTCAATATTTTATGCTTAAAAAAATATTTTCTTTGTATCTGATTGCTATAATAGCTGTATTTTCTTGATCTGCAGTTACCTTGCTCCAGAATATGCAATGACAGGCCATCTTCTTGTGAAAAGTGACGTTTATAGCTATGGTGTAGTCCTCCTGGAGCTTCTAACAGGACGGAAGCCAGTAGACTTGTCACAGCCTCCAGGTCAAGAAAATCTTGTAGCATGGGCTCGTCCACTTCTCACAAGTAAGGAAGGTCTAGAAACAATCATGGACCCAGCTATGAAGTCCAATATCTCATATGATAGCATCACGAAAGTTGCAGCTATTGCATCAATGTGTGTGCAGCCTGAAGTATCTCACCGGCCTTTCATGGGCGAAGTTGTTCAAGCATTAAAGCTAGTATGTAATGAATTTGATGAAAATAAAGAGCTTGACTCAAGAGGTCTCAGCAAGAACTACTCTGTCACCGTAGATGGTAAGAGAAATAGACTTTTGAGTGAGCTCGTGGAAGTTTCTGAGGTTTCTCACCCAATATCTGGCTATGGAGTTAGTCCTGACAACATCATGGGAATATCAACATCAGATTTGTTGAGTATACCGATGAGGATTGAAGGGCGGGAGTCAGGTTCTTTCAGGAGTCATTCTAGTTCATGGCCTATAAGAACTGAAAGAAAAAGGGATTTTTGGAAGAGTGTGAAAAGTTTATCTGGAGGCAGCACAAGCGAACATGGATTTTCATCTAAATTTTTGCCGGAATCCCACTAAAAATCTGGCCAAAATCTGCAGAAAATGATTGTAATTCACTTTTATAGACAACTGGGATTCTCAGAAATCTTATTGCATGTAGACTACTACGCGATGCAGCTACAGAAAATGCTATGGAAAACTCTTCCTCCAAACATTTCAGCAGTGTGGACTATGTTGATGCCCAAACCAGCAGTGAAGCGCTCAATCTTCAAATCTTCAGTACAGTGGGCAGATTATGTGACAACTCTTACAACTTGGATTCTGGAGTGGCCTGGTTTTTGGCAAAACACTCAGATTTCGTTCTTTTTGAAGTCATTTCGGGAGTTTCTTTGTTAGTGACACGGCTTTATAATAAAATAATTTCTGATATTCTAGTTTTGTAAAGGTTAATACTTCTGTTATGTATTGGAGAAAATATATTGAGCTTCAGGTCTATGGTGCAATTGATATTACTTTGATCATTTTAGTGGAATCTTCAAAAATTTCAGAGTTAATGAATATCACATATTTTTTATCACCTTGTGCATACATATGTATCCAAAGGAGAATCTGCTAGCAACAGAGGAATGAATGCTCTTTGTTGAAGTTATAGTTGTCCACTCTGTGCTGTTACATATGGTATCAGAACTAGCTCGCATTTGGATACACGGACTTAAACCTAAGTTGTTACGAAAGTCTCTTTTTATTTCTGATGTACAAATTCTGTAGGGGAAAGATGAGGAACATAAAGCATGATAATCAAAATTTGTACATGCCTAGTTTTCTCAACAAACACAGGGGAGAAGCCAACAGTAGTTGATTGATTTAACATTAAGAACACAAATAAACAGGAAATACGATGCATATATTCCTGCAGCAAGCTAGTTTCTACACTTAATTGCTTGCTAAGAATTGATACAAACACTAGATTACACTCTTCCATTACCCAAACTAACAACACTTTTCTCTTAATCTTATCCTCCTTATTGTGGTCTTTTTCACTACACCCCAGCTGCTTTTCCTAGTCTCTTTCTCAAAATCTTCACTCCCATGTACCTGTATATCACAAAGAACTCGAGTTTGTCACGTTATACTATTGCTACAGGTACAAGATTTCTGCAATTTAAGACACAAAATTCGTGAGTTGTGAGAAATGTTTTTTTACCTGCCCATCATCATGACAGTGGCTTGAGGATTAGTTCCAGGGGATTCATTAAATGTCGAGCCATCAACAATGCGGAGCCTGTTGATTCCAAGAACCTTGTACTTGGGGCTAACCACCTTGCCCACATGACAGCCTCCGTGGTAATGCCAAATTGTGATCACAGTGTCTTTGCAGAACTGCTCCAAGGACTTGGTGTCATTGGCATGTTTGGGAACAAGGTTAACATTAGCCTTGACACTTGAATTCAGTATTGCCTCAAAACTTTGCCTATCACATCGCGTGCAGTTCAAGAAATGTTGTGATTGCACAAGCTTTGTGGCCATTCGAACCCCTTCAACACAACGCGCGAGGTCATACGGATGGCTGAAGTAGTTGAAGCTAACAGATGGATTATCTTCGGCATTTGTGTTGATCAAGGTAAGCTGCCCTGTCGAAATGGGGGTTGCAATTTTTTCCAATATGAAACCTCCTTTGAATGCCTCGTGTGGTAGTTCTCTTTTCCTTCTTATGTAATCTTGAACTGCTTCAGGTGTTCTTTGTTTCGGAGGAATGGTAGATAACTGCCCGATCTGCTCAAATCGCAAAAAATGCAGATCATCAACTAGACAATATTCAAAACAAGATCAAATACATAACTAAGAAATCTGCGAAACAATTTTAATTACCTCTGCTGACATGATTCCATGGTTGCAACGAATGCTATCTTTTGACTGTCCAAACCCACTGCTAGCTTCAATGTACACACCCTGTTCGGTTATCCCCACAGTTTGTATCAAAGACTGAGTAACGGGTCTATTAGAGGGCACAAAAATTGCATTCATGGGATTATCAGCCATTCCTTTTCCAACATTTTCATTGTCAAGTACTACTGGTATGTTCAATTTTTTGAGCTCAGCTTTAGGTCCAAGACCGCTTAGCATTAGCATTTGAGGTGTCCCAATTGCTCCACAAGACAAAATCACTTCACTGTTTGGATTGTTAGCAAGAAATGCCTGATGATGGTTTCCATTTTCATCGTTGAATACGACTCCCACTGCTCTTGGTCTCTTCCTTGATCGGTCAAACACAATTCTATGGACAGTTGCATGGATCAGGACTGTGATCTTTTGGGGGTTTGCAGAAGCAAGCAGCTCGGCTGCAGTGTGACGGCGTCCGAACCTATCGAAAATTGTGCCACCAATCTTGGTTCCATAAATATGATCATAGGTGAATCCATTAAAAGGTGAAACTCCAACATCCAAAAGACTGTCCCTTAGTGCTTTCTGCCAAGGTGCAAGATTAGGCTTGTGAACAATTTGTCTCTCAACCCATGGATACGATTCATTCACCACCTTTGCATCCCAACCTACTTTCTTAATAAACCTGCAATCCAAGAATCTTCAACCTTAATACAATCCCAGTAAAAGTTTTATTAATGATTCATTTTTATATAAAAACTCGTATAAAGTTTGGATCAAGAGAAAATGTTGATTCACGATAAGTTAAATTCTATAGACATATGGACCACCTATGTCTAAGGAAGTGCATTATGACAAAGTTTTAATTATGCATCATTTTCATTTAAATCCAAGAACTCTAATATACCTAATCACTTAGTTGTGTAAAAAATGCTCCAACAACTATCATTTAATATAAAGAGAAAGGCCATTAAAAATTGGAAGTTGGGTTCTTGTACTATGAGTTTATGACACAGTCACGAATGTCACATGATCACCCCCTTCATAACTTTTATACCTTCTAATAAATACTTGCCTTTAGAAAGATCTATATATACCACAACCATTCATATAGAGAGGATTTTTTTTTTTTTTTTTTATTTAATTTTTATTTTCACTTGATTTCCTAACCACCAAGTTGGATTAACCACAAGTTTGATCTTGTTGAAACGTAGATAAAAAGGAACCTGAGTCATAGTGTATTTTGACTTTAAACTTCAATCTTTGAAAATAGAAAGGGATAAAGACGTGTTAGTTTGACATTTTTGATCTCACAAGAAGGAAATGCTAGTTAGTGGCATCATAATATTGAGGATGACATATTGATGTGACCATGTTCTATGGAAGTCAACATTAATTAATGTTTTGAAACCCTGTAGTTTATACAAAATTAGTTAAAATAATCAACCTTTTATTCTCATTGATCCGTATGTATGATATGATTGATTGGTTGATTAAGATTATTATGTTGGTTAAGAAAATAACAAAGTTGTTAGTAGTCATGAAAAATAAAGCAATGGACAATAAATAAAACAGAACTTTCAAAACAAAAAATAAAAAACCACCTCATTATTCCAAAATTGAAGAAAAATATAGGAGGAAAGTTGGAAATTCTTGTCTCTTGATACTAATTTTTAATAAAGAGAAAATTAATCTTCAAATGGCGTGTCCTTTAATCACCTTATTTTACTAATAATATTTAAAATTTCTAAATACACCCATATAGCAAGTAAAAATTCAATGGATCGATCTTCATTCCATGACTAAAAATTAAAAATCTAAGTACGTAATAATTAAAACCTTATTCTCGTACCAACTCTACAATTATTTTAAAATTTAATTTAACTATAAATAAATAAATAAATGAAAAAGAAGAGAGTTTTGAGTGTACATTACCCCGAACTAGCTCTAGTGTAGAATCCAGCATTGATGCTGGAACCACCCCCCAAGACCCTAGCTCGAGCATTGAGAACCCCATCATTTGAGATGAAATATTGAGAAGCAGAATTTGCTGAAGTATCAGCTAAAGTCATATGAAAATTCTGAAGAAATGAGACATTAACATTGGTGAAAGGAACCCCTCCTCTTTCAAGGAGCAAAACTCTGAAATGCTGAGAAAGTGTAGCAGCTAATGGGCAACCAGCCGTTCCACCGCCAACAACTATGTAGTCGAAAGAACTTGAGGAGTAGGAGGAGGAGGAGGAAGTGGAGGGAGAAGAGGAGAAGGAACTAGCTTCTTTGATAAATGGGTATCTGAATTTGTAGAAGTTGTTCTTGGTTCCTGCATAAAAAAATTTAAATTAAATCAGTTGAAAATTCAGTAATGATGGTGATGTTGATAGAGATGTGTGTTTTGGATCAAATTTAATTGAAAATATTATGTGGGGGATCAGAAAGAGAATTCATTTCCGGATCTTTTTTTCTCCAAGTTTCAGAAAAATTATTAGAACTACATCAACAAAAGAATTCACGCATGAACAAGAAAAGAAGCTACAAAGGAAATAGCAGAAAGCTTGTATGCAAAAGATTAATCAAAAAAGTATAAAACCTGAAGCTGCTTGACAAGAAGAGAGCAAACAGCTTGTAAAGCAAAGAACAAAGCACATAAGCAGCTTCAAAACTGCTTCTGCTTTTGGAACTAAAGCCATTGAAAGTCAGACTAAACGCCACTGAAAATCACTCAAACACACAGAATGGAGGAGCTGTTTCTCTCAGGCTTTCAGACTCTTATGTGTCTCTCCCTGGTTGGATCTCGTTGTGTGTAAGTTCACAACTCATTTATATATATATATATATATATATATATATATATATATATATACAAACACTGAATTATAATAACTCGTGTCTGTATACACTAAAAACATGAGAAGGAAAATTAAACTATATAATATGAAAAACAATTCCACGAAAAGCAAAATGCAGTTCTCCGTTGTATTTAATATTACTGTGGCTAAAACAGCAAAGCCATTAATGGTGAAATGAATGCTATAGATGGAGTTGGAAGCTTTGGCTTACTTCTGATCAACTGTTTTTCTTTTTTTAGTTATTATTATTATTTTCTGATTTTATATATGTATATAAACTTCCATTTAGCACAAAGGCAGCAGCTCATATACACCAGGCTACCAACCTATAGCTTGTTTAAGGAAAACTTTATTTCCACCATGTCCTTTAAAGGTATAGATTTTTATTTTTTTGAAGGTAAAAGAATGTTGATCACGTTATAATGAGCTACAATTTTAGTAGTAGTATTAAAAACATGATTTTTTTATGCTAAATAAAATGGTAATATTGTATATATTTTATATTTTTATGGCAATAAAAAAATTATATAAAACATATAACAATGATATAACAGTATTATATCAGTTATATAGAAGTTAAAAAATTAAGTTAATATGAATACTCGCTAGAAACTTGGTGGTAATTAAAATTTAACAATAAATAATTGTGAAATTATGTTTTTTAATTTAAAAAGGGTAATAATATTAGGTATTTTAAATCAAATTTTAATTTGTATCTCAAATGAGATGATGTGCCTTTCATTGATTGGATACAAAAATGAGATAATTAATCTTTTTCAAAAATACTTAATCTATCATTTAATTTATAAAAAGTACCTCATCACTTAGGATAAAAGTTGAGATACTCACTTGAAATTCTTATCATTACTGTTATAAGAATACGGTTTTATTGATAATGTTATATTAATTATCATTATAATTAAAGAAAGATAACGAGACATTAATTATGCTACTTAATTATGAATCATAATTGAGACGAACCCATGACAATAAATTAACAGTTTTTTATGAATTTAACTTGGTAGACCTAGGTTCTAAGCACATGGTTTTTGATCTAATTAACAAGAAAATTAAAGTCAGACAAGGTGGGTGATTGTAATTATATCGTGTGATGTTAATGAATTGCCCGTAACACCGTTGACATATAATAATAAGCTATTACCAAACTTTCTTAATTAATTTATGGGGTTAATTGATTCCTAATTTTTTTATTTTTATAATTAAATACATAAGTTTTCTATTTATACCAAATATATCCCTAATTTTTTCCATTTTCCATTTCTCTTATTATTGCTCATGGAGTTTTAGAAACACAAATGTTTTAGATATAAATAAAGAGGTAAAAATTTATCGATTTAAATGCATTCTTTCTTATAAATCATGAATTCACTAGTCATAAAAAAATTTAAAATATAAAATTATTCCAAAATTGATTAATAGTGACCATTAAACAAATTTTTTCAATTGGGGTTGTGTTAAAAATATAAAATATTTTTACATTATCACTATCTTTAGATGAAACATATTTCACGATAAGATAATAAATAATAGATAACAAAGTAACACCTAATATACCATCAATTTATTTAAGGTCATATTTGTATGGTATTGAATTTTTGTTACTTCAATAATAGATGGAGATCTATTTACTGTAAATATATATATTGTATTTTACTTTATGAAATTTTTGAAAAATTTAGGGGGTTCAGATGTTATTATCTCATTAATTTTACTTGGATGATTGCCATTATCATTATGGCAAAAATTAATGGTTTTGTAGGGTGTTTATATATCTAGTTATATAATATTCTTATTTTTACTTTTACAAATTTATACCAAATATTCTTTTTGAAAAATATATGAATATAACAACAAGATTTAAAAGATTTCGTTAAATTATTTAATTCATAAATTTAAATTTATTAATAGTAATAAGTGTAATAAATCACCTGCGAATTTAATGAGTATTGGACGATATCGAAATAAATAGGAATTCGATTTGACCCTAATCAAGATCAAGAGATTAATTGAAAAAAATTGATTAAGACAGGGCCTAAACATTAATATCTTAATCTTAAATTTAATTTAATTAAAAAAAAAAGAAATTTGATTTGAGTTATGATTTATGATATTTTGGTTGTGAAATAATATATTATTTTCGACAATACAATTTGATATTTGAGCTTTAAAAATTTATATGTCAAACTAAATCAAAATAAATAAATTTATATGAATTATACAAATCATTTTGGTAAATTAATGGAAATGTAGCTATAAACACAAGATTTTTATGACATAAAATTAAATAAAAATATCATAAATTTTATATTACATCATGTTAATTATACATTTTATATCATAAATTTCACTTTTTATATTATAAAATATTCTATATGCTTAATAATACTTTATATCATATATATAACATATAATAAAATGAAGTTTTACATATTATTTCAGTCGGCAAAAATAGTTTTTTGGTATTTTGTACTTGGTTTTAAATTTAATACACCTACGAGCACGAAATGGGAACAGCAATAAAAATAAACATAAATGCTATGGGGTTCAAGGCAGGTAGGAGGTCAAATTCTTACAGTTGTACATGAATGTTTTTATTTTTAAAATTAATTTTCACCTCAAAATTTAATTTTTATTGCAATTTCCCTTTCTTTCTTTTTTTTTTTTAAATAATGAAACAAGAATTCCTAACCTCATAAATTCTGATGGAGTAGGATGTGTAAGACCTTGATTAGTTGATAATGTTTTTTTTATTGTGATACTATGGTTTATGTAACGTTTATGAAATTATTTGTAATTTTTTATATTTTAAATTTCGGATTTATTGTATACTTCTAAGCTTTTGTTTTAATATTTATTTGTTATTATATATATGTTTATAGAGTTGAAAAGCTTTATTTAGATACTAGATAAAAAGAAATTAATTTTAATAATTTTTAGAAAGCTAAAAGTAAGTAGAAAAAAAAAAAAAAGAAGAAGAAGTTATTTTGTTATACATTCTATATATATTTTTATTTGTTGTAATTTGATTCAATTTCTTTTATATATTTATAAATTTATTTTTTTATTAATGAGTTTATTTAAAAGAATTTAAATTTAATAAATTAAAATTAAGAATAATTTTAAATTATAATAAATATTATGCGTGCACTGATATTTATGAAATTTTAAAATCTATTTATTTTCTATCGGACTTGTGTTCAATTTAATAGTTGAACGTGGGCTGAATATGGATATGATTATAGAAAGTTGAACACAATATGATCTACTACCATTCAGATTTATGCTCCAAAATTATCATTCTTATTTATTATTTAGGAATCATGTTACGATAAAATTGCGAAATATAAATGAATACACCAACTTTAAGAGTTTCTAGAATTAATTGCAGACAAGAATTGTGTTTGGTTGTATATTTTATATTTAAAATCTTGTATATCTAAATAAATTTGTGGATACAATAGAAGTATCGGTTCGAGTCAATCTTTTTAGTAAAAGATTTGGACTGAGTTTAATTAAAATTAAACTGATAAATTAATTGTTAATTTTGATATTAATCCAAAATATCTATTAAGTGAAAGTCAAATTTGATTGCCTTCCGTACTTTAAGTAGCTAGTTTAGGACTCTATTTGGTAACTTTAAAATAATTTTATTACCTTCTTTACAAGATTACATCATTTGTTACGAGTTTATACACATATTTCTAGAGTTAATTAATTAATTACAATGTAATATCTTTAGTTGTATCGGATATATTTACACTTTTTTTTCCAAAATATTGGTTATGATTCTCAATTTTTTAGTTTCAATTCTCAACTTATAAAATATAACAAAACTACTATAAAAGCAAATTACAATGAAAAATTTAAAAACAAAAAACCAGCGTTGCAATAAAATACTTATAGAATATAACAAAACGTACATAGAACTAAATGCACCGCATTCCTACTCTATTTGGGTATCTAAGATTTTGATTTTCAAGTCCTTTTCTTTAGTGTAGAAATGTCAATTTCTACCTACAAAATACAACACTCTTTAATACCTATTGTAAAGTAATTGCTGATAAATTATAATTTTGTTTTTTCATTAAATCATGTAGGTCAAACTTGTCTACCAACCAAGATTCTATAAAATCAAATGTTTTTATTTTTTGTTTATTTTTTCTGAGTCTGAAATTGACTTGACATTTCTGGGAATTACTCAATTTATTTCACACACAACCAAAAATATTTAAAGAAAATAATAAAAATAAAATTGAAATACATTAAACATTTGGGAACCCCACCGAAGCATAAGCATTTATCTCCATTAACAGCTTCTCACAAGCTAAGGTGACACCCACGTGTATCAGGCTCGGGATCCAGCTGTTAAAAAGGATTCCAAAATAATAGTTATACTTTGGTGCATTCATACAAATTATTATTAACAATTTGCCAACCAAATACAAAAACGCGATATGAAAATGAAGGGAGCCGAGTTGACCTAAGATGATGCGAAATTTCGAAATAGTTCAAACCCAACACACTAACCCGAATTACCATAGTTCAATTTTTGACACCTTTTTTGAGATGAAGAGTTGTACAGTATAAATATGTACTAAAAGAATTCGATTCTCCTTCCTTTTTTTTTTTTTTTTTGTTTATAGTTCTCAACTAATTGAGTGACTGCACAATTATCTAAATGTAGCATAAACCTACTCCCACAACAACAATACAGCTGTTATTGTTGTTTTCTTATACATCTGAGCTAACTTTCTGCACAAGGGTTAATGCTCCCGTCGTTTCATCCCTCTCCATCAAACCTGTATTTATAATGCAGCTCTCTACAGAATTTAGCAGAAGCAATTTGTAAGAATAGAAAACTACTTTTGAAAACGGTAACGTAAAACTCTTATAAACTGGAATGAAGCCAAGATTCAAATCCGCATTGAGCATGGAGAAGCAAAGGAAGATATCACACAAACGGGTACAATCAAACACAGCGTTATATTACTCAAAAGACAAAATTTGGTGCAAAACAGGTGAACCAGAGAAAAAGGCATGCAGGTAGTATAAAATGAAACTTTTTAAAAGCTTCGACAACAAACAATAAACAACATAAAAACCTAGAACCAAAAATTTAGATAAAAACTATTTAATGGGTGATTTTTTTTTTTAATGATAAATCTAAGCCCCCTACATACGGCACTTGCACAAAAATGAATGCCTTGGGGGATGAAAAACTTCACACATGGAAAGTTGGATTCGGGGATGAAAGACAGTTCAATACCGGACCAAACACAAGTGAGCAGAACTCCGGTATCTTCAAACAGAAAAAAGAAAAGTTGTTTTTCGCTTAGCTGCTTTCTTCTACTCTGCTTCTACTGAGGCACTAGAGTATTCAGCTCCATTTCCGGACTTAGTTACTTCGGATGAGGCACTTGATGACATTTCGCTAGTGCTTAAACTGTTTCGATAGTTCTTTGATGCAGCAACTGGGTTTCTCGGAGGATCATTATTTGTCGTTGCAGGGATTTGCCCCTCTTCGGCTAATTTCTTGAGAAGGTTCATAACAGTCGGAAGGAACTTGGTAGATAAGGAAATAAGACCAGGAAGCTGTAAGCATGTACACACATCAGGCCACTTAAGATTTTAACAAAACTAGGGTTGGAAGTTCTAAATTGTAATAGTGTCCATTTTTACAAATAATTACAAGTTATCATCTAACTGTTTGTTTTTTTACTGCAGCTTTATTGTTCAAAATTTCACTGCATACCCCATCGTGTGAGTGTAAAATGATGAAATGAATTGTTTAGAACATATATTACTTGAGTCCCGTTTACAATTGTCCAAAAACACTTGTCGAAAATATTAAACCCGCTATTCTGAATAGAATCAATGAGATTCAGAAGTGCACTAAGCACATGTTGATATCTATAAAATCCAACTTAAATTCAGAAGCCCAGAAAGCACATATTGCAAATCAAAATAGGGATTGAATATAAATCAAATTCCAAGACTGTTTAAATCAAATTCTCAAAAATAAAACATCTAAAATAAAGTATAACACTCACAGTGCCATTGCGGAATTCACCAGAAATGTCCAATTGCACCCACAGGGCTTTGATGAGTAGGAAACCAACAAAGATAACACCGAGATACAGAGGATTTCTACAATGAGTAGATGATGACAGTTGAAGCAGAATAGTACTATGAGCATACATCTAAAGCTTGAAACACCATATCTCAAATCCACCAACATAGAAGATAACTACCTTAAAAGAGTCATAAATTCATTAAATCCAAGGACGGCCAGGGCAACCATTGCCCATGGAGGTGGTAACCAGTTGTTGTTGCGCTTGTTGGCTTCCTGAAAAATATTAAAAGGAGTATAAATCAATAAGCAATCAACAGTGACAATAGAGTAAGTTATTATCTATCTATATCTAGACCTTGAAGAGAATCAACACCCCAAACAGCTTAATTTTCCCAACTCTGAAGGCTAATTACCCACCAAAACCATTCCATAATTATTTACCGAATGATTGACCCCAAACCAGCCTTGCCATTTCTAGCTTTCATTTTACAATCACATAATACCCCTCTAACTCACAAGTTCAGAAAACTATACTAAGAGATCAAATCAGACACGTCTACAAACTGACAAGAGTTAAAAATGGCTAATCAGTTAAACATCATGCCTGAGCAGAAATAGCCTGAGTAACAGTATACTCAGTCTCCGACTTGAATTGCCTCCACAAAGATTTGCACTGAACAGGTGTGATCAATGTTTTTGATACTGGCACCTGTAATGAAAAATCAGCAGTAGCAACTAATTAGTCAGGGTACAAAGATGCTCTGGTATTTGAGGTGCACAAGATAGCCACATGAAGCACTAAAACCCATAAGATGGGTAGCAATACTTGAGCGACTTTCATCACATGCATTCAGAGATCCACAATTTGCCAGATCAAAAGTCATTTGCCAGCATAAACAATGAACATAGACAGATAAGAAATTATGGGAGCACAATCAAGCAAGTTTGTGAATTTTAAAACAATTTTGATATCCAAACTTTGGGCATCATATGCAAGTTCAATAGTCTGCCCATTATAGCTTCATTATCTCTTGTTTTTTAGTTTTCCATTTTCTTAATATATAATTTCAATTGACGTATTCCTGTAGATTTCATAAGAGAAAAAGTCAGCAATACAAAGTGACCTGTTCCCAAGTGCTTGAGGCCAGAGGGTCGTGTCTTGTAATATTCTTATTGGTAGCGGCACCACTTGTGGATTCCACCAATGCAAGGGAAAGTGTATTCTCAATAGTATCTGGAGTCTCGTCATCCAAACGGACCACAGTCATAACTGAAAGCAACTTTAGGGACTGAAAATCAATAAAAAATATATTATTAACAGGAAAATGAAAAGGAACTAATAAGATAAAAGTCCAATACATAAGGTTTCATATATTAACATACTGCAGAGCGAGCCATTTTGGTGATTGCTCGAATGTCTTCCTTCCCAGTCCATACTCGTGGCATTGAATCAGAATCATGACTAAATAATGATGTAAACCTGTTTGCAGTTACCCAGTAAATCCAAATGAGAACTGAAAGAAATCTAACACTTTAAATCAATTATTGCACAGAGATACTACCTGTCCTTCATTTGCATCAGCACCCTTCCAGATTCTTCCCGAGCTTTTGCTTCAACCACACCCTTGGCATGATTCAGTAGACTTGTAAGCATTTTCTCCTTGGTTTCTTCATCCACGTCAAAACCAGAAAGTGCATCAGAAAGGCCAGATATAGCCGATTCAGTCTCACACTGAAGAAGTTTCCTTATTGCGGGCCAGGTCTCATCATTAGCTTCATCCAAGAGAGCTTCCACGGGTCCTGATAATGATTCATTCAGCTTTGACTGCAAATATAATATTACCATCAACAAGGCGTTGGAGATATCATTTGGTCAACCATAGTACTTTTGGAGAGGACTGTTGGCATAAAATTATTTGGATGTTAAAAATAAGCATAACTGTATGAAACATTGGCATAGGAGAGAGCCAGTTATATGTAAGTACAAATGCGAACTAAATTATCAGACTCTGAACCTATATACTTCTTCTAATGGTTTAGCCTAAATCAAATGCTGGAATAGTACTGCCAATGAAGTATGCAGTAAAATGGACTAAATGATACCTCAAACATAGCAGTAAGTTCAGCCAGCTTGGCAGCACGAACAGATGCGATATGAGCATCTATGTCGTGCTGGAGCCTATCCCGTGCTTTACATGTGTCCCAATTTGCTTGTTCAATCACAACATCTGCAATTAACCAAATGATAGATTACTGTATGATAAGCACGTGTAGTCAAACCTCGCTCTCTGAAGCCCATCCACTCGCCTAAGATGGAAAGTTTCACGCCTTACAGCAGGGGCACAGCAAAAGACCGATAAATCCAAGTTAGATTGTACAAGAATTTATTTTATATGTGACCATTTTTGGTTTTGTAAGTTTTGTCTCTTCATTCTTTTTCAAGTTCTGTTTCCTGGGTCTCATACCTGCACATTCTTCATCGAATAGATCCATATAAGACTTGGAGTAATGACGAGCAGCTGACGAAAACCCCTCCTCTCCTTCACTCAAAGCCTTATTAAATGCCTCCTTGAATTTATCAAGAGTTCCAGACGTTACATGTCCTAACACAGATTGGAACGCTGGTACGACAAGCTAACAATCAAAAGAAGATACGCAATGAGAAAAAAGGCAGAATTAAAAATGAGAAAACAAATATTATGTGGAGGGCGATCCAGTGGACCAAATAAATCCCAAAAGAGTCTTCTTTCAAAAAAAGGATGTACTACTTGCAGTAACTTCTCTTCTAGCTGCTTTCGCTTTGCTAATCTGACAACTTCGTCAAAATACAAAACTTCTCTGTCGTACCTGTAATGAAACAAAAATCTAATCAGTTTTTCTATAGATAAAGAAACTAACTGCAAGAGTACTTGTAAGTCATGCGAAAACATAGGCGACCGTAAGAATAACCCAAAATGTGACTTCCCAAATTGAAGTCAACAGTTTGAAGATTGCATTGGCAGCTGCAGCAATCATACCTTGTGTCAAGAAACACACACACTCTCTCTCTCTCTCTTTCTTATTTCGTTGTTGGGTGGGACGGGGGAAGGGCTCTTATCAAGA
>JAWDEX010000011.1:1107806-1119282 GCA_035221805.1 Trichilia hirta | reverse complement strand
TTTATTATCACTATATCTGCAATAGCAAGGGCAAAGAGGGCACTTTGCTTCTCAAAGGCAGTATCATCCTGAGAAGAGGAAATAAACCAAGGAAAAGTCAGCAAGCAACACATCTAATGTATCTTTACGCCAAAACCAGTTCTAAATTATGTGAATTAGATGAACGACAACATACGAATTGTACAGGATGCAATAAGTTATAGACTGAATCCCAAACAAGTACAAAAGAGGAATCTTTTTGAAGCAAAAAAGTTCTATGTACCAAAATCAGAACCAAGTAAGCCTAAATTACATAACTAATTCCACGGGGAAGAGATGTATGAAGACATGTGAATGCGTATATGATGCAATAGATTATAAACTGAACCATAAATGAGCACAAAAAAGGACAGATGATGAAGAGAAAATCAATTTACTGATAATATTAATTACAATTGCATGCAGTTAAAAAATATTGACCCACAAATAAGTACAAGAAAGTACCTCTCCCCGTTCTCGTCCATCAGTACCCTCCAAGTCCATTACAAGAGTACAGGGCTCAATTCCAGCACATCTCGCTAACCAAATACCTTTTGTGGTTTGAGATCTGAAGTGAAGTACATTCTATCAGTCATTTGACCATCCAATTAACAAAAAAATCACATACCATGAGAGTAATAAGAGATCATGCCTTCCTTTAAATGCATCCATTTCCTTGAAGTTGGTACCAAACAAATGATTCAATAGTGTGCTCTTCCCTGTCATAATTGTGAAAATATGGAAATGGTGAAGACGATGACTAATGCAAATTATAGAACACAAATAAATGGAAAAGGAACAAACAACACAGAGAAGCAAAAAGACATATACTTTGAAGAAGTATATATAGCTAGAATGAAATAACAGACAGTGCAGTCATCTGCAAATATCATACAAAAATAAGCATACATTGCAAATCAACAAAAGACCAATATCTTTGGAGAAAATAAAAACAAACCCAACCATCAGAAAGCTACAACAATTTATCATGAAGTCTTAAATCAATTTTTATTTTCTCTAAATTCACAGAAGTCATACCATCCTAGCATGCAGTTTGTTCATTTTGTAGATTGAGACAAACTGGCAAGCCTTTTCTAAGATGCATACTTCAAGCATTCCATGAAGAAAAAAGTGCATACCACTACTCTGTGGTCCCATGATGGAGACAACAGCATATGACAGTCCACACTCTCTCAAATTTACCTCCCTGATAAAATTCTCAATTCCAGAAACATTGAATGTACCGTCACCATCAATAAGCTGAGTCGAGCAAGATTCTTCGCTCCTTGCTGGAAAATCAAAGATATTCAACCAGTGGCTCGACAAAATTCACAGCTTCTAAAACTTCAAAATATTCATCCAGACCAAAGCTCAAATCAAGGAAAAATAATTCATCATACACTATAAGTTTAGACAAATCAATAGTTATTGTATTCATTCAGATGCATAATACACCAAAACAGATCAATATATGAAATTATTTCTATATGAAATTATTTCTATATGAAATTATTAACTAACCCTCTTTTTAATGTCTAATTATTCAATACTCCGGGACTATACTCTCCGGCTACGTCAGCTGACTTATGGTTGGGATTCGCAAATTTAACTTCAAATTTTCTTTCCTCTCCTTCCTTTCATTTTCTCGTCAGCCAAATAAAAAAAAATCCAATTAAGGAACATCAAAAAACATAATAACACATTCCATTCCCGATCCAAACATCTCAAAATTTTCATATTACAATTCAAATCATTATCAACAGCTCAAAATCCTAAAATTAACACCAAATCGTTTCAAATCCATCAATAAATCATTAATTAAACTAAAAGTAATTTAAGAGAAATTAATAACGATAACTGATACATTGAAGCAAACACAAAACAAAACGCATGTAACGTATTGTCAATTGCAACACTGATAGGCCAAGACCAGATTAATTACGAATGCAATAACGGATCAGCCTAGACACGGCGACGTTGCCGAACAGAAATTAGCAAATTAATATGCGAAGTAAATCGGGTTAAGATTGAAATTACGAGAAACGTAAAACGCACCCATTTGATTGTCGTTTTGTGTCAAGACGCAGAGAGATGGAGACGAAGAGAGAGAAAATGATCGATCTGAGTTCAACAAGTATTGTTGTGCTTTAAGAAGATTACTGGTCAAAAAAGGGAATTTGTAAAAAGAATTAAAAATTAAAAAAAAAGATTAAAAATTGATAGCATTTTTTTTTTCCAATGGAAAAATATGACGCATAATAACTTTCGAGTCCATTTGCATTTTATTTAGGAGGGATAACAAATATTTTCTATAATTTTAAAAGATTACATATATTTTCTTACTACTTTCATAAAAGATATTCTCTCAATTTAAAGATTAATAATAAATACTCTTACAATATTATTTTATTAATTAATTTATCTTTTTTATATTATAATTACTATTAATTTGAAACATATTTTTATAAAGTTAAGACTATAATAATAATTATATAGTATAAAAGAAAATAAATCAATTAATGAAATGATATTGTGAAAGTATTTATCATTAATTTAAAAATTTTAAAATATTTATCAAAAAAAGTAAAAAATATTTATAATTTTTTGAAAATATAAAAGTATTTTTCATTTTCTTTTTATCAAATAAGAGTAACGTCCGGGTTTAAACTTTAATTTTCATTATTTAAATGTAAGTAGGGATGGATATTTATACTTTGGATCAATTTAAGATAAAATTTTAAATTAATTCTAATTTAAATTTTAAACAATTTAATATAATTTAATAACATATCACAAATTACAATTAATTTAAATTATATTATGTAGTTTAGATCGATTTAAATTCGCAATTTGAACCTTAAACTTAAATTAAAATAATTTATTAATTTAAATTAAGTTTAAAAAATAAAATTTTTAGTTTTAATTTATTTTTGACACAATTTTAAAATGACAAATTTATTATTTTATTATATACTATTAACAAAGTGATTAACATATTTTTTTATTATAAAATATTAATATTATAGTTAAATAATAACAAATATATCTAATATTCATTTAAACGATTTGGTTTTACAATTTATATTTTAAAATTAATCTAATTTATAATTAAAACTTTTAATGACTATTTATAAAATATTAATTTAAAAATTGATTAAAATTTTTTTAAATCAAACTAAATAAATTCAATTAAGCAATTTTGAACGGTTTAAATTTGTCCACCCCTAAATCTAAATTGGTTATATCATATTGAGACCTATTTCATAAGAATGTAAAAATTATATCTTTGTTTTTGTTTTCTGAAATAAGGACATAATTTTTTCTATTTGTACCAGATAAATCCTTAAATTTTGAGGAAGAGGCCAACTAACCCTTAAAATTTCTGATTGGGACCATCGTTACATTAAGGATATTTAAATTATTTCACTAGAGACCGGGGACCTATGTGATGTAGATACAAATACTATCCTTAATCGAGTTAATACAGTAAAATAGGGGGCTCAGTTGTATTATTAGCCCAACGAAGAGTCTGTGTGTATGAAATCTGTCGGCAGGGGAGTGAGATTTAGTCCGATGATATTTCTCCGGTTTTATCGTTATGTCCAATGGAATTTTGCCAAGCCAGCTAAGTTGATCGTGATTAACTCCCTTCCATTTGAAATTTAATAACTTTTTTAAAATTTATTTCAAATTTTGATTGACAATATGGATTTTTGAGAGGATATTGCTACAGTTTACCACCAATCAAGTTCATCACATACAATAAAATATTATTTTTATTCTTATATATTTATATTGCTGAATAAATTAAAATTTTGATGCTTGAAAGGTCAAACTTTGACACCATAAAGTAATATATAATTTTCATTTCAAAAACAAAAGTGTATTTTAAAAAATAAAAAATATGAGAAAGTCTTAATCAGAGCACAAATATTAGTATATTATATTATTTTTTAATAAATTTTGGACTTTTTAAAAATTAATTGATAGTGAATTTTGATGATGGTGAAAATTTAAAACTCGTCATTTGTGTTTAGTTGAATTATTTTATTAAAACAGTTTTATTTAAAAATTATGCGTTCAGTTCTTTCTATAAAGTGATTTGATTATTTTTAAATTACATATTTTTATATTTAAATAATATCGATTGCCTCCCATTTAATTATTTGTCTACGTGGCAAAATTTCATTGGTAAGCTGCACGTATCAAGGAATGTCTGCAGGCTGAACGGTTTGGTAGACCAACGTGGTATCTGGGAAATCGGTTCCACTTTTGCTACATGAGCACCGACTGCATGGGGCCCACGGGCCGCCCATCTATATTTTGAGAGAAACTGGACGGCTTGATCGCAGCCTGTTTTAGAGCGTGGAGTACGCGCAAAATGCTGACGTTGATGGTGGCAGAAGTATTGATTCACTGTGGACCCAAGTGTAACCTGGCATAGGCGAAACGGGAGCACGTTTGCTGATTTTGTAATTTTGCATAATGAGGAGATAAATAGCTGACAATGAACGATGGTAAGAAGAACAATTTTAGATGCGACCCATTTAATCAACCCAAACCCGTAATTTCGCGTGGGATTGAAGTTAAATGAAAATGACGCCATCATTAAATACGCGAGTTCAAATTTAGTTTTCGCAGCGTAATTATTTGATGCAATTAATTATTTAAATAATTATATTAATTAATTTATTTATAATTTAATAAATTTATTTTATCATTTATATATTTAAAATTTATTAAAAAGTAATTTTAAAATATTTTTTAAAATTTTTATATTTATTATATATAATATAAATAATAAATATAAAAATTTTATAAGCAATAAATATAAAAATCTTAATAAGTGGCTGAGCACTTATTAGCAAAATTTTTTATATTTTAACTAATATATGACTATATTGAAAGTATTTTGAAAAAAATAATTATATTTATAATAAAATTTATTGACATTTAATTAGGTAATATTATAAATATTATAAAAATATATTAAAATGTATCAAAAAAATATTAAATGGGTGACACAATTATAACATGTTTAATAATAATATAAAGTTAAAATTTAATTATTGATATGATTATTAAATGAGTTCGATTTAAGGTTACTTAAATACACATGAAGACACTAATTCCCATCCTTTTGTTGCCAACGACGGATAATAATGACAATTGATATACAAAGGAAATTGCAATAATATTCATTTATATTTTATTTATCCATAATAGTAATATATATCATTTTAGATTAAGAAACAAAATAAAAACTAACACGATGCAAGATTGCCTGTACACATGAATTCACGTATTTCACCAAATAATACATCTAATCTAATCAATTTTGCAATTAATTGCACAGACATATTTTTATGCCCGACACAAGCAATTCATAATCCTACAAAATTGAAATTTGCGAGGATCGCATCATATCTCGAATCTTGGTGGGATTCGGGTGAGTTTTATCACTAAGTTATGATGGTTATCTCCCCTAACAACCATTGAAATAACTTCTATAATATTTTTATCTGTATAAATATTAATGTTGAGGTAATATATTTAATCTTATGATAGTCAAAAATCAATTCTATAATGGATATGAATATATATGTTATCTTATGATGGATAAAATATCTAAAATATTATGATAAATCCATAGTGCTATGCGTAAAATATTTTAAATATTATTTTAATTAGTATGCAAATCAGACGTGTAACTAAAAAATGACAAATCAGTAATTATCGTACCAGAGCAGAAGTAGCCTGAGCCTCAATTAGCATGAGCAACAATACATAACAGCAGCCTCCGACATAAATTTCTCCCACAAAATTTTGCACTGAAGGGGTGGATCAATGTTTTTTGAGGGTGGAACCTTTAATGAAAAATCAGCAGTAGCAACTACACAGGAACAGAAGATGCTCTCATTTTGAGGCGCACAAGAGAGTCGCACGAAGGACTAAAACCCATAAGATGGTGGGTTGTAATACTTGAGGGATTTTCATCACATGCATTCAGGGATTCATGATGTGCCAGATCAAAAGTCCATTGGCCAGCATAAACAATAATAATAGACAGATATGAAACTAGGGAACACAATCAAGCAAGTTTGTCGATGTCAACACATTTTTCATATCCAAGCTTCGGGCATTATATGGAAGTTTGGTAGTCCTGCCCCTTAGAGCATTATGATCTTCTGTTTCTTGTTTTTCCTTTTTTTTCTTCTAATATATATTTTCAATTCAAGCATTCATGTAGATTTCAAAAGAGAAAATGTCAGAAATAAAAATTGACTTCTTCCCAAGTGCATCAGGCGAGAATGCTAGTGGCACCGATTGTGGATTCCACCAATGCAAGGCAAAGCGTATCCTCAATAGTATGACTAGTCTTGTCATCCAAACGAACCACATTCGTAACCGGAGGCAACTTTAAGGACTGTAAAGCAATGGAAAAGATATGATCGGCAGAAAAATAAAGGAACCAATACAATTAAAATCCAACATGTAAGCCAGCCACTTGGTAGCCAAGTGGTTGGTATCCAGGAACTCCCAAGTAGATTGTACAATCATAGTATTCGAAAAAAAAAAATCCAACATGCAAAGGTTTCATAAAACAACATACTGCAGAGCAAGCCATTCTAGTGATTGCTCGAATGTCTTCCCTACCAATTCACGCTAGTGGCATTGAATGAGAATCATGATTAAATATTGATGTAAACTTGTTGCAGTCCCTAGTAAATCCCCATGAGAACAACTAAAAGAAACAAACAATTTAAATCAATTAGTGCACAGAGATGCTACTTATGCTTCATACGCATCAGTTCCCTTCCAGTTTCTTCCCGACCTTTTGCTTCCACTCCGTCCTTGGCATGATTCTCTAGACTTGTAAGCATTTTCTCCTCGCTTTCTTCTTGCAAGTCAAAATCAGAAAGTATATCAGAAAGGCCAGAGATAGCCGATTCAGTCTCACGCCGAAGAAGTTTCCTTATTGCAACCCAGGGCTCATCATTGGCTCCATCCAAGGGAGCGTCCACTGGTCCTGATAACAATTCATGCAGCTTTGACTGTAAATATAATATTACCATAGTACTTTAGGAGTACTGTTGGTACAAAATTCCTTGGATGTTATAAAAAGACATAACTACATGAAACATTGACATAGGAGTCAGGCAGTCATATGTAAGTACAAATAAGCACTAAATTGTCGGACTACGTAGCTATATACTTCTAATGGTTTAGACCCAGTCAAAAGCCTCAAACATCTATGTCGCACTGGAGCTTATCCTGTACTTTACATGTGTCCCAATTTGCTTGTTCAATTAGACATCTGCAATAAATCAATTAAAAAATTATTGTAGGGTAAGCATGTGTCCAGAACATAGCTCTCTGAAGCCCATCCTCTTGCCTAAAATGGACAGTTTCACGCCTCACAACATTAAGTCACGGCAACAAACCAATTTAACCGAGTCAAGTCTTTTAGATTGCACAATAATTTATTTTATATGCATCCTTTTTTGGCTTTAAAAATTTTGTCTCTTCAACCTTTCGCAAGTTTGTTTCCTGGGCCTCCAAAGCAACTGTGCTTGACTAACAGAATGTCCATTATCAAAAATAGCCATACCAGCACATTCTTCATCGAATAGAGCGATATAAGAGTTGGACTAATGACGAGCAGCTGAAAAAAATCATCCTCCCGTTGTTGACGCCCAAATTTTTAAAAGACAAAAAATTTAACACATCACACAGATTTATTGTTGCGGTCAATATAAAACTTTATCGGGGACTACTTGAAATTACAGAAAAATGAGCTAAGAGTGAAGTCAGATCACCGGCAAATAAGCTCTGACGCTTGAATCTGCGAAATGGTACAGGACCAAAAAAAAAAGAGAAAGTATTTATATTTGAGTGTTTTACTGACCCGGAAGGCTGGGCTCGAAAAATATTTATGAGTGCAGTATCTATTTCTTAATTGCTCAAAGATGGCCGTCTCTAAAAGTTTCGAGATTAGAAGAAGAATCAGAAGTTCCAGCAAAAGTTCTGGAAGAAAGTCCTACTACATACATTGCTTTCATCCTTTATAGGGCCTCTGCATATGTGAGCATCGGAGAACAAGAGTTTGATTAGACAGGAGTAGGTATGGTGGTTGGGTCAATCTTTTCACCACTCCTTTACGTTAGGTCTGGTGTAACAATGAGTACCTGTAACTTGCCGCGCATGTCCCTACCTAATGTGATGGGATGCCTGAACAGTTACTTGAACAGCGTATTTGTCAGTCCCATCCTCAACTTTCGTTTTTGAAAGAGGCATGCGGTCACCTCGGTAGTCAAGAAAGGATCACCTCGATAATCAAGGTGGGTGTCGAGATATCGAGGCGATCATGCTGGGCTAGGCTTTCTGATTAGTGAAGTCTGGGGTTGGGAAGCTTTAGCTGGAATCGGTCTCAGATCAGTAAATGTCATCAACATAAGTCCCTCAAATTTCTGCCGTCGCGAGGCGAGAGTGAAAACTTAAGTGATTGTTTAGGCCGAAGTGATTTAAAATTATGACCCAGGAATCATAATATCACTAGTCACCAACGGTCTTCATTGAATGCAGTTGCTTCGATTTTGACCAACTGTATCTCAAAAAGATCAAACTTAAATACTCTATTTTCGTGTAAAGCGCTGTATGGCCACGTGTAGGCATTCTATTGGTTATCACTGAGAGGGCGCGATGTTCGAGGATACTTTTTAAATGTTACAGAATATGACATATCCCTGACTGTTCATCTCGTGACTCTTCGTGACACTTGAGTGCTAAGCGATTGCCTATAAATACTCATTGTTTGCTTTGTCTTTTCTCTTCCTATTTCGGACTTTAGGCATTCGTTCTTCTGTTCATCATCTATTTGGACTTTGTTTCTTAACAGTTCCAATTTTCTTGTCTTCAACAACCCATCGTCTTCAGCCTATCCTTGATTTGTTCAGTAAGATATTTACTTTGCCCCCTTTATTACTATTTTTACAGTGATTTTTGGCAAGTCAGCTAATTTGTGGGGGGGCTGGGGATCAATCGCTAAAAGTCAGTATTGTGGTCAAGGCTTTTAACAATCATCGTGTATTCTGGGCGACCAAGGTGGGCGAGGCGAGAAAGTGCTCGCAAGCCCCTTTGCTGTTCTTGATTTTTAGGGGCGACAATTCTACACTGAATTTTTAACCTGACTCCGTATTCTCTGCGCGTAGGAGATGAGTAGTAGCAGCGAGAGCCATCATACCGATATCGCCTCAAAAAATTGTTGGGAGAGACCCTACACTAAATTTTATCCTGAATTCTAGCGACGAAGGATCAACAATCAACTCGATCCCGATGCACAAATTAGGGATCAAATTTGAGGTCAATCGATTCTCCTCTATCGTCACCGTTGGTGACCTTGACGTATACAGAGAGATATTTTAAGTAGACAACTTGATGACAATGAGGGTCCCTAAAAGAAGAGAATTATCGAACCGTCTCCCACCAAATGAAACTACCTTTAACGAGGAGCTGTTGTTACTAGGAGTGAGGCTACCACTCTAACTTTTCTTTGTCAGTGTTCTCACATATTTTTAGATCCCACTACACCAGCTGGTCTCCAACAGTTGGAGAATCTTGATCAGACTATACATACTGTGGCAGCAATACTTCAGCGAGTCCTCAAGTATTCCCAAGGTAGCCTACATCTATACTTAGAAAAAAAATCTAACATCGAACCCTGGATGGTATTATCTATAAACCAGGTCCAGTACTCTGAATTCGATAAAGGGCAATTCGACGAGTATCAAGTACTGAAAGGACAAATAATTTTTTATCAAGGACGAATGGGACCTCGCCGCAGGAGAAGAAATCTCAAAAAAATTCAGGTCGGCAACAGTGTGGTTGGGTCGCCTCGCTTTGAACTAAGAGTGGAAAGGCAGGAGGACTTTTCTAGGTGATATTGTTTTTGATCAGAATAAGCTCCTATCAGAGGAAAACCTGATGGAATCGAACTTGGTCTCCTCTCATGTCTCGCATGTTATCCTGAACTGAGCTAAGAAAAAGGGTAAGACATCAAAGGTGTCTGACTTTCGACATCAAAGGTACTAATTCTCTGTTTCCTTTCTACAGCAATGTCCAGGAAAGATTAATGCCCATTAGTTTCAGAGCGATTTACGACTACAAGAGGAACAAGGGGGGCAAAAAGCAGTCAGCTACCACCTTCACCCCCACCGTGCTAACAGGAAGCCCTCAGAGCTTCCTGCAAGAGTAAAGGCAAGGCTCCCATATCGCCTCAGGAAACATCCGACAGCAGTAACAGCCCTCCCCGATTAGTAAAGAAGAGGCTTAAATCAAGAAGGGTCAGAAGAAGCTGCTCAGTAGCACTATTTCTGCCACGTGCATCAGTTAATTCGATTCATCTGTTGTTTGATATCCAGTTCCTATTTTTAGGGTCCTAGTGCCGACGATGCCTTGTCGTCTCACTCTTCCTCGCTTTCAAATGCTAGAGTTGGAGCTGTCAGACATAGGTGAGGATAAGAAGCCGATAATGGCATGGCTTTAGTCCCTCATCAATGCTACTGTACCCTTAGTGGATAGGACTAATGACAAGAAGGTGGGAAATCTCACCACTGAGGTAGCGATAAACTAAGTGAGCGATTTCGTCACCATGATAAGTCTTTTCCAATCTTGTACTTCTCTTTTTTCTCAGGTTTGCCTGTCTAATAGTTGCCTATACAGATCGCCCACGTACTCTCTCGGTAACATGAGTAAATAAAATCCCATATCCAGAGTGAGACTGCTTAAGGTCGGGAGAACGAAAGATTGAAGAAGGAGATCTTAAGCCTCAATAAGAAGTTGGATAGGGATTACTAAGGCTGGGCTAAGATTAGGAAAGATCTTGAAAAGAGGGTCGCAATTGCTAAGTCCAAGATAGAAGAATTAGGTCGAGAAATCCTACAACCGAAGGATGAAGTAAACTGGCTATAGAAAATAAATAACAAATCCTCTGACCTTTTTTGCAGTCGAGAAAATGTCGTACGAGGGCTCCGTGAGAAAATCAAGAGATTGGAAGTGGAAGCATTCTCTCGGAGTAGGGAATTATTAAAGGTAGAAGCCACCGTAAGAAAATTTCAGGCTGACTTTCGCTCTGCTAATGACCGAGCCTGCGATAGATACGAAGAGGGTGTATTATTCAGGCTTAAGAACTTAAGCGCACTGATTGAGGAACGCCTGTCTGAGGTGGACTTCAACTGGCTCTTTGCAGAATTAGGTGTGGAGAGGCCACACGATGATACAATTTCTGAGGTAGAGGCTGAGCCTAATGCGGAGGCTCCTGTGACATCAGAAAATGAGTCGCAGACTCAGGGTACTACTGATATGCCTCCACTTGTCTCTAGTAATCCCACAATAGGCCAAGAGCCACAAGCCTCTCTTACAACTGTCCAGCTCCTGTGCTCTGGCAATATTGAAGAAT